>CM045770.1:81565946-82165946 GCA_025200525.1 Camellia lanceoleosa
ATGAGTGAATGGGAAGATGACGCTATTTTAAGTCTAATATTAATTTTTAGATAAAATTCTTTTCGAATTTTTTTCTAATAAAAATTATTAGGAATTTAATTTAAATATAAATTCTAAAATATAAATTTTTGGTTTCCTAGTTGGTTTCTAAAGTTTGTAATTTAAATTTAAATTTAAATATATATTTTTGGTATCCTAAATATTTTATACCTTTTCCTTTATTTAGATTAAACTATTTAAATAGTTTAATAAATAATATTCAAACACTTTGGATTTGAATTCCACAATGCTTGGTATGGTCCAAATTTAGCACCAATAGATTTGGTTTTGAAACTGCTTCGATCATTATTCAAATTTGTTTGAATTGTTATTTTTCCAACGGTCATAATGGTTGGTCACCTGCTCATTTCCTTTTTGCACCTATTCGGTCCTTTGGAGTTGCTCTATAAATACATGGTATTTCCAGCCTTGATGATGAAAAACAATTTCAAATTTTGTCTTTTTGTCAGTCTAAACTATTTTTGTTTGCATTATTCTACATACTAGTTTAAGATTAAATTTTGAGAGTATAGATCATGTTTGGTCATTGAACAAATTTATTTGAAGTGCTTCTATAAATTTGTGAAGATCATTGTATCTCGGGAGATAGACGCTATTCAACTCAGAAGCACCGAGCGGGGCGAATTCGTTTTAAGGCGACGTAGTGTCACACACTCGACTTGGTCTTGAATTATTTTTTCGGGTTCGATAAATAAATCGTATGTTATTTATTTATTTTGTTTGATTTTATTTTAAGTTATTTTATTTACACGTAAGATTTTTCCAACAATTATATGCTGTTTTACACTCGCTTGGATCGTGAAATGAGATGAGAAAAAAATGATTAGAATTTTTTATTTAGGTGAGAAAAAGATATAAAAAATAATTGTGAGTTTTCATTTTATTGTTTGGACGACAACAATTTAAAGAATATACTTGTGTCTTTTCATTTTATTTACTTTGTATTTAGAGGAGTAATTTAGGTGTTATAAACTTTTGTAAAGAGAAATTTTGATTTCTCACAAAATCTCACAACTTTTTAATAAGAAACAAAATTTGAGTTTGGTATGATTTGTCTTTCTTATCGCTTTCTCTTCATTTCTTATCATTACTCACCTCATTAATCATCTAAACAAGTGATGATAAACCACGCTTCTCTCAATTTTTTTCTTTTCTCATAAAAACCCTCAATCCAAATAGAGTATCATGGAATTGCATGTAGTTATCATGATGATTGAGCTGAGTTTGGCAATTGATTGTTAGATTTGATGATTGTTGAATTTTTAACTATTGTTAGACTAATGGTCTATTAATATAATTACTCATGTTTGTAAGGAAACCCTATAGTCTACACCTGTTAAGGGTATAGATATGCACCCTATTATAAATTAGCTTTAATTTATCACAAAATTTTGTAATATTAATTACAAAATGCGTAAGTTTGTCATAAATCGATGTAATAAAAATGTCGAACTAAGTCACAAACTTTGGTGCCGGTACGATCTATGCTTGCAACTTGCACGATACTGCATTTTAGGGTTAGTTTGGGAAATATAATTTTTGATTAAAAATATTAAAAAGTCGCAAAAAAAATTAAAAGAATTAAAAAAAGGGTTAAAATATCACATTATAAATATTAATTAATTATTTTTTAAAACTATTTATTCAATTAAAAATTATTCGAAACATTTTATTACACTTTCTAAAAACACCAAAAATAAAAAGATAGTAAAAATAACTAAAAAACCTATATGAGCCATTTTCAAAGTTCTCTAAAACATAGCCGCTAATAACTAGGAAGTAATTTATTATCAGTATCCTTGTTGGGCCATGCGGGCTCTAGCCAAAATTCAGGTCGATCCAGGCCGGCCCACAGACTAGAAAATTAGGCCCAAGTCTAGGAAGGCCTAGGGGTATTCGAGTCTTGGGTGCAGGGTTGGGCCACGGGCTTGAACAAAAAAATTTTCTTCTAATTTTTATCAAAATTTTATTCTTTCCATAAAAATGACACGCCTCGCCCAGTTTTGATGGGCATTGAGCAGCCGATGGGTTAGGCCACGGTCGGCCAGTGAGTCGGGCTCACGCATCGGGCGAAGCTTCAAAATGACTACCCAAGCCCAAGCTGGGCTCAAGGTTTACAACCGGACGACCGGCCGGGTTGAATCGAGAATCGAACCCGCCTCTAGTTCTCGTCTCGACAAACCTCAAACCCGGAGTAGGATCAAAACTGCTGTTAAATGAGAGAACTGTATGGCCGGTTGGTCGAACCGGCAAAATCAGCGACCTAGACGGGTTATGAGGAACTGGCTGGGTTTGGTGCACTTATATATAGCAAGCACTGAAAAAATCCCCAATTCTAGGGCTACAACATAAGGGTTGTTCTTCTGCTTATCTCTCTCTCAAAAGGGTGTTGTTGGTTTTGGCTTGAAATCTCACTTTCTCTCTGCAGATTTCTAGTGAACAGAGAACACAAATTTGGTAAGTACTTCGACGCTGCTCTGTTTTGTTGGTAAGTTGGTAACTATTCTCTTTCTCTCTTTCTTCCTCTTCCTCTTCTCAGTGGTGGCAAATATGGTCTTATTTCTTTTCCTTTATCTTCCTTTTCGATTTTTCTATTTTGTTTGGGTTTTTTTTTTTTATCGGAGAAAGTCCATTGATTTCGGTGTGAGTAGAGCTTTCTTCTTCTTTGTTTGTTTATGATGAAATTTTATTTTCTAGATAATTCTTAGTTTAGTTTTTTACAATGTGGATTCGAGTTATCTTGGCTTTTCATTACAAATATATATGAATTTATCTCTCTGTCTGTTGCTGCAAATGCTTGTTTGATTTAAATCTTTCCTGAAATGCTTAATGTTAGGCAGTGGTTGTTGATTTGTTCCTTGGGAATGATGAGGCCACCATCGTGGGCTCAATTGCAGCTAAAACAAAAAAATTATGCTTGAATTCTTCAACAGATTTGGCTCTGCCTTGTCGATTCTAGTTAGGCTTCTCAATCTCTCAGTTGAGTCCCTGTAATGGGGAAAAATAAAATGTTAGAATAGAAATTCACAATTGAGTGCTATCTTGTTACAATCAATTGAATAATATTGGAAATGACTTTTGTAATTGGTTTATGTGATTCTTGACTTAATTATTGCATTTTGAATATTATTCATTAGAGCTAGTGACCTTTATTATCCTAATTGTTACTCTGTTTGGTTGCTGAGAATTGGAAATAATATATATATATATATAATCTTTCATCTAATTATACAATTCCAAGCTTTTGTTTTTTGTTTTTGTAGTCAAGTAGATACATGATAATAAAATTGATTTATGCTATTTTTTATAATAAATTTACGATTAATATTACTAAATGTATTATATAGTGTTGTTTTAGATGAAATGGATTCATCGCCATAATTCAATAGCACCCCCTAATACCCCATCAGCAACAAGAGGTTAACCTGATCTAGCATGGGACCATTTAACTGAGGGGCAAGCTCGCGATGTGAAAAAAACTTTAACATGTTTGTATTGTAGGAAAACTATCAAAGGTGGATGGATTAATAGAAAGAAGCAACATCTTATGTGAAAGTCTGGTGAGGTTAGGCCATGTTAGAAAGTTCCAGGTGATGTTAGGTATTGAATGGAAGAAGCTTTGAAAGCAATTATCGAAAAATAAACAAGAGGAATCTAATCCCTTTGGTCAAGCTGTTTTCGAATTTGAGGATGATGCTGAAATTGAAAAAATAATTCCACAACGTAATAAGGGCATCTTAATTAATTAATGTGGTGGTAGTAGGAATAAAAGTAAAGCAATAATGACACAAAGAGGAAAAGGAAAGGAACCTGCAAAAATTGATAATTTTTTTGTACCAAGGACCATTCTGGGCTCTCAACTAACTATCAAAAGTGCCCTTGCAACTAAACAAGCTGTACATAGGGCATACATGATTGTAGCAAAATTTTTGTATGATACATGTGTTCCAATGAATGTTGTCAATTCCATATACTTTCAAATTTCATGTTTAATGCTATAATCGCCATTGGTCCAGGATATAAAGTTCTTACCTATCATGATGTTCAAGTTCCTTTATTGAATGACTCAAAAAAAGAGCTTCAATTGTTTATTGACTTTATAAAGAGTACTTAGGCTGATACTAGGTGTACAATTATGGGTGATGGTTGAACTAATGGTCGACGTAGAACTCTTATTAATTTTCTTATTTATTGCCCTAGAGAAATCATTTTTGTTAAATCTATTGATGCGTCTGATGTTGTAAAAAATGCTTCTCTTCTTTTTAAATTGTTTGAAAAAATTATTGAGTAGATGGAAGTGAGCAATATTGTGCATATGGTGACAGATAATGGGGAAAATTATGTTGCTGTTGGAAGACTTGTTAGTCAAACTTGCAAGAATATTAATTGGTCTCCTTGTGCGGCACATTGTTTGGATTTAGTGTTAAGTGATATTTCTAAGTTGAATCATGTGAAAGAGCTTGCCTCTAGAGTGTGACAAGATTTATTTACAATAGCCCATGGTTGATAGCTTGGTTGAGGAAAATGAAGGGATGGACTAAAATTATGCGCCCAGAGCAACCTGCTTTTGCCACTACTTTCATTGCATTGCATAGTATTCAAAAACATATGGATGTTTTGAAAGTCTTAGTGACAAGTAGGGTTTTGTCGATGCAAGGCATGCAAAAAATAAAAAAGCAAAAGAAGTTGTTGCTATCATTTTAGACAAGAAAGTTTTCAAATGATTGCTTGATCATTGTTAAGATTGTTGAGCCACTCATGAGATTGTTATGATTGTTGATGGAGATAAAAACCTTCAAGGATATGTATATGAGGGCATGTATAGGGCAAGAATAGCAATTAAAAATGTTTTCATGAAGAAAAAAGATTGTACAAGCCTTATACAAGTATTATCAAAGATATTTGGAATAGAGTATTACATAAAAATATCCATGTTGCGCTTATTGGTTAAATCCGCTTTTCAATATGATCAATCATCATTTTGCAAAAATCAAAGGTTATGGCAAGTGTGCTTGATATGATAGAAACAAAACTATATGTAGCAAGACAAAACTCGGGATGAAGCAAGATTGTTTGAAATCAATTAGAAAATTTTGGAAGAGAGCTTGCTACTATTACGCCCAAGACAACATAACCGGGTAAAATTATTTATTACATTTGATTTTTTTTTCATTGTGATTTTTAATAATTCTTTAAGTGTAATATTAGATCTAATTTATTTATTTCTTCTTTTCTTTTAATAATAAAATGAATGGTGGAGGTTATTTGGCCATAATGCTCCAAATTTGCAAAAGTTGACTATTCAATTCTTAGCCAAACTAGTAGCTCTTTTGGATGTGAAAGGAATTTGAGTGTTTTTGAGCGATACATATGAAGAAGATGAATAGATTAGAACATCAAAGGCTTAATGATCTTGTATACATTTATTATAATTTATGGTTGAAAAATAGGTAAATGAACCATTTACCTTGTCATGCATTTACTAATAAAATATTTATTCAAGTAGTTTACTTTTAAGTGAAAATTATATGTATTTCAACAAAATGAAGAACTATGATCCGGTTAACATTGAAAGTATTGACAAAATCGAGTTTTGGATTGTTGAAGATGAAGAAGAGCCTCCTCTTTTTGATTTTGATGAGTTGGAACAAATGCTTTATTAAGAAAGTTCGACTCCACAAAATAAGAGGTAATGTCATGGTTTATGTGATGGTTAGTAATTAATTATTTCAATATTATATAACAATATTTTTGTTATTATTAAATTAATTATTTATTGATTTTGTTGTAACTATTGTAGAAGATGATGAGAATAATGTGGTCATAGAGGTTGGAGATGAGAATTTACCTTGGATCACTTGGTGATGTCAACGTGATGATAGATCTAATGCTCAAAGTGGTGGAGTTGGCACAAGCAACAATGAAATGAGGATGACGATGCTTGGCTAATGGAGGGCTTGCCAAGGAATTAGGCAAAAAAGCAATGTTTTGTGGCATAATGTGTTTGTAGTGGATTGGTTTTGAACTTTCTTTTTAATTTTTTTTTATAATTATTTATCTACTTTCATTTAGGAAGGATGGATGCTCATTATTGTGTGTTAAGATTTGAAATTATAGATTTTATCTCTATGCTTGCTTGGTTTATGTTTGTGTTTGAGATTTGACTCTTAATTGATGTAGTAAACTATAGTATTTTTATTTGATTATATTTGTGTTTTTATTTGACAAATAGGTAATATTAATGGCTTTTAGTACAATGCTTTATTACTTTCATTATTATGATTGTATTTATAATATGTTCTATTTTCTAATTTTGATATATGTGTAGATTGTGCAGTGATTTTTGCTTGTCAAAAGTGTTGCACAATCTATTTAGAGAAAGATCTTCAACAAATAAAAATAAGGTATGTCACATTATTATTACAAATTACAATTTCATTGCGAGTGATATTTGAAATTTCTATTATTTTGTTGAATTTATTTATTTTTTCATTTTAACATTAAATTTTTAATATATATATATATATATATGTTTTAATATATTCATGATGTAATTATGACGTTACGGTTCAACCTCTTCGACCCGGCAGTTGAACCGGTGACCCGTCTATCCAGTCCCTTTTCTAGTTCGCTTACCGGTCCTGTTTTCAAAACATTGGCTGGGCTCGGATCCAAGCCTAGCTAGACTGAAAGCAACAAGCGGGCCGGTCCGCTTATGGGTTGGGTCATTTTTACACCCCTACTTCTAACATATCGATGGGAGATTATAAAAATGTCACTTAATTTTATTTATAGTATTTTATTAATGTGTAACATTACTTCACATGATATCACTATTATATTTCATATTTTTTAGAAAAATTACAAAAAAATTAAAATTAAAATTAAAATTTGACCCTTATAATAAAATAAACTCTTAATTTTTAATTTTGTCAGTTTAAATTCTAATATTTTGATTTGTTTTCAATTTAAACTATTATTTTTTTAAAATAAAATAGATGAAAAAAAAGTATATTTTAGTTATTAAATTTAAAGAAAATTGGCAATAAATCCAATTTAGAGTGTCTAAGTCATTAAATCTAGTGGATATTTTTTATTGGTGAGAAGCTCACGTTTTGTGAAATAGTTTGGTGAGAAATCCTATGGACATTTTGTTTTCAATTTTACTCTTGATTTATTTATTTATTTATTTGTTTGACTTTTTGTTGACTATCTGTTCAAACTTATACCTATATGCTCTTTTTTTTTTTTTCTCTCTATTCAAATTTTTTGTTTATCTGTTCAAATATTTTCACTATCTGTTCAATTTTTTTCTTCATTTGTTCAATTTTTTCCCTAAATTCTATCTATCTCGCTCAATTTTTTTTCCCTAAATTCTATCTATTTATTTAATTTCTTCCCAAATCTATCTGCAGATTTCTATAAAAATTATATGTTTAAAATTCCTATATGTTGAAATTATTTTTTTATCCATTGAATGTATAATTTGTTGATTTTTTTTATTTATGCAAATTCAAATTATTTTGTATCTCTTCATTTAGGTTGCCATTGAGAGTTCCAAATATACACATACACATATAAAAAGAGTTCATTTCTATTTGTTCACTCTCAAATTCTTTTATTTGTTCGTTGATTGAAGAACATAAGACCAAATTAAATATATGTGTCAAAAACAACAACAACAAAGAAAAAAAATATATTTAGACCATCATCAACAACAAGAAGAAGCTAGATAAAAAAAAAAAAAAAAAAAAAAAAAAAAAAAAAAAAAATTCAAACCAAAAACAAATCTAAACATATAACTACACACACACACACAAAATGTTCGGATTTCAAATCTAGATTTGAGATCGGGGATGAATTTGTGCAATCATTTGCAAATTCCAAAAAACAAAAATACGTGAGATACATATATATATATATATATATAGAGAGAGAGAGAGAGAGAGAGAGAGAGAGAAAGAAGGAGAGGAAAGAGAGAGGGTTATAGACTCTAGAAATACGACGCCGGACGGACGTAATTAATCAGGCTGGATAGTGGGACGATCAATTTCAAAATGATGGAAGGCTAAGACATGGAGTGATAGAGGTAGAGAGGAGAAGAGATAGGCAATTTGTGTTAGGGTTTTGATCTGTAAACCACACATATATATATATATATATATGAGTGTAAAAATAGCCATGATTCTGAGACGCCTGAAACCTCCCATGCCCAGCTCAAGCTTAACTCGGGACCTTAGGCTGAGCCTAGGCCATCATTTTGAAGCTTGGGCCCATCCGCTCTTCAAGGCCCACTCAAAATCTGACCCGAGGTCATGTGTCATTTTTGGTGAAAAAAATAAAAATAAAAATAATGTTCAAGCCCTGCCCAGGCCTGCCTTCCCCAGCCTACCTAAGGCCCGAATACCCCCTAGGCCTGGGCTTGGGTCTAGGCCTAATTTTTTGGGCCAGGCAAGGCTGGCCCAAATTTTGATAAGAGCCCACAAGGCCCGACATGGGCCTGCCCGAGCCCGGGCCTGGGTGGACAAGGCCAGGCCAAATTTACACCTCTATATATATATGAGGTTAGTTTGGTCATTTTGACAGAGTTTGTCCTTACGGACAAAATAGTTTAGAGCGTGAACCTTTAGTCTCAGAAAATTCAAAATTGGAGTTTTGAACTGAGCGCCTTTAAATTTAATGTAAGTATATATAAAATATTTAAAATATTCTTTTTCATTAAGTTTCATAATTAAAATATAATTTTTCCATCATTTTATTTAACAAAAATAAGTAGATGAGTTAGATTGAAATTAAATTAGAATTTTAATATTTAAATTAATAAAATTAAATTTTCATAATTTATTTTATTATAAGAGTATGAAGTTCTTTTTTCCCCCCTAATTCCGTGTATAGCTGGTGCTTGGCGGTGCTGAGAAAAGAAAAAATCCAGAACGACTGTGACGTCTCCGCATGTGGGAGACGCTAGTGGGATGGTCTGGTGCCTAATTTTTTATATTTTTATTATTATTATTATTGTTTTTTTATGAAATATTTGAAGACTTGTTTGGTTGTCAACAAGAAAAAATGATTGCAGCATTGAACTTAATAAAAATCCTTCAAAATCAAACCGTGTCCAACAGTTCATTGACTGCTTGGTCCTTAACATTCCCTCCCCACGCCCAAATGAGGGAGTGACCCCTTATTAGAGTTCTAAAGTCACACAAATCATTAAACTTTTGAAAAAAAAGAGTTCAGAAATACTAATTTTTATATTTTTAGTTCCTTCTCTTGGGGTCTTATTACATGGAGTGAAAAGGATGTAAGACATGAGATTCTCCCCTCAATTATTTTTCATTTCTGTATTTCGAGATTTTTACATGATATTATAATTAAACGCGTATTAAAGATAGAGAACGCATGATCAAGATGTTAGATTATCTCGTGTTTGACTACGACTTTTTAGCCATTTTTAAATATTTAAGTTTAAATGATAAAGTAGATCGGTTTAGTTACAATTTTTTAAACTTACAATTATAAAAAGTAAATTTAACGTGATTTATCTATATTTGACAATTGTTAAAAAGTCACATTTTTTTCTAGATTTTTTTTTTCCTATAGTGAAATTTTTTACATTTTGTTTTAAACTTTTTGACTTTTATAGTGGATTTTTAATTGACTTAATTTTATTTTATTTTTTAGAAAAAACTTTACATTTTTGGGTTCTACTCAGGACCGGAAAAATTAAAAATTAAAATAGAAGTCCAAAATGGAACCCAAAAAAAAAAGCCAAAGGCAGTTGATTTTACTCTGGATCTTTTTTAAAAAAAATTACTTTTAGATTTGTGTATATAAGGCAACTTTAAAAGTAAAAATTTTAACATAATTTAAAAAAGATCATTAAAGACAAAAAAAGAAATTTAGAAAAAAAATTGACTTTTTTGGATGTATGCCAAACATGTAAGTGATATTTGATAAAACTGAAAATTGAAAACTAAAAATTAAGTACTGAATATTGATCTTTTTAAGCTAAAAAATTGTTTGATAATGAAAACTAGATGTTAAATTTTTAAGCTAAAAAATTATTAATAGAAATTTAAGTGTTGAATTAAAACAAATTATTTGATATGTATAATATTAAAGTTAAAATTTATTATTTTTAAATTAAATATTTTTATTTTATGCTGTGACAGTAATTAGTGGTTGTGGAGGCAACAACAGTGCCTATAACACCAATGATAATGGTGGTGAAGATAGAAAGATAATGGTTGTGGTGACGATGGAGGGGTAATGTAGTGAAAATAAAAAATGGTTGATGGCGGCAGTGTAATAATGGTGGTTATTGTGGAAGCAGAAGGGTTGTAGTAGTTGTTATAGTAGTGGTGGTAGTAATGACAATAGTGTCTATGGAAATGGTAATAAAATTATAGTAGTATTTATAATAACAACAATAATGATGATGAAGATTGTATTTGTGAAAGGGTGGTGAATGGTAGTTATGGCGTGGTGGAGACAGAGTGGTGATGATGGTGACAGAGTAGTGATGGAGACAAATATGAAGTTATAACATTATATGTTGACATTCATATATAAATATTTATAAATTACCAAAATTAAGTAAATTTCTTATTACTTAATTTTTCTTTTTATTTTTAGCTCATATTTTAGGAGCTATTTAAATTTTTAAGTGACACTATTTATGATTAGACGTGTTTAATTGGCTTTCACTGAATACAATCAGTTTTAATTGTCAAATTATCTAATCAAACACCACCATAATCCTAGTATAAAAAAAAATCTAAAATGTAATAATAATTATAAAAAAAAAAAAGTGACAACCCTGCTAATATAGCGATTGCCAAACTTAACTTGAATTTTACGGCGACAGCTGTGTGTTTGAAGGCTTTATGATTAAGTTGGTCTGGCCTAACTAGGGTTTGAAAACTAATACGAGGAAAACAGTTAAGCAATGTTTAGAGATTGTTTTGTAATGGATAGTTTATTCTTCTTGTTACAATATTAAAGAGTAAGGGGAAAATAAAATGTCATATTATATGTATATTTAATATTATGTTTATCTTATAATATAATCAAGAAATCTATATATAGACAAGGTAAGACTGGACAATAAGAAAGATATAGTAGAACATAATTACAACAACTAATATATATAGTGAATATAATATATATATATATATACCATATTCAGTAATAGCCTCTTCAAACTTAAGGTGGTTGCAAAGAGACCAACTAGAGTTTGGAAAGAAAAATTAAAAAAATAAAAAAATAAAAAAAATAATATTTAAAGACAGTTTATGGTCGTGTCAAACAGTTGTAAAAAAAGAATGGGTGGTGAACCAGCAAATGTGGCACACATAACTTATAATATGGTGCTAAACAATGATGACTACAAATGAAAAAGAGTGTCAATGGGCGGCTTGGAAGGGAACCATGTGCACTAGGGGCGGCTTAGAAAGGAATCATATGCGCTAAGAGGCAGATTGAAAGAAATGAAATGCACCAAGGAGCAATTTAGGAGTGTGCCCAGCGTGACTTAGGTGGTGTGCCAAAGAGGCGGCTTGGATGGTTCTCATGATGTATAACCATGCTCACCATAATATAGGTATAATATCCCCCCTCAAATTCAAATAGGTTTGAAAATAAAAACTAATTTGAGATTGAAGTAGAGAGAAATACAAAAAATATCGGAACGGAGAGACCATGTTTGGAAAAAAATATTGTAGAAAGAAATTTTTATTTTAATGAAGAGTGGAGAATTTTTCTCTTTTTTTTTTTTTTTTAATATATAAAAGTGACAGAGGGAGGGAGAACCACATGGGGGCAAAAAATAATGGGGGGACAAGCCTATGTTATTGAGTTGAAAATAGATTGTTTTGTTTGAATAAAAGAGTGTAGATCCGAGAGAGAATTTTGGATGGGCTTGATTAAAAACTTGTGAAGGATGATGAGTTTGATTTAAAACTTGTGAAGGATGATGAGTTTGCCTAAACAGTTGCAGAGCTTATGGGTTTGTGGGCAATGGCGAAAGATGGCGATGATGGTCGGAGCTGTAGTTGGCGTGATGGCCGGAGCTATAGCTGTAGCATGGCGGTGATGAAAAAGTTTGATGCGTTTGATAGAAGTAGAGCTGTGTAAAATACCGTTCAATCCATTAAAACTGTACTGATCTGCATCAATTTGTACTATTATATCTGCTAATCGCGGTTTAAATTTTAAAATTTATAAACTGCATTCAAAACCGTTCCGCTTCGCTATAGTTAATACATATATATTTTTTAACCTATAATGAAATATCAAAGTAAAATATTACAAATTGGTAGTTATATATATAAAAAATATTATGCAAATTAGTATTCTATATTATGCAAAGGCTTGATAATTAATTAAAATATTCTTCAATTCGCCCAAAACTGCTCAAACTACAATTTGTCAATCTGCTAATTCGCTAATCTACTATTTGATTTATAATTTTACTCTCAAATCTTCCGAATTGCACCCTGCACACCCCTAGATAGAAGGATGGGTTTATAGGCAGCGGAGATGATGGAGATACTAGAGTTGGGAGGTGCAGAAGAGTGAAGACGATGATGCCGAAGAAGGTTTGGTGGCTATGGTGAGATAGCAGATAGGACTGAGGTCCAGTGAGTGACCAAGGCAAGATTGTCGTATGCCAGTAAGGCAAAGAATACTAAGAGTTTAACCTATAATTCTGGTACCATATTACAATATTTAAGAGAAAGAAACAAAATAATATCATATTATGTGTATTTTACAATATAATGAAGAGGTCTATAAATAGGTAAAGTAAGTGTGTGCAATAAGACAACTATGAAAATATTCTAATATGGTAAAACTTAATTACAAAATTTAATATATATATATACCATATTCAGTTACACTTCTAACATTCGTTTTTCTTTGTAGTTATCATAGTTTGATTGAACATTTCAAAATTGATTATTATTACCTAATTGATTGAACAAGACCTAACTGATGTAATTGTTAGGAAAAATTTATGATTTTTCACACGTAAATCAATTAATAGGAATAAAAATTAATGTGAAAAAATTAAATTAAAACAATACAAGAATTTTTACGTGATTCTCTCAATGTGAGATGTGTTCACGGGGTGGAAATCCGATTCTATTATCAACCAAAAAGTGTCGAAACGATTACAAACGAGACATGAATGGTCTCACAAACTACTCTTAGGTAAATTTCAAATAATCATAAATAATCAAGAAGAAAGATCTAATCAAATAAATGAACAAAAATCTTTGAAACAGAGTTAAAGATGACAATTAAATTGTATCAAATCTATGACCGAAATAATTTTTGAAACACAACACGTGAGACAAAAATCTCACCCAAACTAAAGACCCTCACAGATTGATTGGTCAATCAAATTGATTTACGGCTTTCTTTTTGCCACCATTTTGGAAGCTTTCTTGAAGAGACCAAGGTTTCGAAAGTGGTTGAACATCAAATTTTATATATTTTTAATTCTTTCAAAATTGTCAAATTGTTGCCAGTAGAAGCAAGATAAATTTATTTTATGTTTAAAATGTCTTCTAGTTTACAATAATAAATGGCGATTAAAATGATTACTTCCACCAATTAAGTGGACATATAGTTAGGCATCAACAAGTACAAGTATATATTTCAGCTTAAAAAAAAAAAACCTAGTGAAAGGTTGAAATGAAAAAAATGTGTATAGCATTCATTTGAACCACGGTTTTTTTAATAATTATCACGTGACATCACTCACTGCGTAGAGAAATTTTTTTGAGTATGGACGTATTAACTAAACTTTGATTAAGTAGTTAAGAAATAAAGAAATATCTATTTAAGTTGTGTTTAGAATATGAATTTGAGTATGAATTTAAAAATGGAAAGAGAAAAATTAAGTGAAATGTGAATGAAGGGAAATTATTTACTAATTTCAGAACACCACGTGACTATATTCCAAGACAATCACTAATTATTTAGTCCCATATTGTTTCTCTATCCCCAACATAAATCGTGGACCCCTATCCTTCTATACCAATCAAAAACCTTATGGAGCACCATGTGTCCATATTCCGAGAATATTGAATAATCACCCGTGAATGAAATATAATTACATTTCATCTACATTTCACACACTTTTCTCCTTTTTTTTGTTTGTTTTGTTTTGGGTTCAAATCTCTACCTAAATTCATGCTTCAAACACATCATTAGACATTAGTGTGTGTTGTAGTTTCTTATTAGTCACGAGTATCTCAAGTAAATCATGTCACATGGTATTTTGAGAATATCTAATAATTTTTTAAAAACAAATTATTTAATTAAAAGGAAATACAATTTAGAGTATAAGGGAAAAAAAAAATTAAACCTTATACCAATGGGCACCCAAGAGAGCTCAGCCTACGAATTAGCATCCAGTTCACATCCCAGTGATCAAAGCCCAATAACTTTGAGAAATCAACACTTGGTCAGGACCAATAACATTCAAACACTTGTCAAGTAGAGATCTAGCCATGTAAGCAGATAAAGATCCTGCAAAGTTATTACATTCACATAGCAGCCATTAATGAGGTTTTTGTAGCATTAAATATGACAACCCCTTCACGTCGGAGGATACAAACTCACCATGAACGATGCAAGCTATAATATAGACTTTTGGCCAACAAAACAATTTGGAATGGATAAGGAAATGATGAGCAGAGGATATAAGGAAGCTTCCGAGATACGTTAAAGGTTAAATTCTTCATCCCTCTATTCTCTCTCGACACAATCAATCTATTTTATCCTAACTCGATCGTCGGAGTGTCCGCCAAGGAATTACCTCCCCTCTTGGACCTTTTTGCAAGTGCGCTCCGTGGAATTCAAGGCCAGCAAACCTATTAGACGCGTGGATTAGCCCGACCCATCCTTCGTTGGAATTACAACATCATCAAAACCCAACAAATAGGTAGAAGCCTTCATTTGCTAGGAAATGAAGGCTTTTTGTTTCTTTGACATTGTGTGTGGTTTATAAATTTGGATAGAGATTTAAAAAGAAAAAGAGAAAAGATAACTACATTTCACTTATATTTTACACACTTTTTTTCTTTTCTTTTTAAATTTTTGAATTAAATACAGTCTTAAGGTAGACATGATTAATCTTATTGATTCTTAACTTTGCTTATTCAAAGCTCGTTTAACTTATTCGCATTATTTTTACCATTTTCCCCATATAAATTATAAACAAAAAAAATCATAGTAAAACACTCTATTTCTCACCTTGACCTTTAAAATTTGTTTTTTCTCACTTTAATCCTTTATGTTTTATATTTTTTCTAAGGCCTCGTTTGGCAAGAGGCTAAAATAGCCAATTAGCCAAAAAGTTACCTTTTTAGCCAAAAAGCTAACAACCCATACCAAAAAGTCAAAGATTCCCTTTTCTCTCTACTTTTTGCACGTCGTTTCGTAATTAGCCAAAAAGTTGGCCCAAACATACAGGTTTTTCTTACCAACCTTTTTAGCCAATTAGCCAAAAAGTTACTAAATTAGCCTGTTCCCAAACGAGGCCTTAGTTACTTCCAAAGCTAACTTATATACAAAATCAGACAAAAAATGATACATTGACAACCACATGATTTAAATATATATATTATTATATTAGAATTTGGGTTTGTGTTAAATGTGTGAGTTATATATAATAAAATATTATTATGTCATATGATAGTCAATATGTCATTTTATATCTAATTTTATATATAAATTAGTTATGAGAGTAAATTGAGAAAAATTTAAAGTATGAAAAGTTAAAATGAAAATGAAAATAAATTAAAAATCAAAATGAAAAAATGGACAAATATAAATTACCCTAAACTAAATCGGTATAATAGAGAATCTTAAAATTAGAAAAAGTCATAAATAACTCCTTTTAAGGTGCAGCAAACATACACTCTGATTTTGGGCACTCACTTGTTTTGTACTGATATGGGTCCGCTTATTGAGCTTTACAAAGCTTTATGCAGTTGGAATCTGAACAACCAGTCCCTGTTTGCTTTGCTTGTTAGAGAGGAAAAATAAATAATAATAATCATAAATAAAAAATATTTTGAAAGTAAATATAAAAAACTTGGAAAAATTATAACCAAAAAAATATTAGATTTTATTTCTTATAATAAAATAAATCTTTAATTTTTAATTTTATCAATTTGAATTTGAAATTTTTAATTTAGTTTTAATCTAAATCATCAATTTATTTTGGTTAAATAAAATTGATGAAAAAATAATATTTTAGCCATTAAACTTTATGTTTATGTATATAAAATGTCTAAAATCCTCATTTTCATTGAGTTTAATGATTAAAAAATCAATTTTTTTTTTTTGTTGATTTTACTTAACGAATGTAAATAAATGATTTAGCTTAAAAACAAATCATAAACTTAAAAGTTAAATTGATAAAATTAAAATTCAAGATTTAATTTATTATAAGAATCAAAACTTGAATTTTTTTTTATATATATAAATTCTCCAAAAAGTATTAAGAGTGAGGCAGATGTTTAGGTAAATTAAATTACGGAAAGGAAGAGAGAAATAATTGGAGAAACATCATATCAAATAAAATAATAATAATAATTAAAAATCTTACGGTAATAGTAGATTAGATTAGATACTATTCTGATTTGTGGTCCACTCTCTTAAATCGACATGTAGGGCTCCTCGACCTTCTGGTTGTTGGCCATACGCATCTCCCCCAATCTCAACAACTCGATGCTAGGCTTTGCTTGAAAATTTGACTATTTTAGTTATTTTTGGCTATTTTATGAGATAATATATATATATATATATAGAATGATTTGTGGATTTTTTTTAATTGAAGAAGTGGTTATAAGTGAAACAGTGATTAATTAATTTGTAATAAGCGGCATTTTATTTTATTGACTATTTTAAATTTTTTTTTATTATCGTTATTAGCTATTTTAGCCCAAAAAAAAAGTCCCCAAATGAGGCCTAAGCCCTTCGATACCAAGTACTGTTTGAGAATTGATCATTTTAATTAGTTTTTTTTTTTATAAAAATATGTATAAAAAATAGAGAGAGTGATATGATAATTTATAATGACTTTTGATTATAAATCCAACTTCCCAAACAAAATCTAAAGAAAGTTGAGTTTTGATGTTTTCAAACAGACGTGACGATAATCTAAATCGTTTATCTTATAATTTAATAATAAAGATAAATTATGCAAAAAAAAAAAATTAATATTAACTTGAACAAATGTGTTGTGAAAAATGAGTTAACCATCCAACTATTATTGCACATACTGTAGTCATCTCGAGACTTGTTTTAGTGATTCGAATTGTTCATTTCATTAATTTTGTTAGAAAGAACATTCATACAAAAAATTAAGATAATCAGATATCGATAATTATATAATTGAATCATATTCATTTCAAAAAAAAAAAAAAAAAATCCATACATGATGAATTTAAATTAGTATTGTAGAGATGAGTTATGAGGTAGACCCACTAAACTCAACACCACCTTTCCAATTGAGTCGTATTTTGAGAAGCAGTTCTTTTCGGCTTATGGGCTATTTTTAAAAAAATATAAGTATAGTATAATTCAAATAAGTTAATAAATTAATAAGTTGATTTTTTTCTTAATTACCAAAATAAGCCAGAATACTCAATCTTCAAAGTTATAAGCATCCTCATCAAGTTCTTCAAAATCATTTTGTTAGCTAATAAACTTAAAAAAATCAACTCTATCAAATTTGTTTGTAACTCGTCAAAATTTACGATCGCTACAGTAACTCATTACAACAAAGCGCATTAATCGCTTTATCGCTACTTGTATGTTACCGAATGTCCGCCCAGAAATCCTGCCGGTCAACCGGTCAACGGCTTCTTCGAATTTGACCTTTTACAAAGGAACATAAGAATTGTTTGGTTAACAACTTAAAAAAATAATAACAAATATTTTAATAGAATTGAATTAGAATATATAGTTTGATGCAGTGAGGTGATTAGGCAAAATAAAAAACGACTTTTTTAGTTATAATTTAACTAAAAATTTAAAAAGATTGGTGTGGATACATGAAAAAAATTAGATGGATCAAGAAGTTTCCCTTAATATAAAGCCCTTCCGAATGACTTACTCACGAAACATGTAGTTAATCAGAAGAATCATGAGATAGTCCGGTTGTTTAGACCCATCTGACAAGCATGATAAGTATATTAACGGTCAATTTAACGATCCTTATTCTACCCCAGTTCTGCTCTTCCATACATGCCCATCTTCAAATAAAAAAGGAAAAACTTTTTCAATAGAAAATCCTTTTAAGTAGGAAGGAAATGAATCTTTCATATCATTCATATGTAAGACAATTTGTAAATATAAAATATCGTATTACAAATAAAAAATTCAACAAACCCTAGGTAAAAAAAAAAACAAAAGAAAACAGAACAACTTTTCTGAAACAGATATCTGTACAAGTACTAGATTAGTTTGAATATCCAACTCACAATAACTTCCTTACTAAATTCAATTACTACGAAGAAATGCTAAGTATCATTCTGTAACTCCATGGATCACTAACAGTGGGTAGTCAATGGTGGACAAATCTTGGGTACTTACTAGTCTCATTTAAAGAATCAGAGCCTTCACAGAAAACCCTTTTCCTATTAGTTTTGTCCTCACAAGAACCAGTGTCTAGGGAAGGCTCTCGGTGGAGGAGTTGCGGCGGTGGCGGCGGAATCTGATAGGAGTCCAGCGGCGGCGGAGGGTGGCGCCACTCCGGCAGTGGCCCTGCAAGGAGGAGGGTCTGAAGCAGTGGCCCTGCTTTCATCACTGCCTGCAACAGCTTCCCCTGTTCTGGCAAAGGCTTGTCATACACGAATGGAATTGCTGGTGGCGGTGGTGAAATGATGCTTTCTTCGCAATCTGAAGATGAAAAGCCATTGTTGGAGTCTAATCCTCTTTTGGGTTCGTCCTCAATGCTTGAAATTCCAGAAATTGGAGCTAAGAGTTGATCTAAGAAGAGTTTGTGACATTTGTCTTGAGCTTCGTCTCTTTCTCTGATTGCTTCGGAGAGCAGAGACTTGAGATGATTCAATTGTTCGTCTCTCATTTTAGCTCTTCTTGAGCTTTGAGCCGAGTTGTTTCTAGCTCCAGAGTTGTGAGTAAAAGAGACTGTCTTAGCTCATCCATGCTCTGTTTTCACCAAAATCAACAGACATTAGCTCTCAATTTGTAAAGAAATGGGGAACCCAATAGAGTCCAATGCAAAGCAACAACACTACATACTCATAAAATTTACCAAAAAAACTACTTTACACCATACACTTGCATTTCAGATTAATTTTTCAATGATTAGGTAGAATTTTTGGGTAGAATTATGTATGTTGAGAAGAAGAAGAAGAAGAAGAAGAAGAAGAAGAAGAAGAGATATGTACCTTTCCCTGAGAATAGTAAGCCCAAGTGAGAAGAGGACTGCATTGATCGTCCATGCTTCCTTCAGCAATTGAGAGAGAGGGGTAGCGAGAAGGGGAGATGTGGATGCTTCTAAATGGTGGTTGTCAGGTCCCCTTTTAAGGACTGGTGGTTGGTACTGTTTCTTTGTAGTAGCAGCTTTTTTTTTTTTCCTTTCAAAAGCAGCAGCTCTTTCGCCTCTTTTTTTCGGTAATTATTCGATAATGCACTGTATGATTTTTTTTTTTTTTTTTTTATTCAAAAAAAAATTTAGGAGGCGGGGAGGCTATCCTATTCCAGGGTCAGAGAAAACGTTACGTAATATCGCCCATCAATAAAGGACTGCCGGCAACGGGACTCGAACCTAAGTCAAATGGGCGAAGGGAACAAACCTTATCAACTGAACCAACCCTTGTTGGTACTGTATGATATTATTTAAGGACACTGCGTAAGTGTTAACAGGTAAATTTATTATTTAATAAATTTTATGATAATTAATGATATTTTTTATCAAATACTATTAAAAAATATAATTAATAGTTAATTTTTAATGATAGTTTAAAAATTATCATAAAAAATGTCACTAGTTATAAATTTTAACGAGAATTTACAAAATTATCACAAAAAATCACTAATTTTCAACTTTTAACAATTGTTTAAAAAATTTATCATAAAAAAAGTCACTAATTATAAGTTTTAGTGACATTTTATAAAAATCGTGACAAAAAAAGTTACTAATTTTTGGTGATATGAAAAAAATTATCACAAAAAATTATTTTTAATAACAATTTCATTATGATTTATTTTTAATAAGACTTAATAAGAATTAAGTCTAACTATTTTTAATAAGACTTGATAAGAATTAAGTCTAACTATTAATAATTTACTCTACTATATGTGTAATGTTTTAAATTAATTATATAATGAACAATTTTATAAGTGAGTATAATAAATGATACAATGTGTGCTGATGTCATATCTTATTACAATAGTATCTTTTTTTTTTTTTTTTGGCTTCTTTTGTAGTCCGTGACTCCAATTGGGGTTGGCTTTCTTCCAATTTGATCCCGGATTTGAAAGTATTAGTAGGCTTATGGAGGTTCATTAATATTTTCGTTTCGATAATCTGAATCGTTCAATGTATAAAACTCGTCGAGTATTACATGCCTGTTAAAAATTACGTTAATCGAATATCGATAGCTATATGATCAAATCAGTTTTGTATAAAAAAAAATAAACGATTGATAGAAATCTGATCCAATAAGATAGCTATCGATATCTGACGAATGTAATTTTTTACAGGTATATAGTACTCGACGAGTTCTATACATTAAACGTTCGAATTATCGAAACGAACCTCGTGGTGTGCCCCACGGGCCCAACAATACCCTCTGGTCAGGGAAGCCTAACCCTTCCAATTAAGGGTTTTCAAATGGCATGTGAACAAAAAATCTGGTATTACTCAACTCGGTCCACGGGACTTACACTGTGTTTGGATTGAGGGATTTGGAGAGAAAAGAAAAGAAATAGAGAGAAATGTATTTCTCTTTCTTGTTTGGTTATCTTAAGTGGAGAGAAATGGAGAGAAATATAAAGAAATGGAGAGAAACTCATTTCTCTCATAACCCTTATTTTCAATCTTCCCAAAAGTGGAGAGATTGGGAGAGAAAAGAAATCCACAAATGTTTATATTTTCATAATACCAATTTTACCCCTATAAAAATAAAAGAAATAAAATGATTGAAAATATAAAAAGGTTATTTTGGTAATATAACATAAAATAATTTCTTTTCTTTTCTTTTAATGAAATCTAACCAAAGAAGAAGGAAAGAAATCACAATCATTTCTTTTCTTTTATTTCTTACTTATCCAAACAAAAAGGAGAGAAATTACAATCATTTCTTTTCTTTTCTTTTCTCTTATTACTTAAGTAATCATTTCTTTTCTTTTCTCTCCTAAGTTACCAAACATAGCGTTAGGGTAACTCGCTTGAGTACGTAATCCGTCCTAACTAACAAAAAATGATTTAAGATTTTGAAGAAATGTTAGTAACCTGAGCCCGTTCATAAACCTGGTCCGTAAGAGGTCGCGTAGGTAAATCTAATATAGTTTGATTTTTTTGGTCTAATTTTTAATTTGATTTTTTTTGTTCTCATGTTTAAATTTTTATTTTTTTTCTTTCTATTTTTTCCCCTCCACTTATAGGTATTTTATGTTACTTTATTATTTTTTGATTATATGAGATATGAAAAAATAAAAAATAAAATATAAAATATAAAATCAAAATACATGAATTATGTTGAAAAGTAAATAAGAAAAATAACTAATGAAAATATTAAAAATATATGAATGAAAAATGTGTAGAACTTAATAATATAAGTGTAATGAAAAATATGTAGTCCAATTCAGTTTGATTTTCGCCTGTAAGATTTAGGCTTATGAGTAGCATGTGATTTTAGTTTTTTTAAATAGATTTTATCCGTATCAACCTGTTGGTTAGTCAAAATTTTTAAAAAAATCCGTTAAAATATAAAATTTAAACACAATAATTACACTGGATGGGTAAGTCCGACCACTCTCATCACGTCAATTTTGATTTTGTCTAGCTCAATTATCATTTTATGTGAGAAAATTATATCAGACTCAATTATCAAATTATGTGTATGTGGAAAAATTGATAAATTAAGGTCAATCACTTCAAAAAGGAAATATAGGATTTCGCGAGTCTACTTGGAATTTTTTTTACCGAGAATTGTCTTTATCAAATGCGACTTGTCTTGGTTTGGGAGAAGTTAATTTAGCATATTTTTTTAGTTTTTTAATTAATTTAACTTGGTTAAAATAGTTTCATTTAGAAATAATTTTTTATTTTTTTTTATTTGAATATGATGATTATAAAAAAAATAAAATAAATGGTTATAGTTTAAATGTGATATTTTATCTTATTAATTTATTTAGTTTATTTTATCTTTTTCTGTTTATTTAGACAAAAAATATATATATTAATTTACCAAACAACAACTTAATATTTTTAATTAAATAAGTCAATAAAATGAACCTTTTAAATCTGCCCCAATGAAGCTTTGTTGGTATCTATCTTTTTGAAGAGGTTAAAAAAAGTGAGATTTTGAGTTTTAATTTAGGCCCCGTTTGGGATATACATTTGGATTATTTTAATTAAATATGATAAAATATCACATCTAATTTATAATTTTTTTTTTCTTATAAAAATCAAAAAAAATTTAAAAACCTATCTCAAACGAGATTTTTTAGTCTCAGACTAAGTGATGATTTGAAAAGTTGATAAAAATTTGATTTTTTGACTTTTTGACTTTTTATGTAAAAAAACTAAAAAAACTTAAAAGTTAGCTTTTTTAACTTGTTGCCAAAAGACCCCTATAATAGTTAAAAAGTTAAAAAGTCAACTTACATTCCAAACAAACTCTTAGGCCCATTTTGAGAAGATGGTAAAAAGTAACTTATTAAGATTTTAATTGGTTTGAGATATTCTAAATAAGTGCACTTCTTGATTTTTTTATGAAATATGGATTGGGTTTGAAGTGATGTGGTAGAGAGGCGATGTGACTTAAATAAGATGATATGATTTAAATAGGATAGTGACTTTTTGACTTTTTGATTTTTTTAGTACATGACAAACAAGAGCTTTTTTTTAGACAAATGATCTGAAAAATTAGTAAAAAGTTACTTTTGGCTTTTTTAATTAATATTTATTTATGATGTCAAATCACAATAAAATGACCAAACTACCCCCATTCAATTTAAAATATTTACAACTTCACTCATATAACACATTTTGACCCATGAAGGATAGAATCATAATTTCATCAGTGTCTGAAAATCAACTTTTCAAATGTCTTTAAATATAAAAAAGTCAACTTTTAATTTTTACTACAAATTTAAAAAAGTAACTAAAAATCAAGTTCCAAAACACCCCTTAATAGATCATAACTAATTAGTAAAGATCAAATCTAATGTGGTGGTACAGATTACAGAATAAATTTTTTATTTTTTTAATCTTGGAGGGGTTGGAAAAAAGCATAAACTGCCAAAAAGCTAAGCCCTAACAAATTTAGAAAAAATATTTTAGAGTTTTAATTCTTGAGTTCTAAAGTTAATTCGAATGAATTGATAGTAGACTTCACCAGTGATATTTTGATCTTAATTTATTTTTATTTTTATTTTCTTTTTGTCATATCATTAGTACTAATGCCCTTTGTATACACTTATGTATGTGTCTCTGTATATGATAGTTTTGTAGGTCAGTCTCAAAGTCAGTCTTTCCTTGTACAGAGTCGATGGCTCAACGCACACCCTACCCGCCCCACCAACGAGTCAAGACCCCTCCATAACTTTCCTTCTTGACTTTTTATTTGTAGGGTTATTGGGTTCACTTTTAGGCCCAATTTCTATAATTTGAATTGTTCATATTTTAAGATTTGTTGATTATATCATATCTATAAAAAATCAAATTGATCAGATATCAAAAAGTATGTGTTCGGATCATCGAATTAAAAACTATTTTTTAAAAAATTTAATAAATAGTTTTTCAAATACATACTTTTTGATATCCGATCAACTTAATTTTTTATAAGTATAATATATTTAACAAATCTTAAAATGTGAACAGTTCGGATCATCAAAATTAGGCTTAAAAGTGGGCCCAATTACCCAGCAAGTAGAAAGTCAAGGAGGATAGGCAAGGAGGAGATCCTGATTCCCCCACCAATACCCAATCAGCGCCAAACGCGGTATAATTTTTTTAAAAAAATTTAGCAATTTAATACATTTTTACAAGCTATTTCTTCATACTTATCTTAATTATTTTGTACAATTTTTGAGTTATATATAATGAGAATCTTATTTTATAATTTATTAGATAGTACATTTTATGGATTAAAATAATTTACTTCTTTTATTTTTGTAGTAAAAAATAACAAAATATTTAATTTTGTCTTTGTATTTACAAAATATTCAATCTATTTCTTCTGTTTAGTCTCTTAATAAATTATTAATAGTACTTTTATTTACGCATAAATTATTCATAAAATTAAATATAACCCTCTTATATAAATCTCTAATAGTTCAGTATTGGTCAGAAATAATTTAACTTTTTTTACATAATGGTATTTTATTAATAATTTGGGTTAATTATAGTTTACTCCATTTAGCTATTATTAAATATCACTTACCCCTTTCAATTTTTAAACCATGCATTTAGACTTGTCAACTATTAAAAATTGTACAAAGAAATAATTTTAATAGTTGCAAGATCTAAATGTAAAATTTTAAAATTAAGAGCGTAAAGTGACATTCATTAAGTGATTATTACCAATTAATCCTAATAATTATTAGAGGATTGTATTGAACATGAACGGTGGTCTGGTCTAAATATGAGGCTGCTACCTTGTTAAAACTGACTTTTCTATTCTTCTTGGCATTTTCTTAGTTTAAATGACTTTTAATTTCTTCTATATTCTTTTTTTTTCTTTTCTGTTCTATTCTTTTTTCTTTGCATGAAATGCATTTTGTTCTTATCTCTTCTTTCCCCTCACTTTCCAGAGAAGAAAAAACAAAAAAAAAAATCTTAATTTTGAATACATAATTTGAGACTCTTATATAATCAAATAAATAGAAGTGTACCGAAACAAAAGACAAAAATTTAAAGACAGAAAGTCTTATGCGTGCAATTTCCTATATGCACTCCTATGTTGTCTAGGTGTAATTATTCAATAATCCTCAGTTGATTTTTAGTCTTAACAATTATAAGTGACCATTAGGGGTGTAAAAATGGCCCGAGGTCTGTAAGCGGCCCGAAATCCGTTCAAAGCCCGTGGTTGGCCAGGCCCGTTTCAGCCCAATTAAGCCCGAGCCCGAACCCAACCTAGTACATTGGGCCCGGGCCTTCTATTTTTAGGCTCGGCCTGACCCGTTGGCCCGGCTGAGCTGCGCCATTATTACATCCTTAGTGACCATCTTGGTAAATATTATAAGATCTTACATTTTCTGGACCTTTTTTTTTTTTTTTTTTGGGAATTTATCAAAAATGAAATCTCTGACCCATATTTATCGAGGTAGTCAGCAGTAGTTGGTCAGGATCAAAATGAGATTTCAAACTCACATTATCGCATAAGCTTGCATATATAGGATTAATATTATAGGGATGAAACAACTTATCTTGACATCATTTTTGAAATTTTCTTATGTTGATTAACTATGTTACGTTTGATTTGATATTTTAAAAAGATGGTTAAAAACTAATTTTTTGGTTTTTTTAATTTTTTTTTTTTTTTGAAAAAACATGTAAAAAATATGAGAGATAATGTAATCCAAAATGGATTAAAAGTTGAAAGATGACTTTTAATCATCTTCTCAAAATAACCCGGCACAACTATGCCATAACTATGTTCACCTAAGGACAGAAAAACCTAAATAAAGCACAATCTGAGGGGAAAAAGAAATTGGGTCCATTGATGTGGTAATTTTATATTTTTCTCTTAAATCTCTATCTATGGGGAGCTTGACCACATTTTTGTGTATCAAGTTCAACTAGATGCTTCTGCTCCATTCATTATTGAATTAAAAATTTCATGGTAAAACTTAAAAAAAAATAAAATAGCTAAGACTTTCTAAACATCTAGAACAAGTTCATTTTAAGTAAAACTTTCTAAACATTCATCTTAACTTTTGAAACTTTATATGAGACAATTACAAACAATCTTTCACTCACAAATCAATTTCAAACTAGGAAATTTGGAATGGTACTATCAAATGTGTTGTTACCACATTGATTTATCAAATCTCGCTTTTTAAATGGATGTAGCGAGAAAAATAATCAAGATATAAAATTATAACCAAAAAGCCGAAGTTACCAATTTATCAAGTAATAACTCCCAACCGTTACGTAGATAATTGCATATGGGTTTCATCACTTAATGTGGGATCTACATAATATTATGTCTAATTTATATATTTATCAATACATTTATTGGTATTCTTAACATTATTGAATAAAAGATAATAACCAAAGCATGGGATGAAATAACAGTTATAATAATAGTAGAGACAAGGTATGAAAAGAGCAATAATTATAATTATAGTTATTAAGGTTATTAATGATTTTTTTAAAGATAGGATAAGATCCACATGACACTAATCCCATCTCTAAATATGTACTGAGTGTAAAAAAAATAAAATAAAATAATCCTGAAGAAGTCATCCTCACAAGCAAAAAGAATAGACAAGAAAAATCATTATAAGATCACTTTGGCGAACATAATAACCATATATATTATACAATAATTAATGAATATTTTTTTATAAAATTTAGTTTACTTTCATATTAATTTAAAGTGGGACTCTCTTATACTTCATCGTATGCTTATGCCCCACCATGTGACACCTTCACAAGCTCTTTTGATTTTGATTTTCTTTTTTTTTATTACTAATAAAAGTATAGAATGGCAATTCTACGTGACCATGACATATTTTATTTTATTTTTAATTGAAAAGTATTTCTTGAATATTAATATAAAATTGGACTTTTAAAAATAAAGGAAAGTGATCAAATCGAATATTTTACTGAAATATCACTATTTTACTAAAAAGGTACTTGAATTTGGATGAAGATAGGCAAAATTTAGAGCGGAAAATAAAAGATACTAAAATACTAATACTCAGTTATTGGGTTTTAATCAAAATCCATCATATCAAGAAAAGTTTAGCTATCAAATAATCCATATCAGCCAATCATACAAGGTTTCTCTTAGTTAATCGTTAATCGTGTTAAGTACTTCGGATCAACAAAAGTAGCATTCTGCAGGAGCCTAATAAATCAGTTGTGTTTTTACAGACACTTGACAAATAATACCCAAATAAATTAAGAAGAGATTCCATAACCTACACAAACAATAATATTAGCAAAACAAGAACACAAAAGGATGACCGAGTCAGTCCATGGATCCCAACGATTAAGTAACAATGGAGTAAGCTCATCCTGACCTCCGCATTTTGATATTCAGAGGAGTTTCCTTGTAGGACTGAACCTTCTGAACTGCTCTCCGCATTGGTCTGCCTAGAGACGTTCTTTGTGATTCTCGAGCGTCAGATCCTGCTGGGGCACAATTTTCATCGTTCTCTTCTTTTCTGATAGGTGAACCAAATGGAGTCGGAGCAAGTAGAAATTTCGCATCTTCTATCTCAAACAGGTCCTCATTAGGTTCATGCTGTTGGTATCTAAACCTAGCAGATTGTCTTCTCAAACAACGTCTGAACAAAAGGCAAGTGACATGCTTTTAATTGTATTGAAAGTCGCTTTAAGAAACAATCACACACATGCACATGCTAAAAAAAAAAAATTTAAAATGAAAAGAAAACCATAACTTGCATGCTTTCAAGGATTAGAGATACATCTCATGATAGTTATTTTTGTTGGGATGGTTAAAATTTCCAATGTGGTTGGTTTGAATTCCCAAGAAAGCTATTGGAGAATTGTGCACCTTTATTTTTTGTTCATACAGCTAGGGGTTTCACATTCATTGTATTCTGTTACTTCACCTAAACTTGTTATGTATAAGGTGTTTCTAATGAGTGTGGGTAAGATGTAAAGGGGAGAGAGTGTGTGTGTGTGTGTTCTTTGGGTTTGTTTTCAAACTCCAATTTGTTCTTGTACTATTTATCTCTCATAGTGAAGACAGATTTGTTCAATTGTCTTAATTTGATCTTTGTTTCTCCCCATTGTTATAAGCTGTGAAGTGTGATATTTTTGAACCTTGGTTGATTTTCTGTTGCACCTTGCATGTACAATGTCTACAAGAACAAACTTATAACTGCAACACAGGTTTGCATAGCTCATGGAACCCATTTTATGAATGAAATCAGCATTTTTCTATTATAATAGAAGATGTGTAAACCAACCTTTTGCTTTCAGATGTCTCCTTTTCTGCAACTTGTTTAGATGTAGTCGAAGGGCCCATCGCTGCAAGCATAAATGCTATTATCATTAGATAAAAAGAAAAAGACATCAAAAAATATTCAAATGAACTAACTATTTGAGGATCCAAATTTACATTGACTTCTTGTTGGGCGCCTTCTCTGGCCTTTACAAAGTTTACTATTATCATTAGATGTAAGTTCATCAACTGCCTCCTCCCCTTCCTTTAAGCCAACCTAGGAGACAGAAATGAGAATGATTCTAACAAAATAGCAGACAACTCAAGAGAAGTTCAGTAGAACACCTGAGAGCAGTTTTTTTGACTGTTCGTCTTTGCTTTCCCCTGCAAAATCAAAGATGGTTTGTCATCTCAGAATTCAACAGTCAAAACCACAACCACTCCACCACCCGCCACTACCGCACAACCACCTTTACCCCAACCACCGTCTAAGCACTACCACCACCGCCACCGCCACATCACTATCAACTATAAGGTAAGTAAAATTATATTACCCAACATGACTTATAAGTTTTATAGAAATATTTTCTGACCTGTTCAAGATTTGTTTGTTGCACTCATTTATTTTTGATTTATTTATTTATAAATTTTTGATAATATAAGATTGTAGTTGAGGTTGTGTTTTCATAAAGTAATGATTCACATGTGTGAGTAAGATGGAACCATGTGTCTAATCCAAACAAACCTGAGCTACATTATTCGATTGGTTTAGTTCGGTTCCTGTGAAGGATTGGATCAATCCTATGTCCAAAACCTTGGAACATAACATGATTGGTTCGGTTATGAGATCAGTATTAACCCAAACCAAACCAATTCATGGGCATCTCTACTACCAACCCACAACCAAAATATGAAGACGTGGAAAATTAATTTCACTTTGTTTGGTTCCGCTTTTCAGACAACAGTTTTCAGAAAATTCTACTTTTTAATTTTTTTGTATTTTAATATTTTCAACGAATTTTTTTAATATGTTAACAATTTTTTTTAATTTTTAGACACACCTAACATAAATGCACTTAAAAAGTATAATATTTGTGAAAAAATCTTTAAAAAATACACTAAATACCAAAAAATACAAACATTCAGTACATTTTTTGTATTTTTGTGTATTTATTAATTTTTTAAAATATTTGTTCACAAATATTTTACTACTTAAATACATCTAAGTAAGGTACATCTAAAAAAGTAAAAAAAAAAATTGCTTAAAATTTAAAAAATATTCACTAAAAACAAAACATATGAAAAACAAAAAACTCAATTGTTAGAAAACTAAATTTAGAAAACTGAAACTAAAAACACTCTAATTTTCAAACTTTAGTTTGTTGTACATATCAAACAGCTTGATTGAATTCAGCATGTAAGTTTTAGTACATACCAAACAAGTTTTTAGATTAAAAAATCCAGCATTCAGCTTTCAGACTGACTTAATTTTCAACTTACAATTTTTAGTTTTCAGTACTATCAAACAACACCCTAGTTTCCCACTGAATATTTAATTCAGAGCAGTATTCACATCTTATTTTCTAGGACTGGAAATTGGCAAGACAAATCATATCCTCTATCTATACCCCATCTCATGTCGTGTCCATCTAAGATAACTTCTCTAGAAACTAGTGCACATAGAATAATCTTAATTACCAAGTTTGTAAAGCATGTGAAACTCCAAATTTGCAGATCATATCATTTATAGATTAGAAAATGAAAGCTAACCTCCAGTTCTAAATTTTTTGATTTAAGCAGCGCATCCTTGCACACAATATCGTGCTGAAGTGCCTTTAGCTGTGATGAGCATTACCAAATCAGTTGATAGCACTTGATGAACAAATGGGCTTGGAATTCCCAATGTGAGAAGCAACAGAATAAGCTTACCTTTTCTTTACATAAATTAATCTCCTGAAAAATTAATGCAATACATTCAATATCAGAAAAAAATATTATGCATGAATTTTGAAAAAGAAGACTATAAACTGAAACTAAAGCAAAAACAAACCGCTAATATATGGCTATTGGATTGAGCAAGGTTCCAATTCTGCAGCTGCATTTTCTGAAGATTAATTCGCATCTTCTGCAACTCTATCCCAGTAAATTCAATGATTTGACTGTTGAACCAAATATAAAGAAACCCTCTGATAAGCACACAAGGAAAGAAAAAAAGAAAAAGAACTTGAAGTCCAAAATAACAGATAAAATAAAAAACGTACTTCTTGTCTGCAACGAGTTTTGCCAGTGCCATGTTTTCCTGGTTCAAATATCAACACAAGAACAACCAAGTAAGGTAATTTGATCATGCCAAGAAGACAACATACATAAAAGCGTTAATTTCACTTTTATCCCCTAAACTATCACCATTTTTTTCTATTTCTTCCCTAAACTGTCAATTTCATGTCCCTAAAGTTTCTGATTTCAGTTCATGTAGCATATAATTGGAGACGATTGTATAAATCATTAACTGTTACCATTGAAGCACAATTTAATTGTCAAAAAAGTCATTTTAAAATTTAAACATTTTAGCCATACAACCAAACACCCATGGTGGGGGTGTAATTTGTTCAAAATAGTAAGAAAAATGAGTGATTCATCGTATGGTTTAAATTGACCCCGGGCAATTGCCCAAGTGGTCATGGAGAGGGCACTCAGGTGCCGAGGTGAGTGAGGTGAGGTTGGGCAAGTGAGGTGAAGTTTCAAGTTTGAGTCTATGGAGAGATGTTGGCTTATGTTATAATCTAATTACTAACATACTAACCGCTATCTTGTGCCAAAAAAAAAAAAAAAAAACATTGTATGGTTTAAATTATTCAAATTTTGAAAGAACCCTTTTTGTCTATCAAATCAACCTTCAATTGGACTACATGAACTGAAATCAGGAACTTTAAGACTAAATAGATTTGCACAATCGTCCCCAATTGTACCACGCAAAGTGAAATCAGAAACTTTAGGACTAAATAAATGGAAGAAAAAATGATGATAGTGCAGGGAATACAAGTAAAATTAACCTACATAAAAATTGAAGTAAACCCACAAAGATTATACTTTGACAAGATGATCAATGCATTCCTTAGCCGAGGAATTGGGCGGCGAGACCTTCTTATCAGGGATAGGGGATTTGGGCTGTGGAATTGAATTGGTAATATCAGACAGTCTCTTCCTCACAATGCTTCCAAAAGAAGACCTCTTTGCCATTCTATTCCCTTTCATAGTTCTTCAAATCCCTAAATACCTAACCCTAAGAGATGAGATTCAAATACAAACCCTAGAAAAAAAAAAATCTAGGTTTATAGAAGAATGAACTGTGAATTGTTCAAAATATAAAAAGATAAAAGTACTGGCTATTAAAGAAAACAGAATCAAAACCCTAATTTTTGTCTGAGAGTTTCTGTGTTTGAGAATCGAAGGAAAGGAGAACGAGCCAAAGGGGGAAGTAAAAGGAAAAGCAGATTCGGCAGAGGTTCGGAAGTCTAACGGCTCACCGAAGCAAAGTGAAAGCGAAATAAAAGTGCAAAAATGAAATACCGAACCTGATTTTAAATATTAAGACGTTGCCGGACGTGATTTTGAATCTGAACCACCAACACAGGGTCTGTTTGGTTGCTTTGAAATGGAATCCATGTCCCTGTCGTGGATTTCTTATCCCGAAAAAGTATAATCAATTTTTTTTTTTTTAATTACTTGATGGAACATATTTAAAAATTGTTAAATATCACTGAGATTTATGTAAATTCATTGCACTTATATCACATTAATTAGTAAACAAAAGTCATAAGAAAACTTGGTTACTGATATTTTTAAAAACATAATTAGGCACCGTTTAGGAAGTGATTTTATAGATTTTTTTGACTATTTTAATCACAAAAGACAAAATAAATTATTTTAATCACAACAAATAAAACATCACATCCAACCCATAATCATTACTCTTCTCTTACAAAAAAAGTCAAAAAAGTCAAAAAAGCCAAAAAATCAAAAAACCCTTCCCAAACCAAGCTTTTTAACCCATGCTAAAAAAATCAAAAAATCAAAAAAGCCAAAAAACCAACTCACTTCCCAAATATGTTTTCTTATCTCCCAACATTTTTCTAATTAGAGTCCATAATAAACAAAATGACAATAATTCTATTATAACATAAGAATAAAATAATTTTAATTTTTTAAAATTACTATGTTTAATGTGATTCTTTTGTAAAAGATTATTATTTCTAAGAAAATTTCAAATTTAGTTCAAATTTTCAAATTTTAGCTTCAAACATGCCTATAGAAAAAGTAGATTCATTTTCCCCATTGCTTCAATAATATGATAGGGACAACTCGTGTATAAAAGAAGAAATTGTAAAATTTATTTGTATAGAATTACAAGTCAGCATTATATCTCAATAATCATCTTTGGAAAAGCATAGAAATGAATCTAGGTAAGAACTATTGGATTAATATAGTTCACAAACTATACATATCATGAGTAGCATAAACATCATCTCTACTCTAGAGTTAAGGCATACATATCCAGCAAAGAACAATCATTTGCAACACAAAAAATGACTGAACAACATGCCATTTAACAAGAACTTCAACCAGCTGAACTTTACATGTCTCACTTCTGCAACTCGACAAAAAGGAGTCAATTCGAGTAGAAGTCCCACACTAGGTCTGATGTTGCAGGTTTTGAACTATTTCCTGTTCAAACTACCCTGCAATTCTCAAATGTTAGGGACTCTAGTCAGATAATATTTTGACAATTTCAAGTATTCTTTATGCGGCAAAGCATTGTTAATGTAATGAAAGTTGCAGTGCAACTGCTGTAATTAAATTACAATGAATATGTCAAAACTATGATCATGAATAAGCAATAAACTAGTCCACTCCCCAGTACAGCAAACTTTACTAGGACTTGAGAAAAAACTGGTTAATTTTTGTCTTGTTAGGACTTTTTTTTCAAATTTGTCTTGAAGAATCTAAAATAAATTAAATAAATAGATCAAATTTGCAAAAAATGCAAATAAAAAATAAGAAAAAGTTTAGAAACACATAAACCAATCACTCTTAGGGGTGGTTTGAGATGATCTAAATAAATGCACTTTTTGACTTTTTATGAAATATGAGTTGAGTTTGAAGTGATGTGGATGTGACTTAAATAAAATAGTGACTTTTTTATTTTTTTACTTTTTTAGGGGATGACAAACAAGGCCTAAATAAGACACAATCCTCATCCCATCTTTTTGTAGGTTTCATACCCATGTGAGAGGGTTGCATCAATTTTGTGATTGGTTTTTGTACAAGTAAAATTGTGAAAATAAAACTTATTTTTTTTGGCAAAAGTTCACTTATTTCCATCATTAGAACTTCTTCTTTTTTCTTCAATTTTGTTCTCTTTAAAAAAAAAAAAAATTATAAAAAAAAAAAAAAAAAGTTCTTCAAGGCTACAGGACCTTAAAATAAAAATGAAAATCAATAAATTTATATAAAAAAAAAATAAGTCCTAAACAAGACAAATAAGCTGATTTTCCCTAGGCTTGGCTTAACCAAATGAGGCAGTTCACCCGAGTTTCATAAGTAGATGGAGAGCAGCAGCAATGGCAGACATGACCAAGTTGTTCAGCCTGAGACATAATTGGAATATTTCAAGTATGCAAAGGGTTAGGAGAGTACATACTTAAAAGCAATCATTTGTTGTTGGTGCCTTGAAGAAGATACGAAGCTTTACTACGGACCTGCAAGGCAAAATTGTTTCATACAACGAATCACCAGAGTATGAAGAGATGAAAGGGGAGTTAAATTTCACACCTTTGATGCATAAGACCTCAAATCCGTGCTGGTGATCTGACAAGAACAGTTGCGCAGATAAACACCCCACATTTCGTATATCACTGATTTGTCTTCTAGCATGGGGTTAGATAAAAGCCAGTTCTCAGTAAGAACCAAGAAAATGTACATTTTGAAAAGATCACAACTTTTATCTTTCACATTAATCGAGATGAGTGATCTTAGGATCACTTCTGCATCAGTAACCTGCATAGAAGAAAATAAATATATACACATAAAATTTATTGACACAGAAAACGAAGTGGAAACTCAGGCAGTATGTCTAACAGGCTTGTCTAAAATGGCCAAATGAAACCATAATGAGTAAATAGCAGGAAATAAGCCAATAAATGAAAATTTTACACGAGATTTTACATATATCAAGCATATTTCAGCAGAAATGACAGAAGGATATAGACTACCTTGTTATCCAAACAAGCTACAAGGATTTGAAACGCCACTGCATGTCTGAGGTGTTTGCTCCGTGCATCAACTCCTGAAATGCTTTCCACAGTTCTCAAGCAGTTCATGTCCCTAGGTACTCTGTGTTCACAACATTGCATAGTCAGCTTACAAAAATTAACGGGAAAAACAATAGGAAAAGCCTCAGTCAATACTCGAGTGTCATTAAGAGAAAATATTACTCAGATATGAACTTGAACAAGAGCATCTCACAAAAAATAATTAATCCAGGAACAAAACTCAATTGTTCAAGACCATATCAAAGTGTTGGTACAGTAGAAATTTCATATATTGAAAGGCAGAAGCTACTTTGTGATGTTGTACCAGCTTGCCACATCCAACAAAACGTTTGCCACGGCATTCTTGGTGGTCTGACAATTGGCTTGTCATGGTTATTATTACCACTACTATTCAAAACAGTACCAAATAATCATATACATATTTTTCCCACATCCATAGGTCCTGATGAGAAAACAGAAATCCTTTTATTACATTGAAGTTTATACTGATGACAAAAAAAAAAAAAAATTGCTTCAACAAAGATTGCGTTCATAGAGTAGTGAAGGTAATAGTTCCTGTGGTAATGTTCGCCATGCCACTTTCATAAGCATGCAGGTAGTTTAGCCTTCTTTTCCCCACTGGAGGGCATTGTACAAAAATTTACAAATAATGTAGATGTTACACCTACCTAAATCAAGATCAACCAACAACGCTAGTACTTAAATCTAATTATGTGCCTAATTTATTGATAACTTCAGAGCCAGGCTACCTTTTTCAGCAATCAAAGTAAGAAAATGTGTGCTCAACACAAAAACTTCATGACCAACTGTAGATGAGACTCAGACCACATTGTTCTAATACAATATAGACGTTAATATATATTTTTTGTCAGTAATACAATATAGACATTACAGAAAGAATATCCAAAACATAATAAGAGTTCTAAGAGATGTGTAGGAATAGAAGCATTAATAAATAGAATGCAAGTGGGGAATACGTAAAATATTGTCACACATTAAGCAAATCAATTGTGTTAGTGCTAACCTGCAAGCAATAGATTTTGCTACCGTCTCACAGCTGGTATTCCATTCATTGTCTGTGAAGAAATTAATAACTGAAAGCATGCATTCATACAAAATCACAGACAGGCCTACAAGCTGTCGATCTAAGAAAAGATTAATAATCAAAACCACCAACTCCTCTACTTCTGAAGTTGATAAGATTGAATATGTGCTCCTGCGAAGAAAAATGCCATGTCAACAATCAACATCCAAAGAACTAAAACTTTAAATCCTTATATAGCTATCAATGGCTCATGAAATGCATCTTTTGCAGCAAGTATCAAACAAATTGATTCAGTTACAACATTTTCCGGGTCTCAACTTTCAACTCAAAAAACAACCATACAAATGCCACAGCACCAACAAAACAAATACCACCAAAACCTTTATGTTTCATTTGCTACATACCTTACTTGACAGCAAGAAGCTACGTACTTGATCCAAGCTCTTATATTTTGAGGTGGTCCCCCACAACCAAAATCTAAAACTCAAGTTTAAGCAGATGTGAGAAAACCACCAACATCAAAGCTAATAGAAAACTACGAGAATTTCACATAAACTGATACAATATCTTTTCATAGAGCAAAACTAGTAGAAAAGAAAACACTATATGATGTTGCAATAAAACAGATGCTCTGCAAAATGATATGGCATGAAACAACATGAATTGAAGAAAGTATGATAAACAAACCACTGGGAAAATAGGCAAAAAGTATGAGGAAAAACTCAATGTCATTAATGAATGTTCAACCCAGTTCAGTTGGAAGTATGAAATTTTGCTTCTTATATCTACGTTAGACCTTAAGCAATCAATACTAATAGCAACTGTTCAAATTTATTTTTCTGTCCAAAAGTACAATACAATAGCTGATTCCTATATGTTACATCTAATGTCAATGCAAATTTAGTTTATATCCATGTGAGTAAGCTAAAAACAGTAGACAAGATGTCGGGAAGCTTCCTTTTTTAAATATCACAGAACATAGGTAAAATGTAAACCATTAACACAATCATATTACTTATGTGAATCATCATTATCATATAAGTTTAACAAGGACAACAATAGGAATGGTAGCAAGTCAAAAACAAATGAACTGCAATCTATACACCAAAAATGCTTGTCCTCCTTGATGCATACTTATAACTTAACATTTAGGTTCTTCTGATCCTGATCAAATAATGCGATTCTTATAGAGCAGGCAAATTATAATAGATCATTCAAATTAAACATGAGTTCATTATTGAGTCTACAGACACAAGAAGGAAATGCCTTCTATTGCCCACTTTGTCAAATTGGGCACACTATCACCCATTCACAATTCAATTTTTTACCAAGGTTTATAGGCCACAAGAAGCATGGAATTAGCATTTTGCTGGTTGTTATATAGTATATGACCAAGCACCTTAACAAACTGACAACAAATAATTGCATATGATCATAAATCTTCACTATTTTCCTCAGTTAAATATTTTCAATATTTCATAAGCAATACCAAACAAAAAGTTAATAAACCATATCGAACAGTAAATACACTTTTCCCCTTTCCACCACATGCATTTTATCTACCATCCATGTATTATGGATGAGAAAATAGCAAATTGAAGTTGTCAAATTACTTACCCACTGTGACAATTTCCATGTTGGATGAAAATTTGGATGGAGAATCCAATATAAAACCATAGATTTCAAGAGCTCCTTTTAGTTCAGAATAGTTTGGTAACCAGTCAATTTTAATCTGCAGTAGACCAACCTGAATAAGAATGATGATGGATCAACTATGGGTAGTGTAAAGAATACTAACCAAAGAAACATATCAATTTAAACCATGCTGCAAGAAAACTTCACCTCAAATCATCCTCAGTAAAATAGAGATCTAGATTACCTCACTTGTAGGTGAGAGAATAGCAGTCCAAAAGTCACAAGCAGATGTACTAAGCACTTCCTCCGAAGAGTATAACACTAGCAATCCAGATAAAAGGACATGATCAAAATTATCTTGTAACTATTAACTGGATGACCTTGGAAGAACAAAATACTTACTCAAACCAAACGTCCATGTTGCTATGGATTTTTCTACATGACCACATGTATAAACCAATTTCAAGAGCCATCCATTCACCAATAACCTCTCAAGGAAAACTTCTCCTGCAATATTATAGCAAATGCATAACCTAAGATGCACGGATACATATACAAGACACATATACAGACACGCCAACATGACATACTTCAATAAAAAAAAGGCCCAAAATGACTGGGACATGGTATCAATCAATAACTATATATTTATATATACATGAAAATAATAACTAACTATTTCTTTTTTACATTACTAATATAGTTAACTGAAAAGAGCAGCTTGGCCCAATGGTGAGACTTGTTAACTTCTCTGGTGAAGCAAGTTCAAGTCAAAAACAGCCTCTCCAGTAATAGGGTAAGGTTTTAATGGGCTTTAGTGGTAGCCTTGTGCATTAGGTCACTTTCTAGTAAGAAATTCTTTTTCACATTCTACATAATGGATAAAAAGAGAGAACCAAAAAAACTCCTAATATCTATTTAGAAAGCTCTATTCATAAACAAATTGAAAGTTTTAAGTTTTAGAATTCCAAAATTTACATAGTCTAAAGGAAGGGTTAGTAGTTATGAATTCAATTTATTCAAAGTTGCATTGTGTCATGTGTCTAAACAATGGGCACATGTTTCCCTAGTGTCCAAAGTATGTATGGTTTTATGAAAATTTTAAAATAATAATTACAAGAGGTTTCGATGCATGTCCATAGAGTGTTCAACGAGTGTCCGTGTTCGACACGGCACCTTCTTAGAAGTGGCTATGATTCTTAGTGATGTTTAGAAATCAAACCGAAGTTGGCACAAACAGCAAACTAACATTTCACTGAAAAAACGCGACATATACATGTACTACGAACACACTACCTTTGAAAAGAAGTCAACAAAAATTATTTAAAGGAAAAAAAATAAAAGGAAACCTTTCTCAACATCAAGCTCAACCAGTGAATTGATCTCATTGTTCATGAAAGACTGCAAAAGCCCACAGCTTCCAAGCTCATGAAATACCGCTGGTGGTCGAGTTTTCTGCAAATAATATAGAGGAAGCATATATTATAATATATGACATATCCCGCCTACAAAATTCCAATCAAAATCCTCATATAACTAATTATGTGTGAAGTTTTGGTTAGCTCACAGATAATACCTGATTTCCAAAAACTTGAAGACCCCAAATGGAGTTCTCATCCTCATCACTTATTTGTCCCATCTACATAAAAAACTTCATATTAGTGATAAGTGATAACAGAAGCAATAAGTAATATAAAAACCACATATCAAGAGGAAAAAAAATTTGTACCTCTTTTTGGCATTTTTCAACACATTCAGACAGTTTAGCTTCTCTATCGTCCTTGTCCTCATCCTCATCCTCGTCCGAATGATAGTTTTTTTGAGCCTTTGCCCGTTTTGATTTCATCTCTAGTTTTTTATTCTCCTTCAAGTAATCATTCACAAGATCATCCAAACCTATAACCTTTTTCCTGGCAAAGTTAATACAAATCATGACATCAAGTTAGATGCATCTTGAAATCAATAAGCACCATGATATTCTAATTTCAAATAACATACTCCAATCTTGAACTTACACTTAATTCTTGACTTTGTATAATATGAAAAGTGGGGTGGAAGAAGGTTTGCCCATAAAACTGATACATTGAATGAGAGTAAAGTATATTTTTATCCCTCAACCTTTGCTTTAATTGTCAATGTCATTGTCTGATTTTTAATTTTTCTATTGAGCCCTCTAACTTCCATAATTAAGTCCACACGTTCCAACCCATTAACGGAGGCTCAAGAAACTATCCTGACACATCATGTGCTTCCTACTTGACCTAAATTTAGTTTAAACTAAAAAAATTATAGCCTAAACAAGAGAAACCACTGGCAGTTTAAAGTAAAGTTCCATTTAAGGTGTAACAGATACAAGTTGACAAACAATGAAACAAAGTTAGATTTTTCACATACAATAATGTGTTGAACTAGATTAACTAAATTATGTAAGTCCAAATGCTCAAATAAAAAACCTAAAAGTTGGAGGATGAGATTGAAAGTTCGAGTAAAATTACAGTCAAAATAATAGTTTACCCATTACTTTAGTAACTTTACCTTTGACATATACGAATATACTTACATACAGGTGTTAACTATGTACACATAACTATAAAAAGTGAATACCTCCTGGATTCTTCAATTTAAGAAAGAAAATTAGCAATGCATAGACTAGTTAAGAATAAAGAAAACAAGATAACAAGATCACATTACAAGAAGTGCTTTTGATGATAAATTTCAATTATCTAAGGCATCTTCAATTCATGACTCAAACCTGTATCAAATTTAAATTTGGGTAAAATCACTCAAAAAACACTCCACTCTTTCACCCAAACATGTACCAAATTAAGTTTTACTCAAATTTTTACACCTATCAAGGGAAACTCAAATGTTTACTCAAAATTTTCAATACTAGTTTGTGACTTTCAAATTTACCATTCTACCATTAGTGAAGCTTTTACTCCAATTTATGGTTGTGGGCAGTTCGTATCAATCAAATAAAGCTTATTTGGGTAAAATTTTTGAGTAAGGTCTGGAGATAGCCTAACACTCTATTTGGTTAGGAGATTTGGAAAGAGAAAAAGAAAAAATGTGTAAAACTAGATGAAATACAGATATATTTTATTCATATTTCACCTACCATATCATTTTTCTTTCCAAATCTCTCATCAAATTCTCTACCCACACACAGCATAAGGATTTAAAAACCCTAAGAAAACAAATTTCCAATAATTATAGCAGTGATAACAACATGATAAAACCCTAGCCTAGGCAGTGTTTGGATCAGAAAAAATGAAAGAAAGAAACATACAAATTTCAAATGGGAATTAATTATCATTCACCGATTTAGGAGAATGGTCCTTCCAAATGGATAGGCATTTCATTACTTCACAAAATAATAGCAGAAGATCAAACACCACCGAAATAACATATGAGTTTGAAAAAAATAAATAAATAAATAAAAGTTAAAAGCTAGGGAATGAAAAAAAAAAAAAAAAAACCTTTTTTTGGTGGCGAGAGCAGGGGATTTGAGAAGTACGTCTTCTGACTCGAAATCGAGAGGTCCATCAATGTCCATCTTCTCTACCTTTCTCTCTCCTAAACTCTCCTTCTATGCAGACAGAAGACACAGAAACTACGATCGCCGCTGTGAATTTAGGGAGAGAGAGAGCGAGGCCCCGGGAGGGAAGAGCAATTTGGAACACCTTTTTCTGACAAGTTTCGGAACCGATTAATAATTTTTTAATTAAAATATGAAGAAAAAAAAAAATTAAAAATTACTCATATATCTTATTTGGAGGAATATTAATTAATTTACGCCTGGTTTGGGATATATCAAAAAAGTTAAAAAATAAAAAAGTTACAAAAAAAATAAAAAAGTTATTACTATTCATAAATTAAAAATATTAAAAAATTAAAATATATAATATTTTAATCAAACAAAATTTACACAATTTACACAGCTAAAATGATCCTGTACTACTGTGAAAGGGGGAAAAAAAAAGAATTACATATATAAAAGCACTAAGTTTGATGGAAATGTTGGCCCTGCGAGCGTCCACCACGAGTCCCATTTTGATAATTCGAACCGTTCAATATGCAGAACTCGTCCAGAACTATATGCTTGTTAAAAATCACATTGATCGGAAATTGGTAACTACATAATTAAATTAATTTTGTATAAAAAGTGGATGGTCTATAGTTAACAGTTGACAAGAAAAATTAACACGATCAGATAGCTATTGATATCCAATCAACGTGATTTTTTATAAGCATATAGTACTCGACAAGTTCTACACATTGAACGGTTCCGATTAGTAAAATAGGACCCGTGGTGGGCCCCCCATGGACCGAACAACACCGTCCAATTTATGCCCGAAAAGGAGAGAATCAATCTCCTACACTATACCCTCTGTCGCGCTGCCCTTCATGCTTCCGACCGTACGGGCTATTCCATCTATAACTTCCCCCATACACTTATTTATATAATATTTTAATACACATTTTTTCTATAAAAAAGTTAAAAAGTTAACCTAAATATCCATATTTTTTCCCTCAACTTTTTAGTCTAAAAAAATAAAAAAAAATACACTTATTTAGGATACCCCAAACAATCCCTTAGTCCTACATGTGTTTTTTATAAATCAATGAGAAATTTTTTTTAAGGTCCCTCATAATAGTTATTTAAAGGATAGATGATACCAAAAAATGGGATGATGTATCAAGTCCCTCAACTGAAACGCGTGCATTTTTAATTCTTTCTTTGACCAAAATACCCTTCACAAATCAACTGAAAACACTCCACTTTCGACGACTCAATTCCATTTCAAAAATCCAACCATCTTCACGAGCAATAGAACAAGAGAATTAGGGTTTCACAATCATCGTCACTATCAACATTACGGTTTCATTATCTTCTGCCAAAATCTTTTTCATTCCTTCTTCACAAATTTCTCTGACTCGTTTTCTCAGTTCATCGTCATCTCAGTTCATCTTCATCTCATTGCATCTTCATCTTAGGGCATATCAGTTCGTAATTAGAGTTTCATCATCACTCTAGTAAGTTTTTTTCAATCTAACAAGTTTTCTCTAGAAACACAGCTAATTGCATATTATATTAGCCTTCCATTTATTAGGATTTCAATTTCGTAATAAAAAGTTACATGAATTTAAAAATTTTATTTCTCTAAGTTTTATACTTAATCGTGAAGATGTTTGTGTGATTTTGTCTGTAAATTACTCTGTCATTTGAATTTCTCTGATATTGGCTTGATCTATGTTTCTTCTTTGAATTTTCTCTGGCATGTTTATTCCTCCATTTTCTCTGGCATGGTTAATTTCTTTGTATTTCTCTATCTAATTTTCAAATACAATGTGACGTTCAAATACAATGTTTATTCCTCCATAACATTAAATAACTTCTTATTGTGAATAATACAAGTCTGAAACACAAGATGTAGAGTGAGAAGCTCTTCCTTCTCTCTAGAAACTTCTGGTTCTAGGGTTTATGCATTCAATACTTCATTGAACTGCGTGATCAAGGATGTCTCTCATTGAATCTAGTGTTGTAACTACTGTGGCCGATATTGGACCGGAGCTACCTATTGGATCATTAGGACAAAACGAAGTGGGTTACCTATTGAGTGGGGATAATACTCTATGTGACGTTAAGTCTGATGTTATGAGAGAGAGAGTGCTCTAATCATAACCCCTTTTGTGAATAACGATCCTCTAAGTAAACTAGGTTTGAAGGAGATTCCTCTTATGTCGGTCCAAGATATTACAGATCAGCTCGAAGATCTGAAGCATGAGCCTTCAACGGTCCATCTAACACCATCCCGTAACATTGCTGTGATGTCGTCGTTGACAGATCTCAGCCTGAAGTGGGCCGATTTGGTTGAGGTAGGGAATAATGCTCGAGTTAAGAGGGTTCAAGATAGTTTGGTCATGGCTAGGGCTAGAGGGTTTTCTCATTCTACTGATGCTACGAATGTGGACATAGCCTCTTCTTCGGATGGGGGGTCTAGGTATCTCCGATTCGACAAATCGTTCCTCTATTATTGGCGATTGCTTGGCAGGGGATATTCCTAACCTAGATCCAGTGATAGAAAGAGAGCAAACCCCTCTTGAAGGACATCGTGGTGGTATGAAAGGCCGAAGGGGTGGCGCTAACCCTAGTTTCTGTGGAGGTCGAGGTAGTAGGGGCAACGTGTGGGTCAACCGTCAACAGAATGTCACGGGGGCCCGATCTTGGGCTAATGTCACTTCTACTCCAGTTCACTCTGAGGTAAAGCTTTATTTTGTCCAATCTTCATTCTCTTCTGATTCGATCTTGATTGATCTCCCAGTTTCATCTGTTTTGCCTATTTGGGAATCGTGTTTGGTTGGGTATTTTATCGATAGAAGTTTGTCTTTCACTTTTATAAAAAATAATGCCTTCAATATGTAGAAGAACTTGGGTCTTGAGGAAGTCCGAATGAATGAAGAGGGGTTCATATTTTTTATTTTTGACCACATTGATAATTGTAAAAAGGTTATTGATGGAGGCCTTTGGTATGTTGGGGGTATACTGTTGATTCTGAAACAGTGGCACAGAATGATGAGGCTCACCAAAGAAGCTCTTACTGAAATCCCAGTATGGGTAAAAATTTATAACGTGCCTATGGAATTTTGGAGCACTGATGGTCTTAGCAAAATAGCAAGTGCGATAGGGGTTCCTCGGTTTATGGATCAGCTCACCTCTTTTGGTACAAGGGTTTCTTTTGCTAGGGTATGTGTGGATATCAAAGCAGAATCCCCATTACCAGATAGCTTTTTTATTCAATGCGAGGGCATTAAGGTGGAAATTCGAGTGGAATATCAAGGTGTTCCTGTTAGTTGTTCTCATTGTGGGATATTTGGGCATGAAACAAAAGCCTATGTATCAGCCCAGGTCTCTCATCTTATTGAACTTCAGAAAGCCACAGAGACTAACTTAGGGGAAGATGAAAGTTGGAAAACAGTGAAGGATAAAGTGAAGAGAAAGGCTGGGGAATGCTTAACTCCTGTTGTGGCTACCCAATCTGAAGTAAATGAAAATCTAGCTGAAGTAGAGCTTAAAGTGAGTTTGCATGCTCCTGACCCTGTGAGCACCTCTTACTCAATGGTACATCAAATTGCTAGTTTGGTTAGTCCAGCAGCATTCGAAAATTCGGAGGAAGTGGAAGCAGATATGCAGGTAGTTACTCCTTTGAAACCTTCGAGCAGTAATGAGATTGAAGATTTTGGTCCACAACAAAAATACAAAGGTGTGGAAACTCCACTTCAAGGTAAAAAGGCTTCTGGCAAAACAGGCAGCCAGAAGAAAAAGAAGAGGTAAATTTGTGCTTGATTGTGAGTTATTTTTGTTTGGTTCCTCATGATGACTAATTTAGCTTCTTGGAATATCAGAGGGCTTAATAACCCCTCTAAACAAAAAAAAAAAATCAAGGCTTTTGTAGAAAAATAGAATATTAACATCTTGGGGGTTTTGGAAACCAAAATTAAAGCCAATAATGAATCTAAGTTTTTTGAAAAATGCTTTAAAAATTGGAAACTTTTGACTAACTCACAATCTGGTGGCAAGGCTAGAATATGGGTCTGCTGGGACCCTAATTTTTGTGATATCCTTGAGCTTAAAATGACTACTCAGTTCATATTTTGTAAGGTGACTGTTTTGGATAAGGATACTATTTTCTTTGCTCTCTTTGTTTATGCTGAGAATACACATGAATTACGGGTTCCTTTTTTTGCTGAATTATCTGAATTGGCTGGCTTATACTCTCAGTCTCCTTTTATCTGCATGGGAGATTTCAATGCTACTCGTTATGTTCACGAAAAAAATTGGGGGTAATACTGACTGGTCCAATGCCAAAATGGCTTTTAACAATTCTATCCTGGCATCAGATCTTGTTGATTTGTCCTACACTAGATGTCAATTTACTTGGGCTAACAAAAGAGATGATGGTGATTTCATTACTTCTAAGATTGATAGGGTTTTAGTCAATGAACATTGACTCAATCTCTGTCCTAATTCTACTGCCACATTTTTACCTTCGGGGGTGTCGGATCACTCTCCTGCTATTGTTATTATGGACCCTAAAATTCCGAGTGCCAAAAAGCCTTTCAAATTTTTTGATTTTTGAGCTAGTCATGAGGAGTTCATCCCTAAAGTGTCTGGGGTGTGGTGTAAGTATGTTAAGGGCTCCCCTATGTTTCGGGTTTGTCAAAAACTTCGTACGCTTAAGCCTATCTTGAAGAGCCTTAACAAAAAGGACTTCAGTGATATCTCCACTAGAGTCCTTAATGCCAAAGCTAACCTTGAGATTTCCCAAATCAAGCTGGATAGAGATCCTTTGAACCTGACTCTCCAATCTTTGGAGAGAATTGCCTACACTAAATATGTCGATCTTAGTAATGTTGAGGAAAGTTTGGCCCAACAAAAATCCAGAGTTCAATGGTTGGGTCTTGGTGATAGGAATTCTAAGTTCCTTTTTAGAAGCATCAAAGGTAATATCAATAGAGGTAGAATTAATAGTGTTGTATTAAATAATGGTGTTAAGATTACCAGTTGTGATGATGTTCAGGCTACCTTTGTCAATGCTTTTACTGACCTTTTTGGTAAGCCTTTCTCTGATGAGTATCATGGGTACGAGAGAATCAATTCTCTCATCAAGAATAGAGTTTCTAGTTGTCAGTTTGAGATGTTATCTAGTGAGGTTACTGATAAAGAGATTTATGATGTTTTTTGGTCTCTTAAATCCAATAAAGCTCCTGGCCCGAATGGTTACTCTATTGGCTTCTTTAAGAAATCTTGGGAGGTGGTTGGCAAGGAGGTCACTGAAGCCATTAGATCTTTCTTCAGATCTGGTGAGCTTCTTCAAGAGCTGAATAGTACTACTACAGCTCTCATTTCTAAGATCCTTAGTGCTGAGAAAGTTGGGGATTTTAGACCCATATCTTGTTGCAATACGGTGTATAAATGCATTTCCAAGATTATTGCTAACAGGATTAATGTTGTGTTACCTGATTTGGTCGACCCTGTGCAATCAGCTTTTGTTCAAGGGCGGTGTATTTCCGATAACATCTTCCTTTCGCAGGAATTAATGAGAGGCTATCATAAGAATTCTTCCACTCCTAAATGCACCATAAAAGTGGATATTATGAAAGCTTATGATAATGTTAGATGGGACTTTGTTCTGGATGTTCTTAGAGCTATGGGCTTTCCTCCTGTCTTTATCCATTGGATTAAAGCATGTATGACAAGCCCTTCTTTCTCCATTTGTCTCAATGGTAGTCTCTATGGGTACTTTAAAGGGGCTAGGGGTCTCCGGCAAGGGGATCCTATATCCCCCTACTTATTTGTGATTGTGATGGAGATCCTTTGCTAGAATTCTTGTTGAGAAGTCTAACCTCCCGGATTTTAGATTTCATTGGCGGTGTGAGAAAACGAAGATCATCAATCTTTGTTTTGCCGATGATCTTATGATTTTTTGTAAAGGTGATGTCTCCACTGTTGGAGTCATTAAACAAGGTCTGGATGAATTTCAGTCCCTCTTAAGGCTCTCTCCTAGTCCCAATAAAAGCCACATATTTTTCTCTGGGTGTAACAGTCAGCTTAGGGAGAATATCATCAACATTGTTAATTTTGTTGAGGGTGTCTTCCCCGTTAGATACTTGGGCGTCCCTTTTATCACAACTAAGCTGAAGGCCTCAGATTGTCACCAATTGGTGGAGAGGATCACCAAGAAAATTAAGAACTGGACTAGTAAATGTCTTTCCTATGCTGGTAGAAGTCAATTGATTCAATCTATTCTCTTCTCTATGCAAGTGTACTGGACTTCCTTGTTCATTCTTCCTAAGAAGATTATTAAGGAGATTGAGAGCCTCTTAAGATCTTTCTTTTGGTCTGGCAATGTGCTTAGTAAGTTTGGGGCTAAAGTGTCTTGGGATCAGGTTTGTGCTCCTAAGAATGGAGGAGGTTTGGGATTTAAATCTCTAGATGTTTGGAACAAAGCTGCTGTGGCTAAGCATGTTTGGTTTTTATTCTTGGGTGGTGTGCAATCTATGTGGTGTCATTGGGTCCATTCCTATCTTCTTAAAGGTAGGAGCTTTTGGAGAGTGATAGTTCCTAGCAACCCTTCCTGGGTTTGGAGGAAAATCTTGTCGCTTAGGCCGCTTATTTTCCTCTTTATTAAACACATCATTGGGGATGGGGGCAATGTTTTTCTGTGGCATGACAATTGGCATCCATTAGGTTCTTTGTATGACAGGTTTAGGGCTAGGATTATCCATACCCTTCCTGATAATTCTAAGGTCAATGTTATTGTTGAAAATAATTCCTGGAAATGGCCTCGTGCTGCTTCTCGGGTATTAAAGGAGTTAATTGACTCCACTCCCCCTTCTCTGGTTCCTAGCCATGCCACCGAAATTGTTTGGCTCCTCGCATCGATGGCAAGTTCTCTATTAATTCCACTTGGAATTCCTGGAGAAAGTCTTTTGCCAAGGTCTCTTGGGCAGGTCTACTTTGGGGTAATCATAGCATCCCGAAAGCCAGTTTTGTGACTTGGATGGCTATTCATGGTCGTTTTTACACTAAGGACAGGTTATCTCGTTTTGGTTCTACGCATACTGGTAATTGTGGTTTCTGTCATAACCATTATGAGGATCACAACCATCTTTTTTTCCACTATCTTTTTTCAGATAATGTTTGGAAGGAGCTTCAGTCTAGGATTACTGTATCCTGGCCCTGTCTTGAATGGCCTGAATTGGTCAATCATATTTCTAACTTGAAAAATCATTCAACTGACAGCTAGTTTCTTAACAAGTGGAGGCTACCTACTTCTATCTTGAAAGAGAGATATAGTGATGGTAACAGAAGAACTTTGAGTGATATAAGATTAGATAACGTGGGTTGAGTGGCTTGTGAGCACAAACTGTGGGTTATATAACTGTTTGCTAATTTTGCAGTGCTTACAAGCTAGATTGAGTGCTACTATTTACCATAAATTGAGGGTTGAATTTTGGTAGCCAAATACACCTTCCATTCCACTGTCCACAGAGTGTTTTCTAATGGTGACAAATATATATATTGCTGTTACTCTTTTTTGCAGATGTTTGACGAGGCTGAAGTTGTATAATGGGACCTTCTCTTGTGGGTTGAATGTTGAGAGACTATATATTGAGTGTTATTCGTTATCTGCCAAGTGGTGTGAGGCTATATATTGTGGGTTGAGTGTTGTGAGCCCCTACATTATATGCATTATACCATTTGTCCTTTACATATTCAAGTTTCTATTTGGCTGTCTCTCATTATCTATATGGTTGGACAGGTTTTATTAAATCTCCAAACTTTAAGATTTGGGTTGTGGCTGTTAAAGATGATGGCAGGTTTACGGCTATTTTGTTGTTGGTGTTACGTCTGTATAGCTGTTTTGGGTTTCACTAACCTTCCTAGCTTGAAGATGAAAGAAGCACTTGTAAAGAATGCTAGTTATAAGATGTGCTTACATAAAAGCTGCTGGGGTGTGTACATTTGCGCTGCTGTTGGCAAGTGTTATAGCAAAGTGAAGGCCATGTTTTCGTCTTTTGTGACGAAGAAAGTTGTTTTTGTTGTTTTGTATATTTATATTTTCCGACTTTGTATCAAATTCTCTAATCTCTTTTTGAGCCTACCCTTGCAGGATGTGCAAGGGATGTTATTTCATTTAGGTGTCTTTGCTGATAAGTATGTTCATGGCCCACATATTTTGTCTATGGGGCCCATAAACATTCTCCTTGCATCAGCTAATTCTCTTTTGTTTAGGGTGTTGTTTGTTACTTCTGTACATATTTCTATTAGGTTTTGGTTGAAGTTTTTGATGTTCTAGCAGGTTGTTTGTTTTGGTCCTTGTGGGCCCTCATCCTTTTTGGGACGGGTCTGCATTGTTACTGTCCAATTTTTATTGGTTATTGTATAGTTCTGTTAGGGCTTGGAGCATGCCCCTTGTATTTTGTGTAAGTTTTTTGTTTTTATTTTATGACTTATTCACCCAAAAATTTTCAAATACAATTCACTCAAATTTCTCTGCTCTATTAATTTATCTGGCTTGGAATGTTTAATTTTCTCTGGCATATATCATTTTCATTTTCTATGCTTGCTAAATTTATGTTTCTTTCTTGAACTTTCTCTGGCTATATTTTATATCTATATGTAATATTACTCTCTTGTCTGTGTCTAAGTTTCTTTGGCATTTATAATTTCTCTGGCCACATCACTTTTCTCTATTGTGTGTCTCTGTCATGTTTAAATTTCTCTGGTTGTGTATGCAAATTTCTCTGGCATTTTAATATTATGGAATGGAAATTTTTTCTAGAATGTGTTTGAATTTTCTCTAACTATATTTTGCATCTATATGTAATATTATTCTCTTGTCTGTGTCTAAATTTCTTTGAAATTTATAATTTTCTCTAGTCACATTACTTTTCTCCCTTGTATGTCTCTGTTATGTTTAAATTTATTTGGTTGTGCATGTAAATTTCTCTAGCATATTAATATTATGGATTGAAAATTTTCTCTGAAATGTGTTTGAATTTTCTCTAGCAATATTTTACATCTATATGTAATATTACTCTCTTGTCTGTGTTTAAATTTTTTTGGCATTTATAATTTTCTTTAGCCACATCACTTTTCTCCATTGTGTGTCTCTGTCATGTTTAAATTTCTCTAGCTATGTATGTAAATTTCTCTTGCATTTTAATATTATGGAATAGAAATTTTCTTTGGAATGTGTAATTTTCTCTAGAATGTGTTTGAATTTTCTTTGGCATTTTCATTTTCTGTGGTTGCTAGATATATGTTTCTTTCTTGAATTTTTCCTGGCTATATTTTACATCTATATGTAATTTTTATCAAATTTTTAAATTTTTTCTGTCATGTTTATGTTGCTTTGTTTATTTTCTCTAGGAATGGAAATTATCTATGGCAACATGTATTCTACACAAAACACTTAGTATTCTATTGTAGGAATGGCAACGGAGCGGGGTGGGCCAGGGATCGCCCTCTTCGTCTCCGATCCCCAAAGCTACAAAACTATCCATCCTCATCTCCGATCCCCGGTGGAAAACCCATCACCCCCCCACCCCCGCCCCCTAATGAGGATCGGGTTTCCCCAACCCTGGAAAATCCCCGCTCACCAATAACATCATCAATAACAACATCATTTTCATCAATAACAACATAATCAACGACAACCAAAAAAAAAAGAAAAAAAGAAATGGAGACAGATAGAGACACATAAATGTAACACACAGACATACATGTATACATACATATAGTAACACATAGACATACATGTAACACACAAATCTGAGATGTGAGATGTAAGAACAAGGAAGTCGACGATGGCGGGATCTGCTCAGATCTACCCAGATTTGCCATGGCGGAAACCAAAGCCGGAATATGAAGGCTCGGCGGTGGCGCGGAGGAGGAGAAGGCGAGGGTATGTGTATTGCTGCGGAGGAGGAGATGAGGCCGTCGCCACTGCGGAGAGAAGAGTAAGTGAGAGAGAGTTGTCGCCGACTGCAGAGAGCAAAGTGAGTGAGAGAGAGTTGCCTGCAAAGAGAAGAAAGAGTAGAGAGAGAGAGGAGCGGTTGTTCCTATTTTTGTGTGACAGTGTAATGTGAGTCAACCAAACCCTAAACTAAACACACACACACACACACACACACACACACACACACATATATATATATATATATATTAGGGGCTAAACGGAGCGGGGGGCAGGGCTGGGTCGGGTAGGGCCGGGGCTGGAATATGTATCACCGTCCCCGACTCGAATATCACTGGGGATTTATTTTTGAATACCTTCCCCGGCCCGTCGGGAGTATTTTTCGAAAAAAAATCGTTAAATTCGGGGTCGGGAGGTCGGATTCCCATCGGGCCAGGTTCAAATTGCCATCCCTATTCTATTTTCTATGTCTAAGTTTCTCTGGAATTTATAATTTTCTCTGGCCACATTACTTTTATCCCTTGTTGATTTCTTTGGCATGTTTATGTTGTTTTTTTAATTTTCTCTAGGAATGGAAATTTTCTGTGGCTAGATGTATTCCACAGGAAAACAATTAGTACTTTTACATTTAATTTTCAGTGTATAATTTTCTATGAAATTTATAATTTTCTCTAGCCACCTTAGTTTTCTCCCTTATGTGTAATTTTCTCTGACATGTTCAATTTCCTGTAGCATATTTAATTTTCTTTGGGATTTAATATTGACATCTTTATGTTTTCATTGTCTAGAAGTGGTGAAACGCAAAAGCAACAAAACATTAGAAACACCATAAAAGAAACAGAAACTATCTGAGTCTTCTTATGATCTTAGATCAAAAAGCAGCAAAACAGCACAAACTCCGCAACCAAAAAACACAAGTCCAAGGTGATGAAGCAACAAGTGTCAAGATGAATACCACAACTTCAAAAGACTCAAGCTCAAGGGGGAAAAAAACCTGTTAAACTCCAAATAAGGAGAGCTCATTACAGCATCCAATACTGATCCAACCTCTCATCTATTGTCTCATTTTTTCAAACTTTTAAATTCAATTCAAACCAACTTGAAAGACTTCAAGATACTTCATTCTGGTATTTGATCCAAGCTCTAACCACTGAAAGGATGGATCTAAGGAAGTCTAGGAAATTTGATGATGATGTAGTTGCAATAATCCGACATTACAATGAAAAAATGAAAACATTCACAGTTGGTAAAAAAAACTTGACCTTTACAACCAATGACATGACCTTGATTTTTGGTTTGCTAGGTGGTAAAGAAACCATGTCATTAAAAAACTTAAAAAAGCCAAAGACTGCATTCATAAGGTGAAGATTCCCAAAAGACACAAGGCTCACTAGTCTTGTTCTTACGAATGCCTTGGTCAAAGCAATGAAAGGCAAGCAACCAACTAACTTAAAAAATGTAGCAATCATTGTTACTTTGTACTTGTGTCTCACCCTATTTTTTTGTAACAAGTGGGAATTCAATATGGTGGATTTTTATCAAGTATGTGAAACCTCTTGAATCAATGAAGCAGTATGATTGGCCAAAAGCAATCACAGGAACATTGATCGATTTTATAACAGCATTGCACAAAACTCCAAAAAAAGTTACGGAGTGTGTCATTGCATTGCTGGTAAATAGAATTTCCATTCAAATTTGCAGTTATAATACTTACAAATTTGTGTGTTTAGAAAAATTTAATTACTTCAATTTCCATCACAGTATTGGCTATGTGAACATGCGAATATCATTGACTAGGAAGACAATAACACAACTAACTTCCCAAGATGTACCAAGTAGAACTTGCAAAGCTTGACCAAACAGTTGCAGAAGACACAAATCCACTCTCTTGTACCTCGACTTGTTAGATTTCTATAGCCACTGTATTCTCTGTGAAATTCCAAAATTTCTTTGACCATTGGTTTATTTTCCTCCTTGTGCTTTGATCAATTGAGATCAATTTTCTCTACGATGCGATATCTCATATGGAATAACTTATGTGCCTTGACTGATTGACATCAATTTTCTTTGAAGTTTCAATTTATGTGGCTTCTTTGATTGCCACTGGTTTATTTCTGTCGTTTTAATGAATTTTCTCTGGAATCCAAATTTCTCTGATCATAATTGTAACACATTAACTTATATGCCTTGATAGATTTTATTTGATATCTAAATTATGTTGTTTGTTTCATATTTTTCTCTGGCTCATAAAATTATTTAAAGTCTATGGCAATTGGAAAATATTGAATCAAATAAATTTACATATTCAAATATGATATGTTATTTTAGAGGAATTTAGCTTTTATTGATATTTTCACTGTCTATAGTCAAAAAAGATCCTACATTAATGATAAAGAATTTAAAAGCAAAAGAAAGAAAAGAAAAGCAACAAGATCCAGAATTTCAATATCCCAAAGTTGCGAAGGTGACTAGAGGTTCAAAGGAAGTTGCAAAGCAAACAAAACAAATCACCAAAAACAAAGAAGTACTTGATGTTGATGAGTACGTCCTGCCTCAACCAACAAGCATAAGAAAATCTTGGATTTTTTCACAAACTCTACCGATTTCAAAATTGGTAAAAAAAACATGTAAAAGACATCTTGCAGTATATATCAAATGTGTCTAGACTTGAGTAAGTACAACAAATAAAATATAAGATAACAAATAACAATTTATTAACTTATATTGCATTAACAACTATTAAATCCCTTCTTTGTCATCTTGTAGGGCTTTAATCTGAACAAGTGAGTTGAATCTCATTACCTTTGAAGATATTGAAAAATAAATTTCCAACAATGTAAGTCTTTATCAAAATTTCTCTACAATGTTCTACCAGCCTTTATAAACTAATGTTACAATTATAAATGATATTTTTTAGGTCATTGATGGTTATGGAGAGATCCTATTTGCTGACCAAAGGAGAAAAGAATAACAACCAACTTCATTTTTTTCCACATGCATGAGCTTGGTATGTTACTACTCTTTTATTTGATTTTCTCTGAAATTTAATTACTATTTTCTTTTGTTAAAATACTTCTTGAAGCCAGTTGTGTCACTAGTCTAATTTTCTCTAGCTAGTTGTGTGCATTTAAAATTTCTCTGTGTGTATATTTCTTAAATTCCTGTGATTTTAACTTTATCATAACCATTTTTTTATTTTCTCTGACCACAAAACTTTATCAAGATGACAGAAAATCAAACTTTCCGAGTCTCATTATTTAACAAGCATCTTGAAACAGTATGGAGGAACTACAGGTTCCTCCATTTCCCAATAAGTACGGGCGCCAATGAGAAGTCAACAGATGGAAATCACTAGACCTTGCTAGTCTTGGACAAACAAGACAGTTTATGGAGGTACTACAACTCACTAAAGTCAAGGAAGGATAATGCACAAGACAAATATATCAAAGATGCAAAACAATTGGTAACGAGTGCAAATTTCTCTGATCCATAATAATGTTTATGTGATGATAATTTTATAGAATCCCATTAATTTGTGTGTAAATTTCTCTGTCATTTAAAAATTATTTTTTTGCAACAAGATTATGTGGAGAATTTTTTAAAAGCTTGCCTTGAAAGAAAGGCACAATCACAACCCTCTTTCGAATTGATAGACTCATAAAACACAAATTATGACTCTGAATTTATTAACAATGCTCCACAACAAGACAGTGATTCTTAAGTTTCATACAACATCTATAAATAAAATAATCTAATTTGAATGTTTCTTAAAACTAACTATACCTCTAATTTGTATACAGTGTGGATTGTGGTCTCTTTGTATGCTACATAATGAGACAATATAGCAACCATAAACCTATCAGCTCGAAATTGTCGACACAAGATGTAAGGTTGATGAGGGCAGAAAGCATACAAAGATTTGTGACCGAAGTTGGTCGGTCATGGACAAAACCAATTCAAATACCACTAGAAGAAAAACCAAAAGTATAATAGTGACAACACACTAGTTAAAGGAAGACAGTGTACACGTAATTAGGAATAACCCTTTAATTTGTTTTTTCATACATTGAAGGAATGATGATATTTGACATATATGTATATATCTTTTTTTGACTAATGTAAATTTTATAGCTATCAATGGTTAAATATATATATATATTTTTTATAATGCGTGCTAAGTGGTGATTGTCAACATAATCCACACAGAAAAATTTGTCTGCAGAAATTTATCTGGTATGATGTTACTAGAAATTCACAGAGAAATTTAACTCGTATCGTGCCAAGAGAGTGCCTATATGATCATGTAATCTGTAATGCACTGTGTTAGTACAAAACAATCATCAAATTCAAAAAACACAAAGCACACAGTAATTTGTTCTACTATTGGCAAATTTTTCTGAATGAATTTGAAGTTTCAAAACACAATGCACAGAGAATTTTCTCTGCTAGTGGCAAATTTCTCTGGATGAATTTGACTAGTATTATAAACACATTGTCTATTGTATGTTTCAACAAACACAATGTATACTGTAATTTTCTATGCTATTGACAAATTTTTTGGATGAATTTGACCTCACAAAACACAATGCACATTTCAACAAACACAATGCCCATAGTAAATTTCTCTTCTATTGGCAAATTTCTCTAGATGAATTTGACTGGTATGAAGTTACTAGAAATTCACAGAGAAATTTAATTCGTATTGTGCCAAGAGGGTGCCTATATGATCATGTAATCTATAATGCACTGTGTTGGTACAGAACAATCATCAAATTCAAAAAACACAATGCACACAGTAATTTTCTTTACAATTGGCAAATTTCTATGGATGAATTTGACCTCACAAAACACAATACATAGAGAATTTTCTTTGCTAGTAGCAAATTTCTCTAGATGAATTTGACCTCACAAAACACAATGCATAGAGAATTTTTTTCTGCTAGTAGCAAATTTCTCTAGATGAATTTGACTGGTATTATAAACACACTGTCTATAGTATGTTTCAACAAACACAATGCACATTGTAATTTTCTCTTCTATTGGCAAATTTCTCTGAATGAATTTAACCTCACAAAACACAATGCACATTTCAACAAAAACAATACCCGTAGTAAATTTCTCTGCTTTCGACAAATTTCTCTGGATGAATTTGACTGGTATTATAAAAGCACTCCTAAAGTATGTTTCTAAAAACACAATATAAAAAGTAATTTTCACTGCTATTGGAAAATTTTTCTAGATGAATTTGATTGGTATTATATACACACTGTCTAAAAAAATACATTTCACAAAATAAAATACACAAAGTAATACTCAAATGTATTGTTCAATCAATAAAATGTATTATCCTCAACTATTTAACAAAGGTTCCTTGCATGTCCTTTTATTATGGCGATCAATACTCTTATATCGACTACAGTTCATCACCCTTTTAAACTATCTAGTAAAATCAATTCTGTTCTTCTTTGGCCTTCCAACTGGTTTCTTACTCAATGGAGGTAAAATCATAGCATTATCAATGCTACACACAGGTTTTTCAACAGTTGGAACTGGGCCAATAGAAAACGAGTATGCTTGACGATACATATCAGCATGAAAAAATAGTTCAACAAATGAATTCAAATTCTTTTCACTCCTAAAAATTGCAGCAACAGTATGTTGACATGGATACTCATTTATTTCTCATTTTTGACATGAACAAGTTCCTAACCTAAGATTAACCATAACCGGCGGAAAACAATGCACTTCAAAGACATTATCAGATGATAAACTCACATTCCATGTCCTCCTATCCATGAAAGCCTTCTCCAATACACTATCTATACGAGGATAGAGAACTTTATTCCATTTACTAGAGAGCAGCCTCCTATCAGACCTCATATTCATGATTTACAACTGTATCATGTCCACAAAATTTGTTATTGGCAAGTGTCGAGCTTCTTGTATCCATGAAATGAATGACTTAGCAACATTTGAATACATCTCACCATAATATTTCCTCTCAAAATATGCATCACTCCAATTTTTATACGGTAAACTTCTTAAGAAAACACTCACAATGTCTCCTCCTTCACTTATTAATTTATTTAACTTGAAATGGAATGATGCCTTTGTTGGCGCATATGCACATTCTGCAAACTTGGACACAATCGTCTCCCTAACCAAATTTGTGTTTCCACATGGTAACCTATCCCTCAAATTTCTTTTTAGATGTTTAAGACAAAATCCATTATAGTAATTAGGGAAAAACCTAGTAATTCCCTCCACAACATCACAATAATGTCGATCTGATATGAAACTTATTATCCTCTCCGATCCCCATACTTCACATAAATGTTCAAGGAACCAATACCAATTGTCTTTATTCTTAGCATTAACAACGGCAAAAGCTATAAGGAAAAAACCTACAAAACAAATATGAACAAGCATTCATATTAGATATACACATGCAGAGGAAATTAGAACAATAAACAACCAGAGAAATTTGACACTGCCAACATTCAAAGAAAATTTACACAGTGGCCAAATCTAGAGAAAATTCACACAATGGCAACCTTCAGAGAAAATTCACACGTTGGTAACATGCAGAGAAAATTCACTTAGTGACCAACTACAGAGAAAATTCACATAATGACAATATCCAGAGAAAATTCAATTAGTGACTAACTACAGATAAAATTCACACAATGACAACATCCAGAGAAAATTCACACACTGTCCAAAATCCAGAGAAAATTCATACAACGGCCAAAACTAGAGAAAATTCAAAGTGCTAGAGAAAAATCACAAAGCATAACCACCAAAAATAGAAAATTCACTCAATTTCCACATGTATACAAAATTCAGATACTTAGATAAAATTAGATATATTTGCAATTACCTTCATTCCTATTTTTTCCCGTTGCAACAAGCATAATTCCTTTGTATCGTCCTTTAAAAAATGTTCCATCAAGAAACAGCAATGATCGACAATATTTGAAACTAGCAATGCATGCATGAAAAGCCACAAACACTCTTTGGAAACACTTGTTATCTTCAAAATCTAACTCAAAACGATTACCTAGATTGTTTTTCAATGCCTCATCAAAGTACCACCGTAATTGATCGAATGACAAACAAGAATCCCCATATGTACTACATTTTTCTTTTTCAACCCCTAGCCAACCACAGTTATAACTGATTGAGTTTCCATACTTGTCTTTCATTTCTTTGACAACATCCACTGGACGAGTTAAAGGTTTTGCACGTATCTCTTCAAATATCAGTCCAGAAACTAAGTTGGAAGTCATCCTTGCATGTTTACTAGTACGAACCGTTACACCACACGTATGTTCATTGTTCAAAGTTCTTATGTAAAAGAATCCATTTGTTTTTTCAACTAAAGTACGTACACGCCACATACATCCCTTTGATTTCTTATATGCACATTCTAGCGTAACCCTTAGCTTGTCATTTTTAACATACGTAAACTGAAAACCAACCTTAATAACATACTTGCATAAAATAATATGGAACTCAACTACACTACCTTCAAATTTTTGTCCAACACTTGTAATATTATTTCGCCAACCAACTGATAATAACACCTTTTCTTGGTGAGAATAAAATTTAGAGAGTGAATTCCTTTCAAAATCCATGAGCCTATCACATTCACCGCGCATAACATCTACCCAATTAGACCCCACTTCATCCTCTTGATCAAAAGTACTACACCTAATAATTGAAACATCAATTATATTAACACCATGTACAAAAAAAAACTTAACATATTCAGAAAATTAATATTATTTTGAACCATACAATTCGGATGGCCCACAATAGAATATGAAATACACATCGTCTCAAGTTTCAAATTCTCCCATATTTTACACAAAATGCCAACCAATTCCTCAAAATTCAATTCACATGAAACATTAATGACAATAGTATCATTTTCATATTTGTACAGCAATAACATTGCACTGTCCATTGAAACTGGAAAAAAAAAAAACAAGAAAAATAATTTGTTCAATATAAAAACACTTCACAAGAACAATATAAAAGTCCAGGAAAATTTTTAATAATTATAATTTTCTTTGAATTATAATAACAAGTTTATAATTTTCTCTGAACTCAAATAAAAGTCTAGAAACATTTACAAACTTATATTCACCTTTAAGATAACAAAAATAAAATCACAGAAAACTTAATGAATCCAGAGAGAATTACAAAGAAATTTACTGATAACTATTAAACACAATCATAGATAAAAATCACATAGAAGATCAGTTATAAAATTATAAGCTTTTCTGTGATTTTTATTGAACTACAAGCTTACAATTTTCTCTGTGTGATTGTGCAATATTGCACTCATTTCAAAATCCAGAGAAATTCACAAACTTATATACACCTTCAAGATAACAAAAATACTACACTGTCCATCTAAACTGGAAAAAAAAAAAAAAAAAACACAAAACACAAAAAATAGCTTTTGCTCAGAGAAACAAAAACTTATATTCACTTTGAACTACAAACTTATAATTTTCTTTAAACTACAAACTGAAAGTGAATAACAAACTTATAATTTTCTCTGAACTACAAATAAAAGTCCAAATTAATTTAAGAACTTATATTCACTTTCAATATCACAAAAAGAAAAACACATTAACATCAAATTGACAAAAATGCTAACTATTCCATACAAACACAAAGAAACTCATAGAGAAGATCTGTTATGCTCACAAAACATTCAATTGATGAAAAAATAAAAAATAAAAACTTATAATAACATGTCCATAATAAATTACAATTTTCTCTGTGATTTTTATTGGACTACAAACTTATAATTTTCTCTGTAATTTTCACTGAATTACAAACTTACAATTTTCTCTGTGATTCTATCTATACTAGAAACTTATAATAATATGTCCATATGAACTTATAATTTTCTCTGTGATTTTTGTTGGATTATAATAACAAATTTACAACTTTCTCTGGACTATACCAACAAAAGTGCAGAAAAAGCAGAGAACAAAACTTAGAGAACAAAAAATGATTAGAAATTTACATTTATCTCTGGTTTAAAGAAATTTCTTTGGTTTGAAAAAATAGAGAACAAAACTTATCATTGATAAGCATGTTGATGAAAAACAGAGCACGAAAAATAAACTCTAAAAGTTAAAATCAACTCCACTGTCAACTCTCTTTGAAATTGATCAAAAAACAGAGAATGAAAAGTAAACTCCAAAAATCAAAATCAACTCTATCAAGTTGGCCTCTATCTAAAATTAATCAATAACAGATAATGAAAAATCAACTCCAAAAATTATAAACAACTTCACTGAGATAACCTCTCTTTTAAATTGTTCAAAACTGAAAACAAAAACCTAATGCAAAAATACACTCGAAAAACTAATATGAAATCCGAATCCTTATATAAAATTCAAAACAAAAATGGAAATCCATGTGGAATCTCCATCGAAAACATACCTAATTCAACTCCACTGAAAAACCTACACGATCAACACCACAGTAACACTTACACGATCATAGCAATCTCCATCGTCAAGTCTATTGCAACACTTGCAAAATCCCTACAAAATCTCCACTGTGAAGTCCATCCCCATGAAATCTTCTACAAAACAGCAATAGAATATTCAGTTTGTCAAAATCCAAACAAACTTATGTTATAAAGAAGGGTAAATTAGATATTTTATAACGTAAAATAAGGTTGAGGGACTTCAGGTATCAAAAAATATTATTGTAGACCTCTCCTCCTATCAAAAAGTTGGGCAGGGATCTTAGATCAATTTTTTCAAAATTAATTAGTCCTTTTTATTTGTAATTTTTATTATTGATTTGATTAGTAATATTAGAGTTTACTTGTTTGCTCTCGTTTAAGATTTGATTTTGATGTTTTTTTGGGATTTGAGTGTAAGTGGGTAAGGTTTGGTTTAACATTTTCATTTTTTTAGGGATTTCGTGAAGTGATTGTGGGGATTGTTGATGTCACCTACTTGGTGCTAGCCTAAAATGATTACATAAATTTTGATTGATAAAAAATAGTGGGCTTCATATCCACAAAACGTATTAACTCACTAAAAAGTGTAATATTTTAATGTAACATTAAAACGTAACATTCCAATGTAACACTAAAAAAAATATTCTTAGTGTAATACCTTAATGTAACACATAAAAAAATTTATTACTGTAATTTTCTCAAACGTAACATTCTAATATAACACTCCAAAAGAAGTCCTTAGCGTAACACTCTAATATAACGCAAAAAAACTTCTTAGTGTATTTTTTCCAAACGTAACACTCTAATATAACACTCCAAAAAACCTTCTTAATGTAACACTCTAATGTAGCACAAAAAAAAAAAACTCTTTAATGTATTTTTTCTAAACGTAACACTTTAATATAACACTCAAAAAAACTTTCTTAGTGTAACACTTTAATGTAAAAAAAAAAAAAAAAAAAAAAAAAAACTCTTTAGTGTACTTTTCCTAAATGTAACACTCTTATATAATATTCTAAAAAAATTCTTAATGTAACACTCTAATGTAATACATAAAAGCTTCTTAGTGTAACATTCTAATTTAATATACAAAAAAACTACTTAGTGTACTTTTTTCAAACGTAACATTTCAATATAACACTCAAAAAAAATTTCTTAATATACTTTGTTCTAGAATGAGGGAAAATCGAAAACTTCTATAATGCAATTTGCCTAAATGTGTAATTTTACATTTTGAGAAACTCACTTTTATCCCTAAAAAATTAAACCCAAATATGTAAGTAATTGCCTTTTTATATAATTTCCACTTTAATGGGACCTTTGGGTTTATAAGAAAAAAGGAAGGACTAAACAATTCGCAAGATCATATTTTGGGACTTATTAATGCTTCACCCAAAAAATTAGTAGGTTTAAAATAATTCTTTTATTTTTTATAAAAAATATATAAAAAATAAAGAAAAAAAGAAATTTCTGACTTTCAAGTATAAATTGTTAATTTTTTAGTTTTTTTTACTGATTTTTTGACTTTAAATTAAAATATTAAATTGCCAAATGAGGTTAGGATGAAAATGATAAAAAAGGGGAAGAAATGAAAAAAAATAAAATAAAATAAAAGTTTTTCTAAGGTAATTAAGCTTTTAATTTTTTTGTAAAAAATATACAATAGAAGAAAGTTTAAATTTATTATAAAAGTAGTAACTTATAATTAGAATTTTTATTTTTTTGTATAATTTTCACCATAATCAAATTCATATGAGAAAATATATTTTCTTTTCCTTTTCTTTTACTTTACTTTTTACTATTTTCACTTTTCATAATTTATTTCTTTCTAATCAAACAAAATCTTAGGGATCGTTTGGAACCAAAAAAAATATATATATATATGTGATTTTTTTTTAGCTAAAATATTAGAGATGAAAAAATTAAAATGTTTCAAATGATTTTTTTTTAAATTTTTAAAGAAAAAATGTGTAAAAAATAGAGTGAATATATAGAAATCTATTACTTTTTCGTATTTGTTGATTTTTTTTATTTTTTACTTTTTTAGTGACTTTTGACTTTTTAGGTTAAAATATCAACTCTCCAAATGATCCTTAGTTATGACAACTATTCAAGATAAATTAATTAATTAAATTAAAATAAGAAAATTATATGTTACAAAAATATTTGCAATTATAAATGTAAATATTTGATTTGTGAACATTTAGTGAAATATCAGTTAATATGTGTAATTTTTTTGAATGTGTTGCAATTACTTATTTTTTGAAGGTTGTTTTTTGTACTGCTTATTTATATTTCAAAATAATTTATCACAATTAACATCATTTTTTTTTATATATATATATATATTTTTACATCATGTCACACTTGGGTAAATATGAAAGAAGTTTAAAATTTTAATATGTATTGGGCTGCAATATCACCTGGGCTAGTCCATGCACGAATGGAGTCTAGGCCCAAATGATATTTCTGAAACTATATATGATTTAGAAAGAGAATGCAGACTGGACTGCAAAAGAAAGCTTTCATTGCGTGGTTCCTATGCAGCCCAAATAAATAAAATCATAATTTTTTTTTAAATAGAAATGATATACTTATACATGTAGGAATTACTTTATTTATAAAATTTCTACCATTATTTTTTTGAATGTGATGAATTGTATATGTTAATTATATGATTTAATTTTGATGATGTCTAAAACATCATGGGATAAATTGTGATTTTTCAACATACATATTTTAGATTCTTCGACACAAAATATTTACAATGCATGTTTGAAATTCGTGAAAGTTACTGTGCATAAAATCCATTTGTCACTATTCACTATTCACGTTTTGAAAAAATTCATTTATCACTATTCACTTCTTTTGAGAAATTTGATATACCCACATGGGGTGATTGGTTATTTTTATTAGAGCATATCTAAAATCTTTATAATAAATATAGAGATTTTAAAAGGAGTATATGTTTTTATATCTGATATAAATTTATTTGAAGAGATTTTACTATGCATACAAATATTTTAATAGAGAAGTTACTATATAGTTAAATATTTTAATAGAAAAGTTCCTATACAGTCACTGTGCATCATTTGTTTTTACGGAAATTATTTTGAAATTTTGTTATTACTATTCATTGAAAATGACTTTGGCCTATATTTTTAACTCCTCTACCTACTAAATTTGAAAAGAAGAAATTAGCCCATGCTCCGCGTGTCTTCGTCTCTTCCAACGGACGGAGCGTTTCTCCCAACAGATATATTTTTGGATGTGTTTTCATTGGAGAAAAATAAGAAGTGAATAAGAGAAAAATCTATTATATTGAAATATTTTCAAATATTATATTGTGCTTCATTAATTTATTATTTTTTTTTGTGAGAAAATTTGTTGAGAGTTTGAGTAAAATTGTTAAAAAGTTTTTTTTATCCCTTATTCATATTATTATTGTAAAAAGAAATTTTTTGTGATTAATTTTTTTAGGATAAAATCACTTAGATTAAGTGTGACTAAGCACTGGATTCAAAACTAGTTAAGATATTTTGTGAGTGATTTTTGAGATAAAATTAATTAGTTAGGTGTGATTAGGCACCAGATTCTAAACTAGTCAGAGTGATCGGGATTGGTCACTTATTATAAAGGTCCACTAACACCTGTGAAGCTAGTGGTGCAATTACTATTTGAAGAATAGTAGAGAAATTTCTGATGAGGATACTTGGGGAGTGGAAGTAGGCCCGGTGTGCTGAACTACTACAAATCACTGTGTTTGATTTTCATTTCCTATCTCTTTTACTTTTATATTGATTATTATTCCTCTATTATTTTATTTGTTAAAATTCGAATATTTTGATTATTATTTTTAATATTATGCAATTTATTTAATAACTCAATTCATCTCCCTCTTGGGTTGCCTGCCTATGATACTAATTGGTATCATAGCTTGGGCTCCTGCATTTGACTTAATCGTCTAAGAGTAGATCATGACAACCAATTTTAATGTTTATTTTGCTAAAAGTCAATTGCCTTCTAGACCACCTTTGTTTGATGGCTCGAATTATACTTCCTGGAAAGCAATAATGAAATTTTTTATTCAAACTTTAAACTATGAGCTATGGAGAATTATAGTCAATGATCACAAGATACCCTCAAAGACTATCCAAGGGCGAATCTTGCCCAAGGAAGAACACCAATGTGACAATAATGATTTGAGAAGCATTCAAATGAATGCTAAGGCCATGAATCTTTTATTTTGTGCTTTAGATTCTAATGAGTTTAATAAAATTTGTATATGTGAATTGGCCAAGGAAATTTGGGATAAAATAAAGACCATACATGAAGGGATCAACCATGTTAAAGAATCGAAAATTAGTATGTTGATTCATGATTATGAGCTTTTAAAAATGAAATCCCATGAATCTATTTCTAAAATGTTTTTCTAGATTTATTAACATTATTGATGTTCTAAAATATTTTGATAAATCTTATACTGATATTGAGTTTATGAGAAAAATTCTTAGATCCTTGCCAAAAAATTGGAAGTCAAAAGTAACTGCTATTTAAGAAGCAAAAGATTTAACAAGATTGAGCATGAAAGAGCTTTTGGGGTCTCTCATGACCCATGAAGTTGTAATGATCAATGGAAGAAAAAAGGAAATTAAAGCCACTAGGGGAGATGAAGATAAATGTTGCTCCATTGAGGAAATCAACAACAATGAAATTGCTAACCTATGCCTAATGGCATTTGGAGATGATGATGAGGTAAACAATGAGTTTTGATAAATTACAATCTGCATTTGAAGTTTTGATAAATTACAATCCGCATTTGAGTTTTGATAAATTGCATGATGAATTTCGAAAACTTGGCATTAAAAATAATGCTCTTAAAAAATTACTTTAAAGTTCAACAAAATAAAATGAATCTTTATTTAATGAAATTGAAGTGTTACAAAAAGATTTTTTAAAGATAAAAGAAAAAAAATGACATTTTGAAATCAAAAGAATTTCCTATCTTGAAAAAGGGATTAAATGATTTGAAACTTCAAAATAATGTTTTTAAACATGAAAATAAAATCTTGAAAAATAAAAATGAAATTTTTTAAAATGAAAATGACATTTTGAAAAAGAAAAATGATTCTTTAAAAAATGTCTCAAATGATTTGAAAATAAAAAATGATTCTTTTAAAAAGGAGAAAATTGTTTTGAACGAAAATATAGAAGATTTGAAAAATATTCTTTCAAAATTTACTTGAGGAATAGATACTTTAGATAAAATTCTTACAAATCAAAATCGTACATTTGGTAAAGCTGTAATTGGATATAAACCTTTTTAAAAAAAAAAAAAAACTTTCAAAAATGATTTTGTTCATGCATCTTCTAGACACTCTTATCTCACATGTCATTTTTGTGGCAAAAAATATTGTATTTCACCTTCATGTCCCATTAAAAGAAATCATTTTGCTAAAATCAAAACTACATATATTCAAAAATCAAGCAACTTTGAAACTAACATTCACAAACTCAAAAAAGTTTGGGTACTAAAATCGAAGACGTGACTTTCTTTTGTAGGTGGTTCAAGGTGAAATCTGGTAAAAATTAATGGTACTTAGACAGCGAATATTCAGAATGCATTGCCAAAGACTATTTAGTAATCTTATTAAACATATTAATTTTCATGATACTTAATTATTCACTTTTTATGAAGATTATATATTCCTTAAACATTTTTAAACTTATTTACATCATATAAGATTGCCATGCATACATGAATATAATATTACAGTTCACACATTTTTATTATGCATTTATTACATGTGACCATGATACAAATATCCTGAGCCACGTGAAGGTACAAGAAAAAGAGAAGAAAAGAAAATTATTACTAGTTTAATGTTTTAACTAAAAAAAAGTTGTTTCATCTCTTTCTCTTGAAAATATAAATTTGAAAAACAAAATTGAAAATTTGATAAAGTCTTTAATTGATTTGAAATTTGATAATGAGTCTTTTAAAACTAGTGATGTTTTGAAAAAGCAAATGGATGAAATATATTTAAAACAAAGTGTCTCGAATGAATTTTATTTTGGCAAGACTACAAATGATTTGAAAAGTTTTTTGAAAAGAAAATTTGAAAATTTGTCTCCCACTATTTTAAAAGTTACAATAGAAAAATTGTTTAACAAACAAAAATATGTTTTTAACAAAATTGAGATTGGTTTCAAGCCGGATAAGAAATATCGTTTTTCAAAGATTTCTTTATTAAAACCTCATCTACTCCTTGCATTACATCTTTTTATTATGGAAAGAAAGGACATATGCTTATATCAGTGTGGAATATGTTGGACTTATTAGATTTTTATTATTGGCAATTCCGTTTGACAAAATTCCTTTCAGTGTAATTTTATTCAATCTTTTATTTTTGTAAGGTTACGAGTATTTAGATGGGAATCCAACTCGAATTGTGCCTATGCAGAGGAGCTTGTGGTCTTAATCCTATTAGGTTTTTGCAGTTCAAGTTGTTTTTTCGCTCGAGTAGTCATTTTTACGCTCGAGCGGAGATTGCGGCTTTTCAGAAGTTTCACTCGCCTGCAAAAGTATTGAGAGTTGTATTTTTCTGCTTGAGCGGCCATTTTTGTGCTCGAGCATAGACCCGGTTGAGTCACAAGCGTTTTAGTCACTCTGCTCGAGCGGCCATTCTTGTGCTTGAGTGGAGATCGTGGATCTGTTTGCTATAAAAGCTGTAGTTCAGTCAGGTTTTAGGGTACGGCTTCCAGATCTTCTTCTTGGGTATTAGGATTTTCTTCCGGAGCTTCTTTACTTGTTTCTTTTGATATTTGTGAGAATTTAAATCATGAATTGAGTGGATTATATCAAAGGGTTTGTTTGTTTTATTTATTCAATACAAAAGAGAGAGTTGTTCTTCGGTGGATTCTGAGGAATTTGGGCCTGAAGCTTTGGTGGATTCTAGAGTGGTTCATCACCGTGGATTCAACATCGGCGTTGTGGATTCAACGTTGAGCAAGACAATTTCAAAGTGAAGACGAGATTGGAAGATGCACATAGGGGTCGGTTCGATTTGAGTGTGGATTCGCTAGGTAATTGAGAGTACACTTGTGTAATTCCTTTATGTCTACTTAGTGGATTGTTTTGTAACTTTTGCCCGTAATTTTTTTTATCACAATTGGAGGCGCTCCAATTGTGGTTTTTCGACGTTTAATCATTCTGTTTATTTGTTTTTTATTGTTTGATTGTGATTGTTATTTACTGGTTAAAACTGATACATAATCACAAATAAACATCTCGAGGATTTTAGATTTTTCAGGACTCTTAAAAGCAAATAAAATGTTTCAAATTCTAACCCCAACAAATTCGAGAAAGTATGGGTACCTAGAAAGAAATCAAGTTATTTTGTAGGTGAAATCTCAAAGAATACCAATGACTTGGAGAGAAGATGCACATCAAGAGTATTCAAATCTTAAGAGCAAAATCAATCCCTACATGATGATAAATGATGAAATAATGAGAGCTACCAAGATGAACAATAGAGGTAATGTATGGATGAAGATTCCAAAGTGATAAATAATGATATAACCTCCAATACAACTTCAAGCTTAAATTTTATATTCGTTAATGTGTGATTTATGTAAAATAGGTTTCTAAAATTTCTTGACTTTGATTAGTAAAATTTATTGATGAAATCTATTTGTGAATAAATCTTAATACTATTCATCTTGCATATTTATAATAATTTGACTGCATAATCCATTTAGAGTTATATTATTATAGAATTGGTTTTGATAATATAGCATTTGTACATTAATTATATTGTGAAAATTGTGTTTAGTACGCCCATAAGATATGCTCTCTCTCTCTCTCTATATATATATATACATATAAATTCATGTCCATATGCTTCACATTGTATATTTGATAATGATAGTGACATATATTGTGAATAATCGATTCGTAGATGATGCATTATTTTATGAAATTGCTTTGTTTCAATTTTGACAAATAGGTTGTGTTTTTATTCAATGCATTTGACAATGACAGTTTTTTTTGTTGAATTTGATATTGCTTTGAAGTTATCTTAAAAATCTTTTGAATTTGGTTATTTTGAAATTATCAAAATTAATTTGTTTATAGCATTCTTGTTTTATTCCACATTGAGTAGAATAATTGTATCAAGCTTGTACATATGGATTGAATATAGTTGATAAAAATGCCTTTGAAAAAGAAGCACCAACTTAGGGGGATAAATAATTTTGCTAAACACATCTTTTAAACCCCTTTGAGATGATTTATTTATGAAAGGAAATTAAAGACTGAGAAGTTTCCAACTTATAAATTAAAGATATGTTTCCTACTACTCTCTTAAGTTCTTTTGAGGTAAATTTCATAGATTCTCTTACATCCTTTGAGCTAACATTTTCATTACAAAGATATGGAAATGATTGATTATTCATGAATTTAATTATGCATCATATGATTTGTAATGTATATTCTTTGATGATGAATGAAGAGAAATATATTGTTGCCAAAAAGGAAAAAAGAAAATCATGCTTATGCTTAAAATTGTGCTATATATTTTTTTGATAATTTTCTTGGCATATGAACTCTTATATCTTGGACATGCCTTAGTTGTGGAATTTCTCTAACTTCAAGTGATTATAATGAGATCAAGTTATGTGAGCTGTAATTGGTATTTTGCATAATGCTTGTGTTGTGATTGTTAAATTCTCTTAGATTGTATAATTGGGGTCAATAACTTCATGGGTTTGCTCTTTCATTGTATTTATCTATTTACCCATTAGTAATCTTAATGAAAATAAACTCCAACATTTTTCTATGATTATTTTCTTTATAAATTCTCTCTCTCTCTCTCTCTCTCTCTCTCGTACTGATCTTTCGTCTATCTCTCTTTCACTCTCGCTTTCCAACTCCATCACTGCTGTCATCCACCACCTTTATCACCATCATCATCTACCTAAATCTCTCATCGATTTACCAAAATCCATCACAAATCTACATAAATCTATCACCGATCTACCAAGATCTATCTTCGATCTACATCATATCCATTACCAATCTTCACTGTCCTTTCTGATCATCTCCATCGTCGTAGATCTGCATCATCATCATCGATCTTCACCATTATCACTGATCTTCATTGTTGTCGACGATCTTTACATCCATTAGCATCTTTTCTATTATGAAAATGCTAGAATTATTTTTGCAATTTTCTAATACTTCTTTTGTGATTGTATGTGCCATAAACTCTTTATTATTGTATTACTATTACTTTTACCTGGTATGAAGCATTTGGTTTCATGTGTCTTTTCTCTTTTTTTTGCTAATACACTTGGTGTAGTTGTATATGGCTGGATTTTATTGGCCCTCGGTATTATCAATTGGTAATTTATTGTGTTATTTTTGTGCATTAACTTAGGGAGAGTTTCTATATTCAACAGATATTGTGTTAAATGCTTGCATCATTATTGTTAAATATTTCTTGTTGCATTTATTTCAAAAGATAAATAATTTTCTTTACCCGTATTAACCTATTATTTTGATGATGTCAAAGGGGAGAAGAAATATAATTTTTATATAAATTTATTTGACAAAGAATTTGTTAATAAATTGAGAGAAACTATAATACAAATAAATGCTTGTATTATAATTGTTGAAAATTTTTTGTTGCATTTATTTCTGTTTGCCATTATAAAAAAAGGTGAGATCGTTAATCATATGGTTTAATTTTGATGATGTCTAAACATTATGGGATAAATTGTGATTTTTCAAAATACATATTTTACATTTTTTGACACAAAATATTTAAAATGCATGTTTGAAATTCGTGAAAGTTACTGTGCATAAAATCCGCTTGTCACTATTCACTATTCATGTTTTGAAAAAATCTGTTTATCACTATTTACTTCTTTTGAAAAAATTTGACATACCTACATGGGGTGATTGATTATTTTTACTAGAACGTATCTAAAATCTTTACAGTAACTACAAAGATTTTAAAAGGAGTATATATTTTTATATCTGATATAAATGTTATTTAAAGAGATTTTACTATACGTACAAATATTTTAATAGAGAAGTTAATGTGTAGTCAAATAGTTTAATAGAAAAGTTAATATATAGTCACTGTGCATCATCTGTTTTTACGGGAATTGTTTTGAAATTTTGTTATTACTATTCATTAAAAACGATTTCGGCCTATATTTTCAACTCCTCCGCCTGCTAAATTTGAAAAGAAGAAATTGGCCCGTACTTCGAGTGTCTTCGTCTCTTCTAACGGATATGGAGCGTTTCTATCCTAACAGATAGATTTTTGGGTGTGTTTTTGTTGAAGAGAAATAATAAGTGAATAAGAGAAAAATATGTTATATTGAAATATTCTCAAATATTGTATTGTGTTTCATTGAGTTATATTTTTTGTGAGAAAATTTGTTGAAAGTTTGAGTAAAATTGTAAAAGAGTTTTCTATCCCTTATTTATATTATTATTGTAAAAAAAAAAAAATTGTGAGTGATTTTTGAGATAAAATTACTTGGTTAGATGTGACCAGGTGTCGGATTCTAAACTAGTTAGAATGATCAGGATTGGTCACTTATTGTAAAGGTCTACTAGCTCCAGTGAAGCTAGTAGTGTAATTGCTATTTGAAGAATAGTGGAGAAATTTTCAAAGAGGATACTTAGGGAGTGGACGTAGACTCGACGTACCGAACCACTATAAATCATTGTATTTGATTTTCATTTCCTGTCTCTTTTACTTTTATATTGATTATTATTACTCTATTATTTTATTTGTTTAAATTTGAATATTTTGATTATTATTTTTCATATTGTACAATTTATTTAATAAACCAATTCACCCCTCTTAAGTTATAACAATATATACATATGATGATTATTATATGAATTCATGTAAGAAGTAAAAAAGGATAAAATTTTTCTGATGATATATCGAATGTTAAATTTTATTTAGATGAATCACAGAAACATCCTTTGACATTCTGAAAATAATAGAAATGCCTTTTACATTTGAAAATTGTCAATAAGACCCCAAAACTTCACGGAGGTTAATAAAATAATGATTTTTGTTCATGGAAACCAAAAAAAAATGTATAATATCTATGCATCACTCTTCTTAAGTTTATAAAACCATGGACACTTTTGACAAAAATACACAAACACCTGAGTTTACTTAACTTTTTTAAGAAAAATGATTATTTCATTTTACTAATTATAATAAATGACAACAACAAATTAATAGTACTAGGCAAAATATTTTGCTTGCATTTGCTATATCAAATTTTAAAATTTGCAACAAAAAAATTATTATTATTATTTTTTATTTCAATTTTTTTATTTGACTTTTTCGCAAAAAAGAACAAAAAAAATAAAAATAAAAGGGTAAAAGAGTAATTTTGTTGAAAAATATCAATGTCAATCACCTGTTAACGTTGATAGAGTTTTGAATGATATCCACTTTCAAAGATCAAAGTGTCTCATTGATGTATCGAAACATCAACAATGTCCATGATTTTAAAACAAATGGTAAAATAATCTTTGAGAACTTTTTTCATAAATCCCGTTTTCAATAATTTTATATCATAAGATCTAAATCATTTTTTATTATCTCATTAGGTTCCATTCAGTATAACAAGACCAAATTACACTCCCTCCATTCTAAAACCAAAACCATTCTTATTCTTCGTATCTTCACTCCAAAAATATGCATTAACTACACACCTTTATTTAATGTTGATATATATTATATATAAAAAATTAAACATGATTCTTTATTGAATGTCATTATGTTTTGGTACTTCCCATGCATTCAAATGTTGATTGTACGTGATGACGTGAATATAAGTGTATATATTAGATGACATGAATATTCACATTAGATGACGTTAATGTGAATGTCCACATCAAATGACGTTGTGATAAAGGTGATGTTAAGGTTCACATTAACATTACATCAAATTACACAACCACAAGTCTCAACTTTCATTTAAATATAAACATGACGTGAATGTTCACACTAAAATATATGAATGTGAATATTCACATGAATTCTGGAATATAGATATTAACATTATGAATATTAACATTTGTACGAATATTTATATGTTTTAGTGTGAACATTCACGTTATCTGATGTAAATATTCACATTCACGTCATCTGATGTGGATATTTATGTCATCACGTACAGTCAACATTTGGATGCATGGGAACTTTCAAAACATAATGACAATCAATAAAGAATTATGTTTAATTTTTTGGATGCATGAGAATTATCAAAACATAATGACATTTAATAAAGAACCATGATTAATTTTTTGTGTAATGTATATCAATATTAAATAGTAGTGTGTAGTTAATACATATCAACATTAAATATAAAGGTATAAGAGTCTAAAAAAATAGTATAAATCAAGAAAAATGACCTAATAGAATAAATGTATAAATACGTAGAACTAAGTGGGTTATAAATTTCTTTCATTGACTTCTTAGGTTAGAACACTCCTAAATAGAATTTATCAATAATCTTTTAATTGAAAATTTATTAGTGATTTACAATAAAGGGATGAAGATGGTACAATTTTTAAATGTCAAATAAATTTTTTTAATAATATATTAAAAATATCAAAAAATATTTGTCTATTTTTATGAAATGTCATGAAAAGTGTGTCATCTTTTACCCATAAAAAGTGTTTCATTCAATTTGTTACCTAGCAGATGCACATCGAGACTGGTTTCCTTTCCAAAGGTAAACAGTCAGGATAAAGATCACTAATTTGGTGGCTTTAATATATCACTAATGAGGTGAAAAAGACGGAAAAAAAAACAGACATAACATACATTGTAACAGTGAGTTAGACCCACTACCATATCATTAGTGGTAACTCTAATTAAAATTCCAAATTGTACAATCCTCTCTAATCTATGCTAAATAATTGATCACATGCACTTACACCTACCCCTCTCTCTCTCTCTCACACACACATAATTAATGATATATTTTTAGAATTTTTATACAGAATTTATAGTAAAAATGGATTGATTATTTGGTAGTATGAGTATGGCCATGTGATACTTTATATGATAGTATGATTGGTGGAGAAGGTAAAATATTAATTATTTGTGTTAAGTGATTGAAGAGCATGATGAGACATAATGAATGATACTTGATGAGGAATTATGATAGTAATAATTGTTTTTATTGTAAATGAAATGATCATAAATTGTCATATCATTTTATATAAAAATTCCAATGTTAACAAATGTTCGCGGAGCATAAAAATATATATAGAACTCATGACACTTTTCCCTAGTTTTAAAACGTATTTTTACTTATTTTAAAATAATTTTTAATTTGTTTGCTATTTTCAGAACTCTTTTTCTACTAATCTTAACATTAAACAATACATAAGGCACACATAATAACATTTATCAAAATTTTATACATAAATTATATTTGTATGTTGTTAGTCTAGAAATGAACTTTGCTCAACTTGTGCTTGCACAGGTCACACCCTACACGAGTAGGTTCAATGTACCAAAATTGTTCAATGCTTGGGACTTTCTTTTGGGAACCGACAACCATTTCATGCCCACATTTATGACAAACCCACTAGTATTTATTTTGGTAGATTTGGGTACACCTTATCAGTTATGTGTATTTTGGTCAGTTACAAATTATAATCTTCCAAATTAAAAGGGATATAATATTACAGCAATGTTAAATATTATGAAAAAAATTTCATGAAAATGGTCATGAAAAATTTGTGACCGTTAGATTACACTTACAATAAAGCATCATACACTAACTAAGGTAATCTAAGGATTACAAACTTTTCATGATCCCTAACATTTCTCATAATATTATAACCCAAATGAGGAGATCAAATAGACCTTTGCTCGCAAACTTGGGCAGCAAAATGGAGTTAGGATTTCACTTATTTACTGTACCTATTTCTATTGTTTTCAATCATCTTATACTTGATGTCAAAGGACAATACTTATTTAGTTTTATTGAAGTTCTTATTTAACCAAATTTTTAGAAGAAAAAAAAAAAGTAGACCTCTGATGTTCCTCAGTTTTGGATGTTAATCCCTACCTTGCTCATCATACTGTCCCTCAAGGGTTCGACCCTGTCTCTTCAATACAAGGGCCAGGACTCGACAGAAAGGGCTAGTGGTGGCCCATGGTTGATGGTCCTTATATGATCTGTTATTCTATCTTATGCCCCCCAAACAATAATTGAATGGGTCACCCTGCTTAACAACAGTATCTCTTTGGAGAAAAATTTCATTACGACGGTGATAATATTTGGTATTATCCAATTATAAATTGCCGTGTAAGTATATTATATTTCTATATGCAGATGTGTAAGTCTTAAGATAAGTTGGATGGAGTAGTTATATTCAGATAGTGAGGTTCGCTATTTATGTAGTGTTTTATCAATTTATTTTTTTTTATAAACGATTTATGTATAGAACCTACAAAGTAAACAAATTAAATTATTGAAGTTGAACCAATAGTAAACTCACGGATCTAGTGATACGAGATTCACATTAATATATATAGATTTTATACCAATAAATAGTGTAAACGTGACAATGTCACACACACTTAAATAATTACTGTTATACATGTTATTATGATATTAGTATAATAAGTCCCAACACTTGTATTTATTTGAGACTTGAAATGATAAACATAATATATTATATAAACATGTTACACTTAATATTATTTTTAATTGATGAAGACAATGATTAAGACCATGATGAGGCTAATATACATTCCAACCACAACTCCAAGCTCTCTGATTGCCCAACAGGAAGCAGTAATGAACAAGGAATAATGAGTTCATCAAAGTCATAGTGATCAAATGGTGTGTGCGACCCCATTTAATGATTTATCATTGAATATATAAGGGATGATGGTCCATCTAAGACCGCTTTGCATTGAAGTGATTCATCATCTGTGGGGTAACAACTAGCTCATGAACTGATGGAAACTGATGGGCTATAAATATATTGTTGATTATTATAGTGAAGATTACATGATCTAGTTAAAATAAGATTTTTTTTTTTTTTATTTCATTTTAGTACAAGTTGATATTATTATGAAAGATGATGTAACTGTTATATACTCGATAAACATGCAAATAGTGTATTGAAACTTGTAAATTTTATATAAAATTATATTGGAATATAAAAAATATATTAAATCCTTAACTTTTTTGATATATATTTTTTAATATATTCATAATTCATTAAATTGTTATTAATATAATCCTATTAATCGGTGTGAATATAATCAGTTAGCGATTCTCTATTTAGGGGTGTTTGGTGGGACTTTTTTGAGCCAACTTATGGCTTCTGGTTTTTAAAAAGTTATTTTGGACTGTTTGGTTAGACTTATTTCAAACAACTTCTGATTCTAACAACTTATTTTAAGTAAAAAAAGCTGATTCTGAGAAGCTACTCACCCCTTACTTCTGATTATCAACTTCTGCTGTGGACATGTTAATTCACGGTTATACACTTAGATTTTTTTATTTTTTTAAAAATAAAAAAAGACACAAATGGACTATAAAATAATATTATTATTTTTTCTGAGAAATATAGACAAATAGTGAATAATAAAAAATAAAAGTTAATTGAAAAAGCTATTTCACAGTTTATTTAACAAACACTACTTAGCAACTTAAATCTATAATCCAACAGCTATACCAAACAGATTAACAGCTTCTGATTAAAATCATAATCTACAATCTGTTAAGTTATAATTTATAATCTGTTTTAATAGTTACACCAAACAGAACCTTAGGCCTCGTTTGGGAACAGGCTAATTTAGTAATTTTTTGGCTAATTGGCTAAAAAGGTTGGTAAGAAAAACCTGTATGTTTGGGCCAACTTTTTGGCTAATTACGAAACGACGTGCAAAAAGTAGAGAAAAAAGGGAATCTTTGACTTTTTGGTATGGGTTGTTGGCTTTTTGGCTAAAAAGGTAACTTTTTGGCTAATTGACTATTTTAGCCTCTTGCCAAACGAGGCCTTAGTACTACGTCCTCTCATGCTTCTTTATTGATCTTTTTGCATATTTATTTAATGTCGAAATTACCTAAGGGTTCTACTAACAATTATCCAGATGCACCAAAAACAAATGTAAAACTTAAAACACATTTTACTCATCAAAAATATTTTTAACACTTTATTATTATTATTTTTAAAGTACTTTTTTCTACTAATTCCAACCTTGTTTAGCCATTACATAAAACAAAACTTGTAGCACTGTAACACTGTTGTAATTCTCCATTTCAACGCTTCCATAATTCCACGTCAGATGGTCGTCCACCTCATTTAAATCCCCATGCTGCATAATGTTAGGAATATTAAATTTTTTACTAAATAAATAATCAAATATTTTACATAGATCTCATATCTGCAATTTTATAGATCCCAAACATTTGATCATCTATTTAATAAAAAAATTGAGATCTATAACATTTTCGAATATAAAAACGTGTGTCATATCTCTTTCATTAATCACAAATTTTTTAAAACACCACTTGATCAAGATCACTGAATAACTTCTCCATGATTAGATATATAAACTATCAGATTAATTAAATCAAGGCCCTGAACTATTAGTAAGGATTACTTTAGCCTTTTATCAGTGAATTTACATATATATTTGATAATATTGCTTGCTCCAGATGGAGCAGGTTGGGTTGATCCACGATTCCTAAACCGTTGTCCGATTGTTGAACCTACAGAGAAATCTGCACAAGAGTTCAACGAGAAACAAGGAACGGGGAGACCCCCAGCGAACCCTCCGACAAGCAAGTTAGAGAGGTGAGAGTGATGAAATATAGAGACAGGATGGTGATCGAGAACTTAACATTTTCTTTGTCTTAGAAGCCTGCTTATATCCTTTGTTCATCATTTCCTTGTCTACTCTGAGCCGTCATATTGGCCGAAAGTCTATGTTCTAACTTGCCTTGTTCGTGGTGAGGCTGTTCTGTTCCGACGTGAAGGGTTATCGTAATAAATGCTTCAGGGAAACTCATTAATGGCTGATGTGTGGTGCAATAACTTTGCAGGATCTTTGTCTGTTGATGTGGTTGGTTCTTTACTTGACAAGTGTTTAGATGTCATTGGTGCTTGGTGTAACATTAGGTTCTAAGAATGTTGGGCTTTAGTATTTGGATCATGGATTGGGCCTTAAGTGGTGGGCCATATCCTTTATGGGCCCACCCATGTCAGTAAAACTAATGATACTGCTTACTCTAGATGGAGCGGGTCGGGTTGATCCATGCTTCATAAACCGTTGTCCGATTGTTGAGCCCACAGAGAAACCTACACAAGAGTTCAACGGGAAACGAGAAGTCCCCCAGCAAACCCTCCGAAGAGCAAGTAAGAGAGGTGAGAGTGATGGAATATAGAGATAGGATGGTGATCGAGAACTTAACCTTTTCTTTGTCTTAGAAACCTGTTTATATCATTTGCTCATCATTTCCTTGTCCACTTCGAGCTGTCATATTGGCCGAAAGTCTATATTCTAGCTTGCCTTGTTCGTGGTGAGGCTATTCTGTTCCGACGTGAAGGGTTGTCGTAATAAATGCTACAGGGAAACTCATTAATGGCTGATGTGTGATGCAATAACTCTGTAGGATCTTTGTCTACTGATATGGCTGGTTCTTCACTTGACAAGTGTTTAAATGTCATTGGTTCTTGGTGTAACATTGGGTTCCAAGAATGTTGGGCTTTAGTATTTGGATCATGGATTGGGCCTTAAGTGGTGGGCCATATCCTTTATGGGCCTACTCATGTCAGTGGTCCTCTATTTCCAAGTGTAGCTTCAGTCCAACGAAGGGAAGAAGGAAGAAGAGAGGAGTTGTGAGAGGTTGATGGAGAGAAGACCGACTGGGAGGTGGTCCGAGCGCGAAGGGTGACCGAGTAGAGAGATCGACCGCGAGGAGGGCTGACCATGAAGGGTAGCCGAGTGGACGGATCGACTACAAGGAGGGCCGACCGCGAAGGGTGGCCGAGTAAACAGATCGACCGCGAGGAGGGCCGACCGCGAAGGGTGATCGAGTGAAAAAGGGAAGTGGTGGTACGCGGGGCTCGAGGAGCGGCGGGGCACGTATTGAAGTGAAGTGGAATAGTTATGGAAAGGGAAGAGAGTAGTAGATCGTGGTCGTACACGTGGCATAATCCTTTAATGGGAGAGGTAACGCGTTAGGAAGAAGTGAAGGGACAGGGTGATATAGGGCAGTGAAGAGGCAAGGGCGGGATTTTTTCGAAAATTTTCAAACTGGCGAAATTGAATCTTGACCCTTAGAATATAGGCAAGCGTGGACATTTGGGGTTATGCGCTTTACTTACTTTATCACAAAAAACTAACACATCCCTGAAGTAAACTCGTTTGTCTCGTGCAACACGCCTCTGCAACACTTTGCAAACTTCCTTGTGCCAGCGTCCGAAGCAATACGTAGACACGTAGAAGAAATGGCCCAAGAGGAAGTGCTAGCTGCAAGGCTTGATTTGTTGGGTGATGACGACGCGGTGGAGTTGGTGGAACAATATTGAGTGGTGCGAAGGGAGGGGAAGGGAGCTGGGCAAGCGGTGCGGGCTCGTCCGATGACGATGATCGCGGCTGCGAGGCCCATTAGCCAAGTGGAGCCGGACCACTGGCACACCAAGCCAGACAGATCTACACTTATGGCAGAGAAGTTGGAGGGGGTACAGAGGAAGTACCAAATTCCCGTGGAAATAGGGTTGAGGTGCCACGTCAAGGAGGCGTCGGATGCGGCGGATGAATTCAGCCTTTGCGAGGAAGCGCTTGGGGGGGGTTTGAGGCTACCACTCCCCCAAATAGTGGTGGACGTGCTTAACAGGTTAGAAGTGGCGCCAGGACAGTTGATGCCAAACGCTTGGAAGATATTAATAGCCTGTGCGACCTCCTGGCAGCGGGTGACCAAAGGGGCGGCCATGACGGTGGAGGAATTCTTCTCCTGCTACAAGGCCTCTGGTCAACAGGAGACGTAGGTGACCTTGCAGGCAGTAGCGGGGCGGGGTCTAGTGGCGGGCTTGCTGTCCTCGGTGAAGAGGTGGAGACCGAGATGGTTTTTCGTATCAGTAAATGGTGGGATGGGAGTTCGCACGACATGGAAAGTCCCCACAACATCGGTAGAGCCAAAGTTGGATGTGGCGGCCGAAGATCGGGGTGAAGAAGGTGAGGGAGTGGAGGGAGGAAAAGGGGATGAGGTGGGATGAACTGGTCCTTCCTTCAACCTTGTTTGCCCTGAACTTGGGATCGTAGCCGTCAGAGGAGGATCCGGCGATAGAAGAATTGGAGGTGCGGAGGAAGTGGAGGAGGATGAGGAGAGGAGATTGTTTGCCAGAGCGGATAAATACAAGGAGAGACAATTGGGGCTTGCTCTCAAACTAGTGATGAGGGAGCGGGTTCGACAGCCGCTGGGCGACAAAGACTTGACTGGCTTTGCCCCACTACTGCTCCCAGTGGACCCGCTGAAGGTGAAGGGTAAGCAGGAGGTGGAGGCAGTTTTGAAGAAGTCAAGGAAGAAGAGGGGGGGCGTAGAGGGAGGGAAAGACGCCTCTGCCTTGAAAAAGATAAAGGTTAGGGGGAAGGCTGCCCCTATGATGGAGAAGATGAAAGAGGAAATGGTGGAGAGAGCTGCAAAAGGAGAGACCGCCCAAGTGCAGAAGGAGGACAAGGGTCCGAGCGCCCAAGTACTGAGCGAACACTTGGGCCCAAGTGTCCAGATGGCGACGATGGTGGTACTTGCCCCAGAAATAACACCCAGTCCCAGTAAAGGGAAGACTGGGATCAGCAAACCAAAGACGAGTGCCGCACTAGCGACCGCGTTGTACCACGCGCGTGTGCTAGCAAGTCGTTCGGCAAAAGGGGATGAAGCTAAGTCGCAGCCAACCGCCTGATTGGAGTGGTGGAGGATGCGGCCGTACGGTCCATGGCGCGGTTGACAGAGGTCGACCTCTTGAGGGGGTTTTGCTCAACCTAGATGGAGGTAGCGACCCTGGTGACTGCCTTGATGAACAAAGTAGCGCGCTCGAAGATGGAGGTGGAGCCGCTGAGGACCCAGTTGGAAGAGTCAAAATTCTAGCTACACAACCTAAGGGTTGAGACAGCGAGGTGGAGGAAGGCCGCTCGAAGTGCATGCGTGAAAGGGTTGGAGTATGCACAAAGGGCGAAGGTCATGGAGGTGTTGGCATTGGTGCAGAGCTACTTGGCGAAACGAGCTAGTGCCAAGTTCCTCACAACCAAGTCAGAGCTGGAAGCGAAGGGCCACAAGGCGATATCGCTTGAGTTTGAGTTGGCAGGTGAGAAGAAGAAACTAGAGGAAGTCCAGCAAGCTTGCACCACCGCCAACGAGACGTGGGAGGAGGCCATGACCAGTAACGAAGATTTGCAGGATCAGGCGGTGAAGGACAAAGAAGAGGCCAATAGTCGGATTACGGCATTGGAGAAGGCCCTGGCAGAAGAGAGGGCGAAATTGGCGTCTGAGAGGGCGGCGTACCCTGACCTGTGCATGGCGGCCATAAAGCAATTCAAGGGGTCTACCGATTTCCAGACGGCCATAGATGCCGTTGTAGCAAAGAAGCTAAGGAGAGGAGGCTGAAATTTGGTCACGAGCGGACCGGAGGTAGAAGCGAAAAGGAAGTTATCCAAAGCTTCCAGCGGTCTGACTTCTACAAGCATGAAATAAGCGAGTTCTGGGACAGCGGCTGAATGACCTTCAAGCATAAGGCGCAAGAGCTGTTCCCAGACGTGGATTTCAGCTTGGTGAAGATAAGTGAAGACGACGTCGCCCAGACCCCCCTCGACGAAGGTATTGAAGAAGAGGACCTTGCCTCCAGTGAGGATGAGTGAACTGTGCAATTGAGTATAAAAATTTTATTTTTGTTGTTTTGTTTTGAGTTTTTTTTTTTTTTTTGTTATGTGTAATTTCTGCAGCAAATTGTATGTAACCGTAAGTTTGTAAATAAAATAACGAGTTTTCTTTTGTATTACTGTTGTCCTTGTTTCTTTTGAGTTGTAAATTTGGAAGAATGGGAATGACTTAGTCGAATTCAATGAAAAATGGGCGTGAAAGTAAGACTTGTACGTGAATTGTGAAGCTTGCTAGTAGATTGTGATGTAAAAAGTTTAGAAATGGACAGCCAACCCAACTTGTGAGAAAACCATGATGCAAAAAACATTAAAAATGGGCATACATGAAAAAGTTAAAAATGTTGACAATGGAAGATTGGCTTGGACGACTATGGACCTAGATTTCAACTAAATTAAAGATGTAAAATAAAAAATGTTAAAAATATTGTAGTATGGACCTGGATTTTATCTAAGTATGGCAACCACACTGTAACATTAAATTACAAAAATGGACCGGCCGAATTCTTCATTTGAGTTCTGACTAAGACTGGGAAGGCTCTACCATGTTGAAGCTTTAATTGATTTCGATGTGAGGCATAATTAACTTCTGGCCGGAGTTCTTCGTGCTCGGTTGGTGAGGCTTTAACTAACTGGTTACTCAGTCTGGCTAAGGCTTAATTAACTCAGTCTGGCTGAGCTCTTCGTGCTCAGTCTGATTGAGGCTTTAACTAACTTAATTTGACTGAAGCTTAATTAACTCAGTCTGGTTGAGCTCTTCGTGCTCAGTCTGGCTGAGGCTTAATTAACTCAGTCTGGCTGAGCTCTTCATCCTCAGTTTAGCTGAGGCTTAATTAACTCAGTCTGGCTGAGCTTTTCGTGCTCAGTCTGGTTGAGGCTTTAACTAACTCAATTTGGCTGAGGCTTTAACTAACTCAGTCTGGAGAGTTTTAACCAACTCACCGGCCTTTTGAGCTCTTCGTGCTCAGTCTGGCTGAGGCTTAATTAATTCAGTCTAACAAGTCGTTATTGAAACACAACGCAGATAACAGAGATATAAAATCATTGTCATTTAAGGCATAGCCTATTGATCACAAATTTACACCATATATGAAAAGGACAAAAACAACCAGGTGTGTAGATTGTCAAAAAGAACATACAACAATTGATCAATACAAAAATAGGACATGGCACTTTACTGGAAATAACGCTTCAAGTGCTCGGCGTTCCATGGATAGGGGAGGTCTCGGCCTTCCATATATTGGAGTCAGTAAATGCCCGGGCAAGGTCAGGCCTTAACAACGTAAGGTCTTTCCCACTTGGCTGGCAGCTTGCCCTCGGTAGGATTTTTGGTGGCAAGAGTTGCTTCGCGCAAAACTAGGTCCCAAACTGCGAACTCCCTCGGTCGGACTTTGTGTTTGTAGTGTGTTCTCATTTTTTGTTGATATAAGGCACGTTTGACAGCAGTGGTCTCTCGGAGCTCTTCAATCAGGTCTAAGTTGGCCCGATGCAATTCTTCAGTTAGTTTTGAATTCGGGTACAAAACCCTCGAGGTTGGTAGGCCGATTTCCACTAGAATGACCGCCTCAGTGCCATATGTTAAGCGAAAGGGGGTCTCCCCAGTAGGGGTTCGGGCGATAGTGTGGTAGGCCCAAACTATGTTTGGTAATTCCTCAACCCAGAGTCCCTTAGCGGCTTCCAACTTAGTTTTGATGATCTTCAGGAGAGAACGGTTAGTAACTTCAACTTGCCCATTGGCTTGGGGATGACCTGGGGAAGAGAAACATGGCTGAATGTGAAGCTCTACACAGAATTTCCTGAACTTGGCATTGTCGAATTGCGTGCCGTTGTCTGAGACGATGGCTTGAGGGATTCTAAATCGGCATACGATCGACTGCTAGATGAATCTGCTTGTGTTCCATTCGGTGATTGTGGCGAGGGGTTCCACTTCCACCAATTTAGTGAAGTAATCAATGGCGACGATAGAAAACTTGGTTTGGCCCCTGCCAGTGGGCAATGGGCCAACCAAGTTGATCCCTCATTTGGCAAACGGGTAGGGACTACAAAGTGTGATCAGTTCTGCAGGAGAAGCATGAGGAATGTTGGCAAAGCGCTAGCATTTATCACACTTAAGTACGAATTCAGTGGCATCTTAGTTGAGAGTAGGCCAAAAGTAACCAGTGCGAAGTATTTTATGGGCTAGGGACCTGGCACCCGAATGATTATCGTATACACCCTCGTGGACTTCCCTCATCACATAGGTCGCTTGAGCAAGATTGAGGCATTTGAGGTATGGTCGTGAAAATCCACGTTTATACAGGAGGCCACTGATGAGGATGTAATTGGACGACCGGGCCCTGAATTTGAAGGCCTGCTGTTTGTCGTCCAGCAACTCCCCACTAGTCAAAAACAGAAGGATGTCCGCCGCCCTTGAGATAGGTTCATTTTCGAGGAAGTGGACCTCTTGTTGGTTTGGCAAAATAGCCGGATGGGCCAAGTATTCAAGGCGGGCACCACTGCTGAGGTCTGATTGGTCAGTCGAAACTAATTGAGCCATTTCATCTGCCTTGGAGTTTTCTGACCGAAGGATGTGTTTGATGTGGAAAGTGTTGAAAAGGCGAACAAGGGGGAGTGCAATATCCCTGTAAGCTCGCATGGTGTCTTCCATGGCGTCGAATTCCCCCGTAATTTGTCCGACGATCAGTTGAGAATCGCTAAACACCTGTATATAGCTTACACTAATGTCTCTGGCTAGGCGAAGACCTGCTATCAAGGCCTCATATTCGACCTCTTTATTGCTTGCGTCGAACAAGAAATAGAGAGAACACTTGAAATAACCACCCTTGGGGGTAATGAGGATGAGACCAGCCCCACTGCCTTCTTTGCGGGATGATCCATCGACATTAAGGGTCCAAGAGTGGGGATCTTCTGCCTCAATGTTAAATTGCCTGGGCGGAAGGGCCGTGGTTGAAGCGAGATTGGTGAATTCCAAGATAAAATCGGCGACAGCCTGTCCTTTGATCGTTGTTTGAGGTCGGTAGGAGATTTCAAATTGGCTGAGCTTGACAGACCATTGCATAAGTCTGCCGGACAACTTTGGTTGTTGCATTATCTTCTTCAAAGGTTGGTCAGTGAGGACCACTATGAAGTGAGCTTGGAAGTAAGGTCAGAGTTGCCTTGAGGCTATAACCAAGGCCAAGGCCATTTTTTCCAGCAATGGGTAGTTACATTACTTCCACGAGAGCGAACTAATGTAATAAATCGGACGCTAAATGAGTCGTCTCTCGATGAGGCCGCCTTGCGGTGTTTGATATGGCTAAGTAGAGGAAAAAGGGCTCACCCGTGAGCGCCTGAGAGAGTAGGGGGGTTGGCCATGCACTGCTTCAATTGTTGAAAGGCCTCTTCGGATTCAGTCGTCCACTCAAAAGCCTGCCGAAGGACTTTAAAAAAGGGGAGACACATGTCTGTTGCGCGGGAAATAAAACAGTTGAGGGCGGCAACTTTGCTAGTAAGCCTTGGAACCTCTTTAACTGTTCTGGGTGATTGCATTTCTATCAAGGCCTTGATTTTTTCGGGGTTGGCCTCGATACCCCGTTGACTGACCATGAAACCTAAGAATTTCCCAGATCCGACGCCGAAGGCGCATTTCTCCGGATTTAGCTTCATCTAATACTTACGTAGGGTGTCGAAGGTCTCTCGCAAGTCTGCCAGATGATCAGAGGAGAGTTTGTTCTTGACAAGTATGTCATCGACGTACACTTCCATGTTTCAACCTATCTGGTGATGAAAAACGGTATTGACTAACCGTCGGTAAGTTGCTCCGGCATTTTTTAACCCAAATGGCATGACACGATGGTGGTAAGTTCCCCAGTCAGTGATGAAGGAGGTGTGTTCCTAGTTAGACGGGTGCATCAGAATTTGATTGTAGCCAGAGAAGGCGTCCATGAAACTGAGCATTTGATGTCCGGTCGTGGCGTCGACAAGCTGATCTATGCGAGGAAGGGGATAACTATCTTTGGGGCAAGCTCGATTGAGGTCGAAGTAGTCGACACAGAGTCGTCATTTACCGTTGTTTTTACAGATCAGGACCACATTTGACAGCCATCTGGGGTAGTCCACGTCCTTGACAAACTGTGCCTCCAATAGCTTATCTACCTCAGAGGCAATAAGAGCGTTACGTTCTGGGTGAAAAATGCGCTGCTTCTGGCGGAAGGGTCAGAAATGGGGCTCGATGCTGAGACGATGAATGATGAAGGAGAGATCGATACCCAACATATCGGAATGAATCTAGGCAAACACATCATTGTGCTCGGTCATGAGGGTTATAAGGTCAACCTTGGCTTGAGGGGATAGTTGGCTGTTGATCTTGGTTGTTTTTGTTGGGTTAGTGGGGTCGATGGGGACTTCAACAAGTTCTTCCACTGGTTCCTGTCTGACTATCTCGTCTTCGTCTTTGACGTCGAGTCCTTCGATGATCATAATCTCCTTCAGCTTGACCTCTTTGAGTGAAGCGACATAGCATTCTCTGGCCACAGTCTGCTTTCCCTTTACGGTGCCGACTCCAAGGTCGGTAGGAAATTTCAGGGCCAGATAATACGTGGATATGACTTCTTGAAAAACGTTAAGGGTGGTGCGGCCGAGGATGATATTATAATTAGAGGGACAGTCGATGACAAGAAAAGTGAGCAACTTAGTGGTCTACCGTGGGTACTCTCCGATGGTGATGGGGAGATCGATAGAGCCTATGGAGGTCACCCTGTCCCCAGTGAAACCAACCAATGGGGTTTGGAGAGGGGATAAACTTTTTTCTCCGACCTTGAACTGGCAATAGGCGTTTAGGAAGATGATGTTTGAAGAGCTACCGTTGTCGACAAGCACCTGTTTGACTTTGTAATTTGACAAGAGAGTAAAGATAACAAGGGGGTCGTCATGGGGGTAGTGGATACCTGTGCAATTGGCCTCCGTAAAGGTGATGGGCTCCATCCACTGCTTGGGGTGTTTGAAGGGGTAGTTCAATGTCGAGACTTCCTTATCGGAGCCCTACTTGATTTTTCTGAGTTCTGCTCGTTGGGCCGAACGGGATGGTCCTCCGCATGCAAGCCCACCGGCAATAACTCTGATCTCTCCTACTGGGGGGGCAGGGTTGCCTTGTGCTCGGGGTTGTTGTGGGGTCGATCATTGCCTTGGTTAGGTTGTGCGGGTTATCGAGGAGGGGTGTGTGGGTGGTTGTTTTTGGTAGGTTCGGTCCTTGGTCGTTGCTGAAGGCGGGCTGCCGTGAATCGACTGAGACGCCCTTGGCGTATCAAGCTCTCGACCTGGTCTTTAAGGTTAACGCACTCCTCGGTATTGTGGCTGTGGCCCTAATGGAAACGGCAGTATTTGCACTAGTCTCGCGGGTTGGAAAGAGACCGCGATGGCTGGGGCCATTTTGAGAGATAATCTCGTTGGATCTGATTCAAGACTTGTTCCATGGGGGAATTAAGGGGAGTGTACCGTTTGAATCGGCTGGCGCGGTCGGGTATGTGCCAACCGGTCAGCTTAAGCAGGTCGGTCGGTATACTGAGGTGTTTGCTGTGTGTATTGGGTGGTTCTGGTTTTAGAGTCCTTTCTCTTCTCTTTACGGGTCGGGTTTTTGGTTGTGGAATCTTGTCGGGCGACTGGGGAATCTTTGGCATTCATGTATTTTTGGGCTTTGGAGAGGAGGGTTGTTATGGAGGTTTGAGGGTTTTTGGAGAGGGAGAAAAGGAAATCGGATAATCGTAGACTGGCCGTGAAAGCCGTGAGAATGACCTTGGCATCGTTTTCCGCCACCTACAAGGCTTCGGTGTTGAAGCGGGTGACGAAACTGCGTAGCAACTCCCCTTCCGTTTGATGGATGTTGAGGAGTTGAGTTGCCGAATGCCGCTGGCGCTGGGTACCAATGAAGTGGCTGAGAAAGGAGTCACTTAGGTGCTGAAAAGTAGAGACAGAGTCTGTCGGCAGCTGACTAAACCACAGTTCGGCCGACCCCTTAAGCGTTACGGGGAAAGCCCGACACATAATCTCATCAGGGAATGCATGGAGGACCATGAGGGTCCTATAAGTCTCCAAGTGGTCGACTGGGTCCGTTGTACCGTTGAAAGAGTCAATCGAGGGCATTTTGAACTTAGGAGGTAGGGGTTTGTCCCTAATGAAGGCAACGAATGGTAAGTTGGCTGTGGTGGAGGGTTTATTTTGTATGTTCTACATGACTCGTTGATATTGGAGTTTCATGGCTCGGAGTTCTACATCCCAAAGAGAAACGTTGTCACCACTGGAATGCAATGGATGTTGGACACTACTGGCCTCTGCCTTAGGGGCAGGTGCTTGGACCGATGGATGTGGGGCCCGAGGTAACGGGTTCATATCTTGGGGAGGGGGTTGCAAGCCCTCCAAGTTGGATGGGTGGGACTGTTGGATAGGATGGCTCGGGGCTCGTTCTTGGTTGGGTGGGATATCTTGAGGTGGTGGAAGAGGCATGGAAAGGTCTCTTTGAAGTAAAGCATTGTTTAGGGCTTGGTTTTGTTCGGCTAAGCGGTTAATGCTATTAGTGAGTTTTGTGAAATACTGTGGCAGGTTGTTTGGGTTAGGAGAATCAGCTTAGGGGTCGGCAACATTGTGTTGAGAAGCCATGGATCTAGTTGTGACCATCTACCTTGGTGGGTGGCAGGTAGGGATTATCGGGAATGGGTCTCCGGCGACAATGAGCACAGTTGTCACACGGAGCAAAAAGGCTCCCATAGACGGCGCCAACTGATGATACTGCTTGCTCCAGATAGAGCGGGTCAGATTGATCCACGCTTTCCAAACCGTTATCCGATTGTTGAGCCCACAGAGAAACCTGCACAAGAGTTCAACAGGGAACGGGGAGTCCCCCAGCGAACCCTCCAACGAGCAAGTTAGAGAGGTGAGAGTGATGGAATATAGAGACAGGATGATGATCGTGAACTTAACCTTTTCTTTGTCTTAGAAGCCTGCTTATATCCTTTTCTCATCATTTCCTTGTCCACTCCGAGTTGTCATGTTGGCCGAAAGTCTTTGTTCTAGCTTGCCTTGTTCGTGGTGAGGCTGTTCTGTTCCGACGTGAAGGGTTATCGTAATAAATGCTGCAGGGAAACTCATTAATGGCTGATGTGTGGTGCAATAACTCTACAGGATCTTTGTCTGCTAATGTGGCTGGTTCTTCACTTGACAAGTGTTTAGATGTCATTGGTGCTTGGTGTAACGTTGGGTTCCAAGAATGTTGGGCTTTAGTATTTGGATCATGGATTGGGCCTTAAGTGGTGGGTCATATCCGTTATGGGCCCATCCATGTCAATATTAATTGTCTCAATTATAAAAATCATACTATGCGCCCCTTTTGAAAATAGTCTAGAAAAAGTATAAGTGATACATTTTTATAATTTAAAATGTTGAATACACAAATTTATAGAAAAATAAATTAATATTCATTAATAGTTGAGGAAATATTTTTACAATTAAGGGATAGCTTGACAACAATTTAAATAAGCATTTTATTTACTTATTTGTTTTAAATTATGATATTATCTCCCTATTTCTCTCTCTCTCTCTCTCTCTCTCTCTCTCTCTCTATATATATATATATATATATAAAAGCAAATCCTAAATCGCCTCTCACCCAAGCTACAGTCACAAGTTGAAATTTATGGGAATGATATGGAGGGCATTATGGTGATATTAGGGCTTATTTGGCACAGTTTATTGCAAAATAAAAGGATAATTATATTTTCACACACTATTTACATTTTATGTACATTATTTCTTAGTTCACACACTTATTATTATCACTACAAAAATTTCAAATTTTTGCGACAGCAAAATGCTATCGCAAATACTCAAAATGTCGTCTCAAAAATCTTTTTGTGATAGCAAAAGACTTTTAGCGACGGCAAACGAGGGATCACAACAAAGAGTGTTGCTAAAACGTTTTAGCTTTTTTTTGCGACGGCAAAAGTTGCCTTTTGCTACAACATTCTACTATCGCCTATAATATGTAAAAAAGTGAGATTTTTTGCGATGGCACTGTTTTACCGTCGCTAAAATGTTGTTTGAGACAGCAAAACATACCGTCGCTAAAAGATTATTTGAGACGACAAAAAATTCTATCGCGAAAAGTTTTTTATTACAACAGCCAATATCTTTTGTGACGGCATTGCCTATGTCACAAAAAAAAAAAAAGAAAAAAAAAGACATTTGGTTCTAATGTTAAATGTTTTTTGAGACGGTGTAGTGTGCCGTCGCAAAAATAAAAAATAAAAAATAAAAAATAATAAAATAATAAAATTATTAAAAATATGAATATTACTTGTATTAAATAAAAAAATAACTGAAAAAGAAATCAATAATTGCATAGTCATATAAAAATTTCAGTATAAAAATAACAATTTATCCATAATAAAAATATTCTTACATTCATAACTACACATCAACAAAAATACCCCACTACATAATGTTGCATAATACAAATATAATGTTTAAATACATAATGTTGTTCACAATTCAAAATAACATAAATCAAAAACAAAAGTTTTTCTCGTGATTTTTCCGTGGGTAACAAAAACAAAAGTTAGTCGCATTCTTCATAGGTAAGCATTTCACAAGAAGCAAACTCCTACTCGGGAAATATTTGAAAACAAAAAATAAAAATAATTAATGAAAATATAATTATGTGTTAATATGTTAATACAAAAAAACATAAAAATTTAACAACTATATAATTACAAAGATAATTAAGTAAATAATTTTGGCTAGACCGAAATCCAACTCTAACTCCCAAATCGGGAACTCGATTCGAGTCCCGTCTTCTCCCACAAGTCTCTCGTGCCTAGGTGGTCGTGTGTGCCAAGTTTCGCGCTAATCCGAAGCCGTTTGGTGATTTTGACGCGTCAACACCTCGAATTCAAGTTTCTTAAGGAACTAGTTTGCTTGGAGTGAAATTCGGCTCTAACTCCCAAACTGGGAACTCGATTCGAGCCCCGTCTTCTCCCACAAGTCTCTCGTGCCTAGGCGGTTGTATGTGCCAAGTTTTGTGCTAATCCGACGCTGTTTGGTGATTTTGGGACGTCAACACCTCGAATTCAAGTTTCTTAAGGAACTAGTTTGCCTAGAGTGAAATCTGGCCCTAACTCCCAAACTGGGAACCTGATTCGAGCCCAGTCTTCTCCCACAAGTCTCTCGTGCCTAGGCGGTCGTGTGTACCAAATTTCATGTTAATCCGACGTCGTTTGGTTATTTTGGGTCGTCAACACCTCGAATTTAAGTTTTTTAAGGAACTAGTTTGCCTAGAGTAAAATCCGGCTCTAACTCCCAAACCAGAAACCCAATTTGAGTCCCGTCTTCTCCCACAAGTCTCTCGTTCCTAGACAGTCGTGTGTGCCAAGTTTTGTGCTAATCCGATATCGTTTGGTGATTTTGGGGCGTCAACACCTCGAATTCAAGTTTCTTAAGAAACTAGTTTGCCTAGAGTGAAATTCGGCTCTAACTCCCAAACCGGGAACCTGATTCGAGCCCCATCTTCTCCCACAAGTCTCTTGTGCCTAGGCGGTCGTGTGTGCCAAGTTTCGTGCTAATCCGATGTCGTTTGGTGATTTTGGGGCGTCAACACCTCGAATTCAAGTTTTTTTTGGAACTACTTTGCCTACAGTGAAATCTGGCTCTAACTCCCAAATCGGGAACCTGATTCGAGTCCCGTCTTCTCCCACAAGTCTCTCATGCCTAGACGGCCGTGTGTGCCAAGTTTCGTGCTAATCGGAAGCCGTTTGGTGATTTTGACGAGTCAACACCTCGAATTCAAGTTTTTTAAGGAACTAGTTTGCCTAGAGTGAAATTTGGCTCTAACTCCCAAACCAGTAACCCGATTCGAGCCTTGTCTTGTCCCACAAGTCTCTCGTGTCTAGGCAATCGTGTGTGCCAAGTTTCGTGTTAATCCGACGCCGTTTGGTGATTTTGGGGCGTCAACACCTTAAATTCAAGTTTCTTAAGGAACTAGTTTGCCTAGACCGAAATCCGGCTCTAACTTCCAAATCGGGAACCCAATTCGAGCCCTGTCTTCACCCACAAGTCTCTCGTGCCTAGGCAGTCGGATGTGCCAAGTTTCATGCCAATCCGACGCCGTTTGGTGATTTTAGGGCGTCAACACCTCGAATTCAAGTTTCTTAAGGAACTAGTTTGCCTAGAGTGAAATCCGGCTCTAACTCCTGAACCGGGAACCCGATTCGAGCCCCATCTTCTCCCATAAGTTTCTCGTGCCTAAGTGGTCGTGTGTGCCAAGTTTTGTGTCAATCCGACGCCGTTTGGTGATTTTGGGGTGTCAACACCTCAAATTTAAGTTTTTTAAGGAACTAATTTGCCTAGAGTGAAATCCAGTTCTAACTCCCAAACTGGAAACCCGATTCAAGTCCTGTCTTCTCCCATAAGTCTCTCATGTCTAGGTGGTCGTATGTGCCAAGTTTCGCGCTAATCTGATTCCATTTGGTGATTTTGAGGCGTCAACACCTTGAATTCAAGTTTCTTAAGAAACTAGTTTGCCCAGAGTGAAATCCGGCTCTAACTCCTAAACCAGGAATCCGATTTGAGCCTCGTCTTCTCCCACAAGTCTCTTGTGCCTAGGCGGTCGTATGTGCCAAGTATCGTGCTAATCCGACGCCGTTTGGTGATTTTGAGGCATCAACACCTCGAATTCAAGTTTCTTAAGAAACTAGTTTGCCTAGAGTGAAATTCGGCTCTAACTCCCAAACCGAGAACCCGATTCGAGCCCCGTCTTCTCTCACAAGTCTCTGATCAAAATCTGGCTCTAACTCCCAAACCGGGAACCCGATTCAAGCCCCTTTTTCTTCCACAAGTCTTTCGTGCCTAGGCGGTCGTGTATGCTAAGGACCAGGCTGCAATGGTGCGCCAGTCCAAGTGGGAAACTTAACAACGAAAAATTCTTTGTCTTCGTTTCTAATTATGTAATTAGCCTCTATCCTTTTGGGCTATGTACAGTTAATTCATGGTTATTCTTAGCTTAGAATGCAAAGTTACATTTTATACTTCATCTTCTGGTGGTGGTGTATATAGATTCTCATCTTCTGTAGAATCCCTAAATACCTGGTGGCCACTCGATGCATCAAGAACCTATGACAGTCAATACATAATGTGTTAATCATATTTAAATTTTATTTGATATATGTACATATATGTTGTGTGAAAATTTAACTATCAAACAATTTAATTTATATCGAACCTGTCTGTTGGGATCCACACTCGCCCCTTATGACACAAAGGCCATCATCTTAGCTCACATCTACTGTAAATGTGTAGAAAACTCTACTCACATCTCCTTCCTTAACTCATCCCTTAGCTCCGCACGAACTTGCTGGGTGATCTGAACAATAATCGATGGCTGGGGTGTTGGCTGTGATGGCCCAGCACCATCTTTATACACCGTGCTCCAAGGCACAATTCTTCCATATGTGTGACAATATCCATGTCCGTCATGACCTATCAAATCATGAAAAATAGCATTCCTAACCTCCAAAGTCTGGCAATCCTCAGGTAGCATGGAGAGTTGACGATTAAACTCATCTTGTATTGAATAAGACATACAAGTATATGTCAAATTAAGATGGTTGGCACACAAAAAATAAAAAATAAAATTTAAATACAATGTTAGGTGTTTGAAAATTACCAAAGTCTGGATAACCTCAAGGTCATCTACTCTACGTATCATAAGCCAAACATTCATCTTATCTGTAGATTCTCCCTTTGTTGGTTATCTAGATTTTTTTAGAAATATGAAAATTAGAATCCAAATAATTTGCAAATATATAATGTTTATTTATATACAAAAATAAAACAATAAAATATAAACCTCATGCCGAATCTGAGCGAAAGTAGTACACCCTATGATATGAGCTATGCCGTGAGCTCGCCGATTTTTAGCGTTCCTTGTTGCAATTTTCTATAACAGGTTCAACAAATGTAAGTATATAAATATGATTTGTATGTTTACATATCATACATATAACTTATTTGTATACCTCAGCATTGAAAGTACGCCAATACTCCACAAATTCTTCCCACTGGCTTGGCATAATGTGCAAAGGAACATCATCCTTCAGATTAGGATCAGAACTTCTAGGCTTGAAATACTTGGTTTTAATCTTATTCTTGTGATCCTTCCATATGTTGTTGCAGGTTTTCATGCAGATTGGCTTATACTCCTCTAGACATATATTCAAATTGTCCTATAAAACACAATTTCAAAGTTTAAATAATAATAACATAATTTTGGAATTTAAATTTTTAAACAAAAATATACTTTTACCTTCACATTCTTCTGGATAATATCAAGAATATCAGAAGACACTATGTTCCAGTCAAGAAAAGTAAGAGGAACAATGCTACCATTCCGCACAATAATGCCAAGTTGAGTAGTTAACTTAGACACATTATCCCCTATTTGGCAGTAATTTTCGTCAAATTGTATGTCCAACTTTGTACCAGTACCCCACTCCTTAATGCCCTTGGCACATCCTCTATTATGCCTACTCGAGGTTGATGAAGAACTAACATGACCTGCGAGATAAAATAAGAATAAACAATATACAATGATAATAAACAAATGCAAATTTAAATAATGTTAATACAAATTGAATTCTTATACCTGAGGTGGGTTGTGAAGAAGTCGAAGGGTTTTGAAGATACAATGAGAATAAACAAATTATATATAATGAGAATAAATAAATGTATATTTAAATAATTTTCATACAAATCAAAGCAAATTTATATACCTGCGGTTGGCTCATAAGATGATGACTCTAGTCGGGATGATAGCTGCTGTGGCGCCACTGATAGTGGACGCACTAATGGTAGGCGTTGAGGCTATGATAACTGTTATGGTGCCACTGATGGTGGTGAACGCGGTGGCACTAATGGCCCCTCTAATGGTGCTCGCTGTGATGCCTCCTCTAATGGTAGTGCCACTAATGGTTGTCGTTGTGGTGGCTGGTCAGATAGTGGTGTTACTAATGGCCCCTCTGATGGTGGTCGCTGTGATGCCTCCTCTGATGGTGGTGCCACTGATGTCCTCTTACGTACCACATCGAACATCATGCGTAGGGGATGATCAGGCTTCCTTTTTCTTGTCATAATAATTTGCAAGCAATATGACATTAATTGACATTAGAAACGTAGAGAATGGTTTTGAATCAACTATAATATGACATTAATTGAACTAATACAATTATAAAGACAAAGTAAATTAAGAAACTGATGATTAACTACAACCTTGCCCTTAATTCAAGTATTGATGTTTATTAAATATCAATCTATTTCAACATCAAGTGTTTCTCCTTCTGCGGCTTCCCTCACCCAACCAACTTCTTCATCACGGAGCATTATGTTTTCTTTCAATTGTTGGCTCATATATGGCTCGATTTTTGGATCAGTCGAATTCATATCAAATAAACCTCTTTGAGACTAGAGATGGCAATCAGAACCCGGCCCGACGGGGACCCGATCCCTCGATCCCGAATTGAGCGGTTATCTCCCGAAAAATACCCCCGACGGGCCGAGGATGGTATTGAAAATTGAATCCCCGATGATATTCGGGCCGGGGACGGGGATACATGTTTCAGTCCCGGACCTGGCCTGACCCCGGCCCCGATCCCCGCCCCGCTTGCCCCCTGAGGTGAAATTACTATTTTGCCCCTATTTATATATATAATATATGTGTATTTGTAGGGTTTGGCTGAAGTTGAACATTCACTCACTCACACACAAACACAGTTGTGTCGCCTCTCTCTCTCTCTGCAGGTGCTCCTTACGGCGTCGGCGGTGGCGGTACTCCTCTGCTGTCCTCTCCCTCCTCTCATCTCGCCGATCTCTGATCTCACCAATGGTAGTAGCAGCGACTCCTCCGACGTCCTCTCCCTCCTCCCATCTCGCCGATCTTCGATCTCACCGATGGCGGTGGCGACAGTTCCTCTGCCGTCCTTTCCCTCCTCCCAAATCTGGTCGATGTCACTGCTCAAGAACATCACGGCGACTCTCTCCTCTTAGATCTCGCCCATCTCTGATTTTTCTTTTTTTTGTTAATCTGTTGTGTGTACATGATCTGCATACATGATGCTGTATGATGTATGATGTTGATCTGTTGTGTCTACATGATCTGCTCAAGTATATATGATCTGCATCTATTGTTGATGTATCATGTATGATGTTGATCTGTTGATGATGTTGATCTGCCTTTTTTTTTTTTTTTGGACAGGGGAATTTTTAGGGTCGGGAAAACCCGATCCCCGTTAGGGGGCGGGGGCGGGGGTGGGGGCGGTGATACCTTCCCCGTCGGGGATCGGGGCCGGGGAGTGTGATCCGCCAGGCCGCCCCACCCCGTTGCCATTCCTATTTGAGACATCTTCACCACTACTTGCTAGTCTGGTTCTAACGGGTTTGCAACATACCAAACTTGCTCTGCTTGGGATGCCAAGATGAAAGGTTCATTGGTAATTCGATCATCTCGGTACAACAAATGATTGAAGTTGACCAATGTGAAATTGAAGACATCTTGTATCTTCCCGTGAATGTTGTCAATCCAATCACATTTAAACAACACATGCTTCTTCTCATTGGAATATCGAATCTCAACAATATCTGTCAATTGTCTATAATAGTACACAGACCCCACACGAGGATTCTTGTCTTTCCGACTAGCATAACTTATGATATCTGCCTTTAAAGCTACACCATAATTTTGTGTGGCTCGATGGTCATCCATGGCCTTTACTCGATACCGAAACGCATTCATTATATACCCGTTGAACCTCCTTGCCAAGTTATGAGGACCATTTGCTAATACAATAATCTCTTCAGAAAATGTGACATCACTAGTCATTCGCAAAGTTTGAACCTATTTTAAAAAAAAAAATTGTAAAATTTAAAGTGTAGTTCGACTTAGATAACTAGAATTTGTAGATTTAAATACATACATTGTGACACCCTGAACGTTTAATTAAATACCACATAAATATTTATAGTTAAATATAATTATGGTTGTATGTGATGATATATTATTAAATAAATAAATAATAATAAATAAATATATAAATCTAATTTGGCATTGTGTTATCAAATATGAGATTAATTAGGGATTATTATTTGGGGCCAAATTAACACAAATATGGAATAATAATACTAGTTGGGCCAAATTAAAGCTAAAGATAATAAATAAATAAATAAATAAATAAATAAAAGTAAAATAAAACAAATATAATAAATAATTTCCACGTTAATTAAGCAATAATTAATGAAAAGATTTGTAAATATTTGCAAATATTGCTAAAGAAATGAAATAGGCCATCTGTATGTCTAGGTTTGGGAAGGGAGTGATTCTTCACTTTAGGGTTATCATGGAAGAGTGAGTCATCACTAGCCAGCCGTGTGTATGCATAGGAATGGTGGGTACTATGAAGTTAGGGTCAACAAAGAAGAAGAAAAAAAAAAAAAAAAAAAAAAAAGGAGCCTCGGAAGCAACATAAAAGAAAAAAGAAAAAAAATAAGAAAAGGTTAAGAGTCAATATTAAGGTGAGTTATATTATATTTTGAGTCACCATAATATATTTTACGTATGTTTTGACTTATCATAATTTATTTTATATAAGTTATATTTTATGAGTTATATTAATACTAGTTATTTTATAAATTATATTAATATTTCAGTTACGTTGATTAATTTCTGAACTCTATTTGTTTAAAATGAAGTCCATGGATATGTTTGTTTAAATTTTAAAGAATAGTTGACTATGACCTTATAAACAATTATGTTTTGTAAGTATCACTACGGGAGTCCCATGCCTTAGGGAACTTAAATAACCATTGGCCTCTGTTTGACCACTTTGTAGTCCTCTGTTTGTCATGGATCCATTGATCTCTGTTATGATTGTCACTCATGTGACCTTTGTTCTGTTCTGTTCTGCTCTGTACCGTGGTTATGGTTATTTATTTATATAATTTTTGTATTTTGGTTTTTGTCACTTAAATGATTTATTTTCTAAATTAAGTTATGTAATTGTTTTGGCTTAACTAACTATCTATGGTTATTTTGTATTCCCCATACTTTTGGCATAATATTTCTCACTCTACTGTGTGTTTATAAATGTTACCCTTTCAGGTGATGAGATATAAGAACGACCCATAACCTCGTGTAGTGGAACCTGTGTAAGAAATTGATACGGATCCGTTAATTTGTTTTTCTTTTCTTTTCTTCCTGTCATTTTTTCTGATGGTCGGTCGCTGCATAATAAAATAATAAAAACCTATGGATGTACTCTTTTTTTTTAGTAAGATGAAGTAACTTTCTGTTTAATTATTTTTATTTCTGTTTGCCTTCGCTTGCGCAGTTTAATTTGCTATGATTAGAATAAGTTAGTAAGTTGCGATTCTAATCTTAGGCCCCTGGGGTTGGGTTAGGTCGGGTCGTGACAAAAATGGTATCAGAGCAATGGTTCAATCAAAAAAAAAAAATGCTATTTTAATTTGATCAGAAAGTTCAAAAAATTATAAATAAATCTATAAATAAAACTATATAGCTAGATAAACATAATAAAATAAAATAAAAAAATAAATATTTACTTACAACGTTAGTCCTTTTGTGTAAAACCTTATGTTTCTTCTGGTGATATAGGAATGTCCGAGATTAACCTTAACGAGGCATTTTGGGAGGAGTTCGGGGCCATTAATTTGGATGAGATTTAGCAGAGTACCCCGCCTCCGCCTCACCTGAAAGATGGGGAGATTTAGAGGATATAATTAGAGGATTACATCCAGGCCTTGCCCAATTGATGGGTCGACCAATTTATATACAGGTTGATCCTATTGATGTCCCACATTTACTAAGAAGGCAGAGCCGTGCCTATACGCACGGACGCTTTCTTGGACCCACTCGTGTCCTTGGCGTTGCCCCGGGACATGACCGCCCGCACTACATCATAGATCCTCTACCCCCAGATTTTGTGGCAAGAAGGGGGAACGTGTACCCCAAGGACTACATTTTTACCATGGTCCCTAACCCAATAGAGATTATTGATGTTCAAAATGTTGACTTTAATAATGACTTGTCATATATCGAGACACTCAGCTGGATTGTCGATCGAGCATTTTTGGGATACATACAGTCTATCCCCATTTTCACAGTCCAAGTAGCATAGATGTGTTTTGGTGTGATCTAGTTAGGATGGAAATTTGAGCTTCTTATGCAACACTACTTCCCATGGTTGTTTGGCTCGTTTGACCCACCATTCTAGATTTCGTAGAAGAAAACCTTTTTGTACGCTAACCATGATGTGTTCTAATCTTTTTTTGTTGTTTTCGTTTTGTTGTACCACAGGGATGAGATACTAACATATTTTGACTTTTGAAACAATGATGTAATATTAATTGTAAAAAATAGTAAAGTTGGTATTATATATATATTGCGCTATATATGCTGCGTTATGGATGTAATGCCTCGTTTGTTACTTTGTAGAATGACCAATAATGGTAACGGAAGCGAGTCATCAGTCAATGGCACTGAATCGATGGAAAGAATCATGAAAAGAGCGGTTACTAGCTTTTTGCAAGCCTTGCAGACTAACATTAACAATGGGATGCCGAAACGGTGAGAAGAACCAGTTACCATAAAACAGTTTCAGGATCTGAAACCCACAACATTTATCGGCGGCCCAGACCCAATGGTAGCAGATGCTTGGGTTAAAGACATGAAAATGATTTTTCACGCCCTACCTTGCACCGAAAGACAGAAGGTAACTTTCGCCACTTTCACTTTCAAAGACAATGCAGAAGAATGGTGGCTTCTCACTCTGGAGAAAGAAAAAATTGTGACTTGGGCAAGATTCTTGGAATTATTTTACAAAAAATACTTTCCAGATTCATTGCGGGAGTAGAAGGCATCAGAATTCATATATCTAAAACAAGGAACCATGACGGTGGCCGAATATGAGAGCAAGTTCACACAACTCACTTGGTTTACAACATACGTCATCCCCATCGAAACTCGAAAAGTAACAAAATTCGAAACAAGATTGGATGCTGAAATTAAAGATAAGCTCGAGGTCTTGAAACTGCCAACCTATGCAGAAGTGGTAGACCGGGTGTACAATGCAGAAAAGGGGATTAAAGCCTCGGGTTCCGGGGAACCAAGCCAAAAGAAGCGATTTTGGAAAAGAGACAACAGAAGACCCGGTGTTGTGCCTCCTAAAAAGGTGAATACGGGCACAACCAGCTCAGGCCATCAAGGTCCTACCAACCCCCGATGTGGTACTATTCCAATTTGTCCTACTTGTGGAAAGACTCATTGGGGACAATACCATCGAGACATGGAAGCATGCTTTAAATGCGGTCAAGTGGGCCACTTGCTGAGGGATCGTCTAAAGCTGACTAATCTTACAGCTAGCCCCTCTAGCCCAGTCAGAAAACCCACAGGACCTAAAGGAGAGAAGAATGACTTAAAATGCCAAGGAAGGGCTTTTGCCTTGGTACCTGGAAAACCAGAAGTTACCGAAAATGTTGTGTCAGGTATACTTTCTGTCTATGGTCATTTAGCATACGTCCTCATTAACTCTAGATCAACTCATTCGTTTGTTGCACCACATTTTGCTGTCAAGTCGGCATCAACACCCGAACCATTAGGATATATATTGTCTGTGTCTTTTCCTTATAGTAAGTCTACCTGTAGTACTGATGTGTACAAATTATGTACTATATCCTTAAAAGGCAAAACCTTATATGTAGACTTGATTCCCCTCCGCATTAGGAACTTTGATGTGATCTTAGGTATGGACTGGCTGACTGCCAACTACGCCTCTATTGATTGTAAAGCCGAAAAGGTCTCCCTCAGGTTACCAAACCAACCCAAGCTTGTTTTTGATGGGAATGGAGTTTCTAACCCTCTCTGTATTATATCCTCCATGACAGCCCAATGACTTCTAAGAAAGGGTTGAGGTAGTTATATTTGTTATGTGATCAATACACAAAAAGAGGCCCTTACCGTTGATGTGATCCCCGTAGTACAAGAATTCCTGGATGTTTTTCTTGAAGATCTACCCGGTATCCCGGTTGATCGGGAAATCGAATTCACCATTGAAACCCAACCTGGCACACAACCAATATCAAAAGCTCCTTATTGCATGTCGATGATAGAATTAAAAGAACTGAAAACTCAACTCTAGGAACTCCATGACAAAGGTTTCATTCGACCTAGTACCTCACATTGGAGAGCTCTAGTATTGTTCGTGAAGAAAAAGAATGGCACGATGAGATTATGCATCGATTACTAGGAGTTGAACAAGGTCACCATCAAGAATCGGTACCCTCTATCACGAATCAATGACTTATTCGATAAACTTCAAGGCGCTCAAGTATTCTCCACAATTGACTTGTGATCGGGCAATCACCAACTAAAAGTCAAAATGGAAAGTATCGAAAAGACTGCCTTCAGAACCCGTTACAGGCACTATGAGTTTCTTGTTATGCCTTTTGGTGTCACAAATGCTCTAGCAGCCTTTATGGACCTTACGAACCAAGTATTCAAACCCTATCTTGATGAGTTCATCATCGTCTCCATTGACGACATCCTCATATACTCCAAGTCACCAGAGGCCCATGAGCAGCACTTGCGAATGGTTTTACAAACACTACGTGATCACAAACTTTATGCCAAGTTGAAGAAATGCGAATTCTGGATCACCAGTGTACACTTTCTCGGTCATGTCATTAACAAAGATGGTATCTTGGTTGACCCCCAAAAAGTTACAACAATCCTAAATTGGCCACAACCTACCAATCTGTCAGAAATTCAAAGCTTCGTGGGTCTAGCTGGCTATTATCGACGCTTCGTGCAAGATTTCTCAAAGATAGCATCACCCTTGACCTAGTTAACTCAGAAGAACACACCTTTTGAATGAACTGACAAACAAGAGTGTTGCTTCCGAGAATTAAAAATTATGCCAACTCCTATACTAGCACTCTTTACAGGAGCAGATGGGTTTGTAATTTATAGTGATGCCTCATACAATGGTTTGGATTGCATTCTCATGCAAAACGAAAAAGTCATTGCTTATGCTTCGCGACAATTAAAGACTCATGAGAAAAATTACCCGACTTATGATTTGGAATTGGCTGTGGTGATCTTTGCCCTCAAAATCTGGCGTCATTATCTCTACGATGCAACCTGTGAGATTTACACTAATCATAAGAGTCTTAAATCTGTTCACATTGAAGGAACTGAATATGAGGCAACAGCGATGGCTAGAATTATGAAAGACTATGATGTAGAGATCCATCACCATCCAGGCAAAGCTAACGTGGTAGGAGATGCACTGAGTCAAAAAATGACCAAAGGTTTGGCATGTACTCTCGTTTCCCGTAAGATCAATGGACTGCTCGCCAACATAACCGTAGAACCTACCTTGATTGAAGAAATTAGAGCACACCAATGTGAAGATAACCTTTTGAAGAAAAAGTATGATGAGCAATAGAGTACACCTGATCTTGATTTCATTATAAACAATGGGATACTAAAATTTCGAAATTGAATTTGCGTACCCAACATTCCAGAACTCAAGAAGAAGATACTGGTGGAAGCTCATAGCTCGAGATTTGCAGTCCACCCTGGCAACACCAAGATGTACCATGATCTAAAGGAACACTATTGGTGGACAGGAATGGAAAGAGATATAGCAAGACATATCTGCAAATGTCTGCATTGTCAGCGTGTTTAAGCAAAACATCAGAGACCTGCAGGATTGCTGCAACCACTCCCTATTCTTGAATGGAAATGAAAACACATCACTATGGACTTCGTGGTCGGGCTACCACAGTCATTTTCAAATAATGATGCAATATGGGTTAAAGTAGACCAATTGACGAAGTCGGCGCATTTTCTACCAATCAAAATTGTGTAGTCTCTTAATAAGTTTGCCATTTTATACATCAAGGAAATTATTCATTTACATGGTATCCCAGTTTCAATCGTGTCTGACCGAGACTCCCGATTCGTGTCTCACTTCTGGAACAAATTGCAAGTAGCTTTGGGAACCACACTGAAGTTTAGCACTGCTTATCACCCACAAACTGATGGGCAATTTGAAAGAACAATCCAGACATTGGAAGACATGTTACGTGGGACCTCAAAGGTAACTGGGATAAGTACCTACCTTTAGTGGAATTTGTCTACAACAACAGTTACCAAGCAAGAATTAGAATGGCACTATACGAAGCTCTGTATGGAAGGAGATGTCGATCACCTCTATGCTGGATGGAAGTCGGGGACAGGAAACCGTTAGGCCCGAGATCGTGCAAATCACCAGTGATAAAATCCAACTTATCCAGCAGCGAATTCACACTGCCTAGAGCCACCAGAAAAGTTATGCAGATACACGGAGACGGGACTTGGAATTTCAAGTAGGGGATCATGTGTTCCTTAAAATCTCACCAACAAAAGGGGTTATCCAATTTGGAAAGCGAGGAAAGTTAAACCTACGTTACATCAGGCCATTCAAGATACTAGAAAGGATTGGTCCTGTAGCCTATTGCCTTGCACTACCACATGAACTATCCAATGTCCACAATGTGTTTCACGTTTCAATGATTCGACGGTATCTTCGAGATCCAGAACATATTGTTGATTATGAGAACTTGGAAGTTCAAGAAGATCTTTTTTATGAAGAGTAACCAGTGCAGATTCTCGATCGTCGTGATCAAGTTCTCCGAAACAAGACCATACTGTTGGAAAAAGTCTTATGGCGAAATTACCGTATCGAAGAAGCTACATGGGAGACGAAAAGTCAAATGCAAGCCAAATAGCCACACCTCCTCGAAAATTAAGGTATGTTTGGGGACAAACTTCTATTTAGGAGGTGAGAAATGTGACACGCTGTACATTTAATTAAATACTACATAAATATTTATAGTTAAATATAATTATGGTTGTATGTGATGATATATTATTAAATAAATAAATAATAATAAATAAATATATAAATCTAATTTGACATTGGGTTATCAAATATGAGATTAATTAGGGATTATTATTTGGGGCCAAATTAACACAAATATGGAATTATAATACTAGTTGGGCCAAATTAAAGTTGAAGATAATAAATAAATAAATAAAAGTAAAATAAAACAAATATAATAAATAATTTCCACGTTAATTAAGCAATAATTAATGAAAAGATTTGCAAATATTTGCAAATACATCTGTACGTCTAGGCTTAGGAAGAGAGTTATTCATTACTTACGGCCATCATGGAAGGGTGAGTCATCACTAGCCAGCCATGTGTATAAATAGGAAGGGGGGGTGCTGTGAAATTAGGGTCAGCAAAGAAAAAAAAAAAAAAAAAAAAGAGGGAGAAGAAGAGAAGAAGCCTCGGAAGCAGCATAAAAGAAAAAAGAAAATAAATAAAAAAAGGTTAAGGGTCAATATTAAGGTGAGTTATATTATATTTTGAGTCACCATAATATATTTTACGTATGTTTTGACTTAATATAATTTATTTTATACAAGTTATATTTTATGAGTTATATTAATACTAGTTATATTTTATAAATTATATTAATATTTTAGTTATGTGGATTAATTTCTGAACTCTATTTGTTTAAAATGAAATCCATGAATATGTTTGTTTAAATTTTAAAGAATAGTTGACTATGACCTTATAAACAATTATGTTTTGTAAGTATCACCACGGGAGTCCCACGCCTTGGGGGACTTAAATAACCATTGGCCTCTGTTTGACCACTTTGTGGTCCTCTGTTTGTCATGTATCCATTAACCTCTGTTCTAACTGTCACTCCTATGACCTCTGTTCTGTTATGTTATGTACCGTGATTATGGTTATTTATTTATATAATTTCTGTATTTCGGTTTCTGCTACTTAAATGATTTATTTACCAAATTAAGTTATGTAATTGTTTTGGCTTAACTAACTATCCAAGGTTATTTTGTATTCCCTATACTCTTGGCATAATATTTCTCACTCTGTTGTGTGTTTATAGCTGTTATCCTTTCAAGTGATGAGATATAAGAACGACCCATAATCTCGTATAGTGGAACCTGTGCAAGAAATTGATACGAATCCGTTAATTTGTTTTTCTTTTCTTTTCTTCCTATCGTTTTTTCTGATGGCCAGTTGCTGCATAATAAAATAATAAAAGCCTATAGATGTACTCTTTTTTTTTAGTAAGATAAAGTAACTTTTTGTTTAATTATTTTTTTTTTCTTTTTGCCTCTGCTTGCGCAGTTTAATTGGCTATGATTAGAATAAGTTAGTAAGTTGCGATTCTAACCCTAAGCCCCTATGGTTGGGTCGTGACATACATGTTCCTTGAACCAATGTGAAAAGTTTGAAAATGTTCACGCCGAAGCTGATGATCATCAACATCAGGCATTTTGACCTTAAGTACTTCAAGGTGTTTGGTGTGTAGATTGAAAATTTATCAATAAAAAAATTTTGGTTCAAAATTCAATGAAACATAATAAAATATTGAGTGAGTGACATAACTTACTTTATGAATGGTTGAACTGCGCTTGTATTGAATAAGACATACCAATGAGCTTGTATCCAAGAAGTATTATCAAGATAAAAGCTTGTGCTTTCACTAACCGCATGACCTAGATTATCATCACCATTGTAGTTCTTCACAGGTGGACTAGATTTGGTTTCTACACCATTGAGATATTGTGCACAAAAATTCATGTATTCTTCCATAAGATATCCTTTAGCAATTGAACCTTTTGGATAAGCTCTATTACACACATATTGCTTCAAAGTAAGAAGATACCTTTCAATTGGATACATCCATCGAAACTGAATCGCTCAAGCCAATAATGCTTCGTCAGCTAAATGTACAGGCAAGTGCTCCATTATATCAAAAAAAGTCGGAGGAAATATTTTCTCTAGATGACAAAGTGTTACGGCGATACGATCTTGAATATATTGCAAAACTATCGCACGATTCACTTTGGAACACAATTGTCTAAAGAAATTGCTCAATTCAATTAAGGGTTTAATTACATTTTTCGGTAACGATCTTCGAATAGTTAATGGAATAAGTTATTGTTGCATCAAGATATGACTATCGTGGCTTTTAAGACCCCCAATACTTCTATCATGTGAACGCACATGATGCGATATATTAGATGAATACCCGTCGAGAACTCTAACTTCCTTCAACACTTTCAAGAACAAATTTTTTTCATCCTTGGTCATCGTGAATTGTGCTTGTGGTAAATAAGCTTTATTCGATCCTCTTAATTGCAAATGTAGGGGTTTTCTAATATTCATTTCTTGTAGATCACGCCGAGCATTAACACCATCCTTCAATTTTCCTACAACCCCTAATATTGTCCACAACACATTGTCATAAACATTCTTCTCTATATGCATCATATCGAGGTTGTGTCTTATTAGATTGTGCTCCCAATATGGTAATTCATAAAAGATACTCTTTTTCTTCCAGCTATGGGTGCGATGTCTAACTTTTTCCTTCTCAACTTGTCTCCTATGCCACTTCTTAAGGTCATCCCTCTTGTATTGGGTTAAAATACCCTCACATTCTAACTATAGCAACATTTCAATTCCAGACAACAATTTTGGTTTGAGTTTGAATTCCTGACTACCATCAAATGATACTTTATCTTTTCGAAATTTATGACCACTAGGTAAAAATCTACATTGACCCAAGTATGATTGTTTCCTACTATGCTTCAACCAGAACGATGTAGTTTTCTTATTGCAACAAGGACATGCATATTCACTTTTAGTGCTCCATCCTGACAAGTTTGCATATGCTGGAAAATCACTAATTGTCCACAGTAAAGCTGCATACATCTGAAACATTTGATTTGTTGACGCATCAAATGTGGAGACACCGTCATTCCATAGTTCTTTCAATTCCTCAATCAACGGTTGCATATACACATCAATCTTGTCACCAGGTCCTTTCAAGCTGTCAATAAGCATAGATAAAATTAGAAATGGTTGCTTCATGTACATCCATGGCGGTAAGTTGTATGGAATGAGCACAACAGGCCAAGTGCTATGAACTATGTTCATCGTCTTGAATGGGTTAAAACCATCATATGCTAAGTCAAGCCTTACATTGTGACAATTATTACTAAAGTCAATATTCCGACGGTCAAAATCTTTCCATGTAAGGGAGTCAGCAGGATGCCTAAAGACACCGTCATCAGTTCGTTTCGCTGCATGCCATCTCATTAACTTGGCCATCTTGGATGACATAAGCAACCTCTGCAACCTTGGCTTTAAAGGAAAATACCTCATCTGTTTTGTAGGTATTCATTTGCCTCCTTTGTTAGGACCATAACCACCATCACTATTTGATTTCCATCTAGAACTGTTGCATATGACACATTTATCAAGGTTGGCATCGTCATTTCGAAACAACATGCAACTATTAGGACATACATCCCATGTCTCATACGTGAAGCTCAAATCTGTTGTGACCTTTTTGAGTTCTATAGTATGAGTCCGGGAGTTTCACACCCAACGCGAATGCCTCATTCAATAACTCAAGCAACATGTCAACATACTTGTCTGTCCACTGATTAAGCACCTTCAGATGTAGAAGTCGAACAATAAATGACAAAGATGTGAACTTCTCATAACCTAGATACAATTCACTTTGTGCATCATGAAGAAGTTTGAAATACTTTGCAGTCTCTATATTTGGACTGAGCTGGGGTTCAAATGCATAGAGATCAGGCCCCTGTGGTTCATTACCCTCAACACTTGTACCGGCATGTGGATTTCCCATAGCCCCTTGTATCATTCTAACCATATCATCCCCAATGTCTAAATTAGCCGATGTTTCATTCTCTCAATTACTATGCAGAGATACGTAAGATTCCCCATAATTAATCCAATGTTTATACCTTTTTAAAAAAATATTCAAGATCAGATGCTCTCGTACACCCTCTCGTACAAGATGGTATCGATTCTCACATTTCTTACGTGGACAACTAATCATCGAACCTTCAGCCTTATTGGTGTAGACAAACACAAGGAATCGATCAATCCCATTAATGTATTCCCTCGATATCCTATTTGGCAAATCAATCAAACTGTTATTCATCATCTGTACTTCTCTCAAATATTGCTTCTACATACATTCACAAAAATTAAACATCAAATAACTCTAAATATAATACCTACATATTCATGCATCATGATACCTATCTGTCCAATTTCTCTCAAATAAGTAGGTGGTCTTATCCCATTCAGTTATTTACCAATTTCTACATCAGGTACTCAACCCAAAAATGATTAAGTGGATTTATTTCTAACATGATAAAGTCAAAGTTTTCAATCAAGACCTCCTAGGTAGTTTAATACAAAAAACTAACAAGAATTGTTCTATATCAGGTATCTTATAAGTACCCAACAGGTAACTAATGTAAATCAAGCAATACAAAGCTGATTCGTTATTTTAATTTTGGTAACCAATGATATCAGTAAAAGACACTGATATTCAAGACAAAGCTGCAGATACTGTGCTAATTCACAAAGCACCTACAAGGCTACAACCTATAATTCAAACAGTCGATTTACATTCCAAGCAATACAAAAGACACTAGATATAAGGACGGAAACCCAAAAAGAAAACATCATAAACATAACTCCAGGGGGACAATATATGTACAACTACTAAAACCTGCTTAGACTCAGATGGAATCAAACCCAATATAACAGTGAAACTCCTACTTATACTATCCCAAGATGTGATCAAATGCACACTATTTCAGGCACCAAAGCTTGAATTACAATGTATTTATTTTGATGCAAAAGACATCAGATACAGCTGCATATATAGTGATTAATTCACTTACCAATAAGTCTTTCTGGTTGACCAACTACAAAATTTTAACCCCTCAACCCATCCCTCCTGTCACGACCCAAACCCGTCCCTATAGATTTAGCACTGTAACTGGCCAGTAATCCAAGATTACCTTCGGGCTCAAAGACAAAATTTCAAAATATTTATAATCATATCGGGGCCTAAAGCGGAAGCAAAGCAAAAATAAAAATGTCCATTGAGTTTGTACCTACATGATACAATTATAATTTATAAACATATACAAATCTCATATACCTCACACACATATACATTTAAGACTTAGCAAAAATGCAAAACTTTGACAAAGCTAAAAGGCTGATTTACTTGGCTCTACTCGAGCCCAACTTGCTTCATTTCGGAAGCTCTTCAAAAGGCTAACACGGGTAGACTCTGAGGCTTTCTCTATCCTTATTTCTTAGTTTGCTCACCTACATATATATATATATATATAGTGAGCTAAAGCTCAGCAAGTAATAACAGAATTGAGAGGGCAATTTATACGCAAAATTGGGCCAAGCTGGGTCTTGGGCCGAGGTAAAAGAGGCCGAGCGAATGGCCCTGTAGGAGTTACTCCGGTTTGGAGATATAGCTTCTTTGTTAGACCGGTTGAATGGTAGTCCGGCCGCATGAGGTTTACTTTTTACTCCGGCTTGGATGTATCTTTGTTAAGACATATGATAACCGAGGTGTACCAAGTCCATGAGGGACTTTGGTTTGGAGGTAGTTCTACCAACTCTCTTATGGTTAGCTCGGTCCAAACATGGAAAACCGAGGTAAGAGACTCCTATGGTTAACTCGGTTTAGGCATGGAAAACCGAGGTAGGAGGGAATAGTAAGTGTCTGATCTGGAGATGTTACTTCGGTCCTGGAGTAGTCCGGTCATAAGAAGAACCATCTCACTTGGTTTAAGCAGTGAGGAGGGTGTTGGAGGATAAGCATTATCTTCCAAGAGTATGAGTTCTAGGAGGACTCTATGCAAGGAGGAGTAAGCCTAGAAGGACTCTACACTTGGAGGAGTAAGAATCCTACCAGGATTGTGCCACGTGAAATCTATATAAGCTCATCAATAACACCTTTGGAAAGGTAATACAATTTTGCTCCCTGAATACATTGAGCTTTTGCCTTCTTGTCTTGCTTGCTGACTTAGGCATCGGAGAGGTTTTCGGCACACACCGCCAATTTCACGCTTGTGTTTTCAGTGGTGGAACGACGACGATTGAGGAACGCAGACTTGATCAACAGGATTATACGAGAAGGTGAAATTCTTTCCGCATAATTGGCGCCGTCAGGGAATAGCGCATAAGAACAACCTCTTGATCAAGTTTTTCGAACATCAATGGCGAACAACGAAGAATCGCCTCGATCGCCATTGACGGACTAACCTGTAAGGAGGTGCAAGGCGAAGGCCTACCTTTTGGTCCCTCCCATGGCGAGCCCGAACCACAAAGGCGTAATTCGGTGAGGGATGCGAGGGGACAAAGGAGGAATAGCAGCCCTCATCCCTCTCGTTCGCAAAGTCCAGAAAGACAAAGGCGCAGAGTTGATCCTCAAATTCTGGAGGATCGCGTCAGAGAGCAAGACGAACTGATCCGTAAGATGGCGGCGGACATGGAGTCTCTGAAGCGCCAGATAAAAGGCAAAGAAGTGACGACAGGAGAGGGGCGCAGTAATAAGACGCCCCCTCGCCACTCAGAGGGCCGGGGTAGGAATTCTACACCCTCTCAACCAGAGGACAGAAGCCTCAGGACAGGCGACACGCGATCCGTATCTTCCAGGACTCGTCACTCCAGATCTGAGAGGACGAGGCCTGAAAGATCATACACTGAGGGGAGTACCTATTGGCCCTCACATACGCATCATACGAGATCCAGACAGACGGAATTACCTAGGTCGTCCGACCTAAGGTCCATGTTGGAAGAAAAGGCACGATGGAAGGAGGACGCCAGGACGCGCGATCCCCACAGGGTTCCTGCCTTGCAGCGATTGGCTCCTCGGACGCATGGAAGCGTCGAGGTTGGAATGCCAAGGCCGCACTTGGCATATGAACCAGCGGATAAGGCATTGGCGAGGCTGCAGACCTCACCATTCGTCCCAGAGATTGAAAACGCACCCCTTCCGTCAGGCTTCCTACAACCCAAATTCACGACGTATGAAGGAAAGACAGACCCTTACACCCACTTGAGCCACTTTCGCCAGGTTATGGCTGTATATCGGCGGAATGAGGCGTTGATGTGTATCCTATTCCCCTCAAGCCTTGGCGACCTAGGCTTAACTTGGTTTGAGAAGCTTCCAGAGGGCAGCATAGCCTCCTGGGCGCAATTGGCAGAGGCGTTTGTCACCCGGTTCAGAACGAACACAAAAACTCCGGTGGAGATCGACCAGTTGCTCTCCATCGACATGGGCGACAAGGAGACCCTGAGATCATACAACAAGCATCGGGAGACATTCAACCAGATTGGAGACTGCCCAACCAACCTCGCCATTGCGCAGTACAAAAGAGGCCTTCCAGTCGGGAATAGACTGAGGGACACTATCACCATGACTCCTCCACTCACCATGGAGGCCCTGATGGAGAGAGTGCATCAAAGACATCGGGGTGGAAGAGGATGGCGCCGTGTTAAGGCAAAAACTGGCGCGATCAAGAACACTGAGAAGAAGACCTTGGCAAAGGTCAATACGTAGATCGCCAAACCGAAACGACGAAACAAGCGAGACAACGCCGAGGACCAAGACAAGAGATGGTTAAGAGTCCGAATCGCCATAACCACGGTGTTCAAGAAACCGATCATCAGATACTCGTGAGATTCGAGACGAGTTTTCGCCAAGTGGCTCGCCAAGTTAGGCGAGGCATGTATGATTATGATGATAGATCCAGATGCACCTTCCACAAGGAAAAGGGCACCGAATCGAGAATCGCACGTTGAGACAAAGATTCGAAGAGTTGGTGGCAAAAGCCACTGGATAAATACATAGAAGGAGGCGCAAATTTCAAGACCACAACCTCCCAAATGGAATGCCAATCGACGCCCCGCCACAAGGCACCATCAACGTAATCCATGGAGTCTTTGAACCAGAGCGAGTATGCGAGCTCAGAGGTTCAATCAAAAAGGCAGAGCACTTGAGAGAGGTGCTAAGTGCCCAACCAGTCGTCAAAAAGGGGAGAACAGAAGCCACAAACATCATGTCCTTTTCGGATAAAGACTTGGATGTAATATATTGCCCACAATAACGATGCCTTGGTCGCCACTCTCCGAGTCAAGGATTTTGACGCTGCGGATTCGATTGACCAAGGTAGCTCGCGTAAATCATGTACTACGAAACTTTCAAGCAACCTGTTGCAAGACAAGGACTTAGCCCCGCAGATCTCCTTTGATTGATTCAATTCTATGCGAGTGGCTGGCTAAGAAAATCATTCTCCCAACAGAGCAGGAGTGTGACAAAACAAGTGGAATTGGTGTTAAAGGTTCCTCCACCTACAACATCATCCTAGGCGTAACATGGTCGACGCCACGCGCCGTGGCATCCTCCTACCACCAAGTGATGAGGTTCCCCAACGACACCGGAGTAATAGAAGAGGTTTATGGGGACCAGATAATGTCCAAGAAAGGTTTCGTCAAGAACGAATGGTAGCTGCTACGCCAAAGGATATGTTCATTCGGTTGAAGAACCGAGAGTAATGAACTATTCGGATGTTGGCAAAGCGGTGATCAAAAAGCAAAGGAGGACTTGGTAGAAGTCGAATAGATGAGAAGAACCCGGAAAAGTTCTTCCTACTTGGATCGTCGTTGTCCAAAGATCGAGATTGGAAGTCTTGGAATTTCGACCTCCAACATCGAAGTGTTCGCCGACCCCATACGACATGCCGCATTGATCCCAACTTCATTTGCCATCAACTCAATGTCCACCCTTCGCTAGACCGTCATCCAACGACGCTTAGATCGCACTCCACCACGCCGAGATAGTGGCGTAAGAGGTGGGTAACTTGTTAGAAGCAGGGCGATTAGAGAGGTGCACTACCCTGTGGATCTCTAACACAGTAGTGCCAAAGAAGAATGGGAAGCGCGGCTCAAGGTCGACTATAAATCACAACAAAGCATGTCCAAAGGACACCGCCAAGGATAGATCAATTGGACTGACAAACAGGACACAAGAGTATAGTTTCCTTGACGATACAAGAGGCTACCATCGATAGCCATGCACGAACCGTGATCAGAAGTAACGCCCTCCACCACTCCTAGAGGACTATATTGTTACAAGGTCATGCCCTTTGGCCTAAAGAACGCAGGGGCGACGTTTCAGAGGATGGTTACCAAGATGTTTGAGCCATTGTTAGGCAGAACAATGGAGACTTACATCGACGACATGGTGGTCAAAAGTAAGGATGTGGAAGACCATCTAAGGGACCTAGATGAGATGTTCCAGATCCTGAAACAACACAAGCTGCGCCTTACCGCTCCTAAGTGCGATTCGTGTAGGGTCCGCAAGTTTCGGGTTTCGGTGACCAATCGGTATCGAGGGGACCCTCCCAAATCAAAGCAATTCAAGAGTTAGAGACCTAACTCGTTGAAAGAAGTGCAAAGACTCACCGCATGGCAAAGCACTTAACCGATTCATCACCGATCTTCAGACGGAAGGCCCATTCTTTCACCATTAAAAGCTAAGTTTGAGTGGACGAAGAATGCGACCGAGCTCGAGAGTTTGAAGGAATACATGTCTTCTCCACCACTACTTGTCACCCCAAAGACTGGAGAAGAACTCTTCCTTTACTTAGCGCCTCAAAGACGCTAGAAGTGCAAGATTGGTTCGGCGTATGAACCCAACATCTACCTATCTTCTATGTCAGCAAGACATTGCTGGGAGCCGAAACAAAGTACTTGCCTCTAGAAAAGCTAGCACTGGCCTTAATGATGGCCTCTGTGAAATTGGCGCACTACTTTCACGCCCACACCATTGTCGCCCTCACGCCTTTCCACTAAAAGCTTTGTTCGAGAGGGCAAACTTTTCGGGCGGATTTTGAAGTGGAGTTGGGACAATATGACGTAAAGTTCCAACCCAGAACCGCAGTAAAGGCCCAATCTTTGGCAGACTTCGTCGCAGAGTTCACTCCTGGAAGCCACCAGGTCTGCCCAATCGATCTGACTAACACAACCGAACTAGGGATGGAGATTGACGCCGGAATAGCGCAACCCCTAGTCCAGGTTACTCAGCCGGAGCCTGAGGCAGACCATAATAGAGAAGGCAAGGAGAAAGTAGACCTCGCTACACCAAGTCAGAACTCGCCTACAACCTATGACTTGGTCCCATCGGAAGACAAGGGGCAAACTGCAACCATGGATCATGAAGAAAGCCCCAACGACATTCCAGATCCCACAACATCATCTGATCCCTCCACATGCTGGAAGTTGTTTGTTGGGGAAATGTGGAAACTCTTTGTGGATGGAGCATCTAACCGACATGGCGCAGGACTTGGCATAGTCCTCATCTCTCCAGACGGCCTAGTAGTGGAACAGGCGATCAACCTGGGCTTCCCAGCATCCAACAATGAAGCAGAGTACGAAGCGCTTCTAGCAGGACTCAAGTCAGCGGCCTACATGAAGGCCACCGAACTCATGGTCTACAAAGGACTCACCATTGGTGGTGAATCAAATTTGGCGACTATGAAGCAAAGGATGAAAGAATGGCTAAGTACCAAGACTTAGTCAGACAGAGATCAAGAAGTTTGAAGTCGCCGAATAGAACAGTTAGCAGGAGGAGAATAGTAGAGCAGATTTAACTAGCGAAGCTTCACCAATGGCGAGATACCTCCATCCCACATCCACTATTGATCGACTACTGCCTAGACCAAGTATTGAAGATCCGTGTCAAGAGGTATGTTGTGCGGAGTTAGGTCCTTCTTGGATGGATCCCATCATCGTTCTCGAAAGACAGACTCTACCAAAGAGATAAGAAAGAAGCCACAGAATCGAGCCAAGTCGAACGATTTTGGCTCTCTCCATCCTTAGCTTTATACAAGAAGTCGCCAGACCTTACTTAAAGTGTGTTCACCCCAAAGAAGGTGGAAGCATTCTTGTTCGAAATACATGAGGGTGTATGCGGCAGCCATCAAGGAGGAAGGTCATTGGCATACCGAGCTATTTCACAAGGATATTGGTGGCCCTACATGCAAGCGGATTCAGAGAAGTATGTCAAAAAGTGCGAAAAGTGTCGGTTTATGATCAAATCCATCAACCGCCAGAGAACTCCTACCTCACTAGTCCATGGCCTTCGCAATGTGGGGCCTAGACATAGTGGGACCACTCCCAACAAAGACCAGAACAGAAGTTCTTTCTTGCAACAGACTACTTCACAAAGTGGGTGGAAGCGAAGCCTTGGCGTGAATCAAGGAGAAAGATGTGAAGAAGTTTGTCCGCGTAACATCATTACTCGCTTTGGCATACCAAAAGCTCGATTTCGCATAACCAAGACTCAATTTGATGGCGAATTTTCGAAGCTTTTGTGAAGAATACAAGATAGAGTTCTACAACTCCACACCGCATATCCCCAAGCAAATGGACAAGCAGGCCAAACAAGGTAGTCTTGGATGGATTGAAGAAAAGGTTGGAAAAAGCCAAAGGCAAGTGGACAGAAGAGCTCCCACATGTTTTATGGGCTTACCGCACCACACCTCGACGATCAACAGGAGAAACACCATTCTCCTTAGCATATGGCATGGAAGCGGTCATCCCCTTAGAAGTTGGTCTTCCTACAATTCGGAGCGAAAACTTTGATCCAGACTTAAACGCCGAAGCAATTACATTAGAACTTGACCTTGCGGAAGAAAGAAGAGAAAAGGCATTGGTTCACATCGCCTCCTACCAGCAAGAATTGGCCAGGAAATACAACAAAAGTGTACATCCAAGACAGTTCAACATCGGCGATTGGGTACTTCGCAAAGTTATGGGCAACACATTGGTCCCAGGAGATGGCAAGTTAGGTCCCAACTGGGAGGGTCCCTACAAAGTGGTCGGATTAGCGGGCAAGGGGGCATACCACTTGGAAGATAAGGACGGCAAAGCAATTCCTAGGCCATGGAACACTGCCAATCTCAAGATATTTTATTTTTAGCTTTTTCCTTTTTTGAGTATGTGTAATTTTCTACTTTCTCAATAAAACAAGTCGATTCTTTTCAGTATCTTTGTTTCCATAGAAAGTAGTTTTAGTAAATTAGTGGCATTGTAAACATAGTTGGCCGGAATAACCAACTATTAACCCTCCTAGGCCCAGGATCAGGATCCAGGCTGCAGGACGCTTGGTCGGCATAACCAAACATTCTATTCTATGTTGGCTGGACACACCAACTTAGAGGTTGGCTGGATTAAACCAACACTTAGCCAAAGTATGGGAATGGCTATACAGAGGTTGGCTGGATTAAACCAACATTTTAGCCAAAGTATGGGAATGGTTATACAGAGGTTGGCTGGATTAAACCAACTCTTTGTACTCTTCAGCCGGAGTAGGTTATATCGGCTGAAGAGTGGTTGGCTGGATTAAACCAACTCCTTGTACTCTTCAGCCGAGGTAAGTGTATGGCTGAAGAGTGGTTGGCTGGATTAAACCAACTCCTTGTACTCTTCAGCCGAGGTAAGTGTATGGCTGAAGAGTAGTTGGCTGGATTAAACCAACTCCTTGTACTCTTCAGCCGAAGTAAGTTATATCGGCTGAAGAGTGGTTGGCTGGATTAAACCAACTCCTTGTACTCTTCAGCCAAAGTAAGTTATATCGGCTGAAGAGTGGTTGGCTGGATTAAACCAACACTTTGTACTCTTCAGCCGAAGTATGGATATGGCTGAAGAGTGGTTGGCTGGATTAAACTAACTCTTTGTACTCTTCAGCCGATGTAAGTTATATCGGCTGAAGAGTGGTTGGCTAGTAAGTTAGACAGCTAACCGAGATCACAGTTGCACAAAAATAAGTTCATGAAAAAATTCACTACAAACTCAAGCATGCAAGTAAAGAACCGGAATAAGAGACGATAATTTTTCATTAAAGAACAGAAGAAGTACAATTATGGGGTCAGAGTAGCCATAAAAGTTCGAAATGAAAGAAGCAAAAGTACAAGAAACAAATCATCCTAGGAGTGCATCGAAGTTCGGCATCATACTCCGTGATCGCCAGCAGACCGAGAGACCGGTTTGAGGAAGGAGCCTTCGCATCATGTATCGATTGCCAGGACAGAGTCACCGGTATCTCGCGAGATAAATCAACTGCTGGCTCCAACCGAGCCTTCGCTTGCCTTGTTGATCGGTAACCGGGTCGAGTTGGTTCCTCATCATCATCATCGCCATCATCCTCATCTTCTTCTTCGCCTGCACTTCTAGAACGCTTTTGTAGATCGTCGATATTGCTTGAGCGGTTTAATAGAGTACGGTGGAGCGTTAAACATCGGTGTCGAGTGCAACCGAGCTTCCACCGACTCCGCCAACCGCACTTGAAGAAAAGGTCCTTGTCGCCACATTGAAGACCGAGGCATCTTCAGCCTTCTTGAAACCTTGCTTTCTGGCCTTTTTTACTTCGGCCTTCAGCAGGTCTATTTCGGCGTCTTTTTTGGTTTGGAGCTGGGCCATCTCCCACAGGTAATAATCCTTCACCCCGGTCACGGCCTTTTGCTTATCACTTTCACCGAGGTAACTGTGCCAAGAAGACGTGATACCTCGCCTCCTACCGCCGCTTTGTTCGGGCTTGTGTTAGTTCGGTAGCTTAGCCACGGCGTCTTTCATGGCCCGCCTGGTGGTCTTACGGTTCCATCACCCGGCAGTGCAAGCGTGGTTTTCAAGAGCCCGCACAAAGTATGGTAAGTTTTTAGTTGTTGACCGAATCGAAGTTGGACAAATTTTAGAGACAGAAGGACAAGATTGCTTACCACGATCACGGACTTCAAGGCATCAAGTGACTTTACCTCGGTGTTGAGCTTTTTGATGGTGCTCCATGTCTTTGAAGGCACACCTCCGCCAAATTGAAGGCCGAAGGTGATCCTTATCCGAGACAATCTGAGTCATCCTCGTTGATAGCTCGGTTATTGAAGACTAGGGGAGCCCATCGGGGGTTTCAGACCGCTTGATGATTCCTACCGGGGTTCGATGCGTGATACCGGTGGGCTTGGTGGCGATGTTCTCGCCCTCATCTACAAGTCAGGCCCGGTTTGGTCCCGCACGCTTATTTCTACGGAGGTCGAGGGTCATGGATGGAAGAGCCACCACGGCCTCGGTTGATTTGCGGTTTGTGGTACCTCGGTCGGGCTTGTTTCGTGAGCATGGCCTCACTGCTTTTTTCTTCGCCATCTCTTGTTCGCAGCTTAGTCGCACAAGGACGATTTCGCAAAGTTGGTCCTGCTCGTGGGTCTTCGAGGAGAAAATCATATTCTTGCTTTTCGCTTCACGAGTATCTCAGAGGTCGGCTCAAAGTCAAGAAGTTTTGCCCAACTTCTTTCTCTCACCCGAGGCGTACGAGTACTGCAAGGTTGGGATGACCGTCATCGGGAATGGAGGAAAGCTAAATGCAAAAAATGAATCAAGTGTTAGTTTGGTTAGAGAGAGGAAAACCGAAATAAACAAAGTTAAGGAATGCAACCAAGTATGAATACCGGCTCTCCTTTCTTCCAGCTTTATTCTTCGCCAGGATCTGGGCTCGAAGTCTTCAAGGTTTCGAAACCCAAAAGAAGTCATCATCGTTTAAGTCCTTGTCCGGTGTGTGTTTTATTATTTTTCTCGCCACTACAGATTCTCAAATAGTAGCACCAACCTTGGTTTTTGGATCCTATTGAATATTGATGTAGTATCTCGGCACCAAGGTTCAGACCGGTTTTGTTGGTTTAGAGCATCTATGCCCATAATAATTCGGTATGTGTTGGTGGATAGTTGAGTTGGGCACCGTCTCCGCCTAAGGAATTAGATATTAGTGGTCGGATCGAATCGAGTCCGGTTTCTACTATGGATTGGAGGGTAAATGGGACAAAGCCCTCTTCGTCCCATGGGTCGACTCCTTGTTCGCTAGTTCTAGATTTACATCGGTTGGAATGTTGTCTTGTTCTCGAAATCGGCTAGGCACTGGGGTTTCTACCAAATGTCTCAGATTTCCCCATTTATTTTATAAGTTATGAAATAATTTATCTCGGTTGAAAGAGCGTGCTCAGAGGTCGGACGCCAAGCAGAGGAGAGTGCTGGGCGGCCTAAGTCCGCAGTTGAAAAACAAGGTGTCAAGCAGAGATCAAAGCCCGTGCTACAAAGACATAGTAAGAAACAGACTGGTTTTATTTCGGCTCTATAAGGTGCTGGGGATTCTACATCGGTTTCTGGCGGGTGCTCGTTATCTCGGGTTACAGAGTGATTTGTTATGTCGGGTTCAAAGTTTTCTTACTTCGGCCTCGGGTACTTATATGAGTTCGATGCGAACTCAAAGTCGGCTTAGCCCCCAGTGGCTTAGCTCGGTTGTAGGTCAAAATTTCAAATCCAAGTATGTTTTTATTTCGGCTAAGGTGTATCACATGGAAACCAATTAAAACCATGTTGGCATATACAAGCTCTAGTCCGGTTTCGGTTTGCCTAGATTTTTATATGACAAGAACAGTATCCTAGTTCGGTTATAGCGTGCATAAAGATCAAAAAAGTGTTCTACTGACTGAATCAGCGTGTTCAGGGTGTTCTTGAGAAGTTCTTTAGAAAGTACAGACATGGAAGAGGAAGAACAAAGTGTTTTGCAACAACATATAATATGAACAACTATGGAGCAAAACGAAGCAAAAACAGTGAAAAGAGAAGCAGATTTGGAAAAAGCTTACCTGGAAGGGAGAGAGGCTAGAGGTAAAAGCAGGCGTAGCAACAGCAATGGAGGGCACGAGCTCTTGAGACGTAAGGATGAAGAGCAATAGAGCAAGAAAGAGAGAGTAGAGAATGAATAATATGAGATAGTGATGCAGAAATGAAGGGTTGTTTTGTGTAAAGGCGTTTTTAGGCGGGAACTGTTCAAAAGTTGCGAAATACGAGGGCGGCGTAACAGCTGTGAACGGCCATTAGGGGCTTGCCACGTGTCAAGGAAGGACAATCGATTCAGTTTCTGCAAATTGAAGAGACGTTTGAGCCGAACAGGTATAGCTCGGTAAGGTCTTAGCTCGGCTGGAAAGGCTTGGGGGTTTTTAGCTCGGCTGGAAAGGCTAACGGATTGTTAGCTCGGCTGGAGAGGTTAAAAACTCTAGCTTGGTTGGTAAACAAGTAATCCCTATCACGCTTCGCGGATGGAATTAAGGGGCAATTGAGAGGGCAATTTATACGCAAAATTGGGCCGAGCTGGGTCTTGGGCCGAGGTAAAAGAGGCCGAGCGAATGGCCCTGTGGGAGTTACTCCGGTTTGGAGATATAGCTTCTTTGTTAGACCGGTTGAATGGTAGTCCGGCCGCATGAGGTTTACTTTTTACTCCGGCTTGGATGTATGCTGTTCGGTTAAGACATATGATAACCGAGGTGTACCAAGTCCATGAGGGGACTTTGGTTTGGAGGTAGTTCGGCTCAACTCTCTTATGGTTAGCTCGGTCCAAACATGGAAAACCGAGGTAAGAGACTCCTATGGTTAGCTCGGTTTAGGCATGGAAAACCGAGGTAGGAGGGAATAGTAAGTGTCTGATCTGGAGATGTTACTTCGGTCCTGGAGTAGTCCGGTCATAAGAAGAACCATCTCACTTGGTTTAAGCAAAGGAGGAGGGTGATGGAGGATAAGCATTATCTACAAAGAGTATGAGTTCTAGGAGGACTCTATGCAAGGAGGAGTAAGCCTAGAAGGACTCTACACTTGGAGGAGTAAGAATCCTACCAGGATTGTGCCACGTGAAATCTATATAAGCTCATCAATAACACCTTTGGAAAGGTAATACAATTTTGCTCCCTGAATACATTGAGCTTTTGCCTTCTTGTCTTGCTTGCTGACTTAGGCATCGGAGAGGTTTCCAAGACACACCACGCCAGCTCACGTTTGTGTTTTCAGGTGGTGGAACGACGACGTATTGAGGAACGCAGACTTGATCAACAGGATTATACGAGAAGGTGAAATTCTTTCCCGTACAAGAATAAAAATGTTAAATGAATGGAGTTCGACGATAATACAAAAATCTGTCTCACGAATTCGAAATGAATCTGAAATCATTTTCAAAGTAAGGCATTTGCCATATTATATCAAACTTTAACAAAACATTTTCCATATCAAATCATATATTTCAAGTTTTGAATCAATCCTTTGCTACAATATAAACCATTGTTCGATAGCATTTTCGATACAATTCTGATTTCAATTCAATTCTCAGTGACCCATGTTATCTCAATAGCAATACTCATTCAATGACAATTTACGTGATACATCCAATAGAGTAACAATGTATCAATAATAATAGGACCTCAAAGGTCAATCAATGGGACCACAATGGGTAAATCAATATACCATATCCAATGTAACCATTAAGGTCTAACAGCAGAGATCTCTGTGTTTCAATTATCCAATGGGCCACGGTATTGTTTCCCCTGGGCGAGGGCCAATGGGCCATGGTATTAACTTCCTCTAGGCAAGGGCCTCTTTATCAATGGGCCATGGTATTGTTTCTCCTAGGCAAGGGCCTATCAAACAATGGGCCATGGTATTGTATCCCCCAGGCGAGGGCCTCACTAAAGGATGCCACGAATACATTTTCAAAAGAGAACTTCATTCATTCGTAAGAGATTAAAGTTTCAATAAATCATTCGTTTCAATAAGCCATTCAGTCATTCATATATCAATTTCGATAACAATAACTTTTTCAAAAATAAATATAACTCGAACATATCTATATAGAGTTATTACTTACAGTGGGTCAAGTCGATATAAGGCCTCTGACGCCCACCTATACAAATCACACAACAAAAATACAATAGAAGCACTATTCAATATTCATTTCATTTTAATTCAACTCTTTTTATGTGTTTCTAGCTCATTCCATGACTATGTGAGTCTAATTGATGCCTAAGAATACTTAGAATGTCATGAGGATGCAATTATGCATTTAAAAGAGTTAGTCAAAATTGCTAAAAATAGAGTCCTCGCTCGAGCGCCACTTTGATCGTTCGAGCGGACTGTAAAATTTTGAAAAACTTATGGGAGCTCGATTTTCACGCTTGAGTGAGACTTTCCTCGCTTGAGCGGACAATGTGAATTCTGAGATTTCTAGAATTGTATTTGAAGTTCAAATTTGATATTCAAAGCCTCAAAATTTGCATTTTTGTACAAAATCATGGAAAACCATTGTGTAACTTAATAGACACTCTCAATTAGAAATCATTTATTTAAAATCATGCTCCAACTGTCCAAATTTAGATTTAACTCATTTTCTTTATATCAAACCCACAATTTTTAAAACATGAATTAGACTTTCCAAACTCTTGAAATTTCATGATGTATGTAAAAATAGAACCCAATTTTATTATTAATAATAAAAATCAACTTAACTATGAATTACACAAATCAATTTCTTAGAAATTCAACTTAACTAAATTTTTAACGAAAAACTTAATTTATAATCATAGATGTTCTAAAATGTGTTTAAATTGAATAAAACTTTTAAATTAAATTACATGCATGGATTAAAGATCAAAATCAAATAAATTTCCAATTTTCAAAGCTTTTCTTTTTTCTCTTCGAAATCTGAGCCTGAATTAGTTCAAATTTTTTAAAATCTATGATGCATGTACAATTAGAATATTAAAACTTACAAAATTTGTTCATGCATGTAGAAATGGAAGTCAAATTCATGCAAGACTACAAAAAATCAAACTCAACATAATTGATTTCTAAATTAATGTCCATAAATTGAATCATAACTCTGTTTCTTCATCATCTTGCTAATTCCCTTTTTAATTACATGAAATTGAACTCAATTATCTCTCAATTTCAACTTTTAGGTAATTTATCTACAAAATTTCAACTTTAATTTTTTACCTAAAATCTTTAATTTGTTGAATCTCTTGATCAAGCTTTGAGTTTCCTCATTTGTCTTCAATTTCTTTAATTTCCTTCAAACCCATCAACACAAAGCGCTCTCTCTCTCTCTCTCGGCTATCCTCCCTCTCTCTCTCGGCTGTGCTCTTTCTAGCACAAGATGAACACACAATACAAATGAACACACAATACACACCTACACTAAAAGTCTTTAATAATAAATAAATAAAGCCACTACTTCTCTTCACAATCTTTCTAGAACCTTTATAAATTTACTCCATCTTATTTTACGATTAGGATTAGATTAATCACTAATTATCCGTTAGCTTAGTTAATCACTCCTTAATTTTAATTAATCTTGATCATGATTTAATTAATCATAACGAATCACAAGTCCCATATAATTAATTAGTCTAATTGACTTCAATTAAGGCCCAATTAATTATATTTAATTTTGTCATTCTGAATCAGATTTTTAATCAAACTCCAAAAAGGTTCTAAATATTAAATTAAACATATTTCCATTATCAATTTTGATTTGTTAAACTATTTAGGCCTTCAATTTCTAATCAGATTCTAAATTTCCGTCAATAAATTACATATTCAAATTAGACACCCTATAAATAAATTTAATTCGTAATAATCACCATTTTCAATCCACATAATTTAATTAATTTAATTAACTCAAATTCGGACCTAATTAATCGAATCTCATTCTACTAAACTGAATCAAATATTTAATTAACTCCCAAATGAGTTCGCAATTAAAAATTAAATTGATTCAACTTCTTAATTTTGCTTCCCTAAGCCATTTGAACCCTTAAAATAAATCTATAATAGAATCATATACGAATCAGACTCCACAATTCTTATAAATCCCAAATTAAATCAAGGTAACGACTAATTAAAATTCAAACCTTCGTAATTAATCAAATATAAAATATTATATAAGGCGGGGTCGTCACACCTCCTTTTTAGATGCTATATTACAGTTTTTACTTCTACATCATTGGGTCATTTGACTAAATAATTTGAACTACCATTTAACATAAAAAAAAATTAAAAATTAAACATCTAACAAAAAATTATAAACACAATCCTAAAACCCAATCTTCATATCCATACCTAGGGGTGCTCGCGGTTCGAATTTGGACGGTTTACGGATCGGTTGGGACCCGTCCGCATTTATGCGGTTTGGGAAAAAGACAACCCGCAACCGCCCGCAATGCAGTTTGCGGTTTGTGCGAATAGGGTTCGCGGATGTGCGGCGGTTGCAAACAGTTTGCGGATTAGACTTTTTTCTTCAAAAATTTATTTTTGAGCCTTATTTTTTTGCCATTTTGTAAATATTTATTTTGGGTCATTTTCTCCCCATTTTCTAAAATGCTTCAACATTAATAATTAATGAATTAAAACTTATAAAATTAAAAACATAACAAAATCAATTCGTAACACAAACAAATCATTCAAAATCTTAAATCAAATCATAAATTAACACAAGTACATATTTCAAAATCCTAAACTATAACTGCATATTCATTAAGGAATTTAAAATTTCAAATCACACTTCATCTGAGACAAGTTCAATTATGTAATAATAATAATATGATCAGTATTTATTCAATTTCAATTGATATAATACTATTAGCAAATGTAATGTTAGAGTAAGTTTAAAGAATAAAAGGTGTTTTATTTTGGACAAAAATATTTAGGTGGGACATATGAATGAAATCAGCGGTTAAGATAAAAAAATAAAAATAAATAAATAAAAGTGTGGGCGGTTTCTTGCGGGTGCAGGTTAAACCCGCAACCCGCAAATATGCTATAACAACCCTCATACCGTTTACCGATTAATGACTGATTGATTACCGATTACTGCTAAATTAACTACTGATTACTGCTAAACAGAGACTGATTCTGATTGATAATAGAATTATTGGAATCGAATCGATCGACCGAGACCAAATCAATTGATTGCCGATTCTGTTTGAATCGCATTTTATCTGTTTGACTGTTTAATTATCTGTTTAGTTTTTATGTTTAAACTGTTAATTGAAGGCCTCATCGGCGGCCGAATCAAAAATTGATTGATGTTCCATGATCAATAGAATTTATGTGATTTTATGGTATAATTATCTGGAAACTGATTAGGTATGATTAAATTAGATTAAAATAAGCTAATTGACCAAGTTGGACTTATTTACCAAACTAACCCTTAGTGGGCTACTCAATACAATATATTTGAGCCTCATTATGTACTTAGGCACCATTTTGCTCAGCCATTTTCTTACTCTTGCCGACTTGAGAGGGAGAGAAGGGGAGAAAGCTTGAGTTCTTCACAATTTGCTTAGAAACTTGAGGGATTTGTAGGAGATTTGCATATTTGAGCTTGTGTATCTTCTATTCAAGACTTAGGTAAGGATTTCAACCTCTCAATTGTGTCTTAAAGTTGATTCTTGCATGGTTCATGTCATGTTGGTGGAGTTTAGAGCCAAGGCATGGTTTAAATGTTGAATTGTAGCTTGATTATTGCATACATGTTACCATTCTTGAGTTTTGAGGTTGTAAGTTTATAATTCCTCACATGCATGTCCATCTTTTGATCATACTCCATGAGTTCATCTTGTTTTTGAAGGTTTGAGCCCTTTTGAACCAGCATTAAAGCTTTGAAAATGATTTAAGCTCATGCATGTATATGTTCATCTTGTTCATGAAAAAGTGGTTTGAAAATTGGATTTAATTGAAACACCCTTGGGCTTTGATTTCTCAAATTGACCCTTGAAACATGTAATATTAAGTGTTTACAAGTGCTTTCCAAGTTTTCAACCCAAGAGGATCGAAATTTTGGCATTTAAACTTGATTTTGAGCTTGGGACTCGAATCTGGAATTTCCAGATTTTAGTCGTCCGCTCAAGCGGGGGAAGTGCCGCTCGAGCGGGAAAATCAAGCTCCCAGCATCTTGCACTGTGCATCAATCCGCTCGAGCGAAGGATTGAGCGCTCGAGCGGAGGATTAGGTGACACGCTCGAGCGGGTGTCGAGCTGAGATTTCACCCATCCAGTACTTTTTGGTCCACTCGAGCGAGAAAGTTTACGCTCGAGCGGGGACCTTTATTGCATGTCTGCTCAAGCGGAGAAACCTGCGCTCGAGCGGGGCTCTGTTTCACTGAAAATTCTGAAAATGTTTTCTAAACATATCCTTGCATCTCGTCCCATCCTAGGCATTCTTAGGCCTAGTTTAAGACATCTTAACGAGGGTTTAGATGTAGAACACACCAAAGCAAATTAGGGATTAGTTATGATCTTTCCCAACTGTATAACTTAGTGTGTGTTCAATCTGTTACTGTGTAGGGTTGGCGACTGAGGAAACACGCTCTAGCTTATTGTAGCCCAGAACTTTGTGAGTAACAATTGTGTAAAGATATGTTCAAAATGATTATATTCTGAATACTGAATTGAACTGTTTACTGAACTGATATCGTTTATTGAATGAATGTATGTCCTATATTCGAGGCTGCATTGTGGCATCCATAGCACCCATCTATTCTTATTCTTTATCGAGATCTCTCGGTTGCCTCGTTGGAACCACTATCATTTCTTGATTGATGGCCATCATTTCTTGCTCGGTCTTCTAGACCTCTTGTTCTTGTTATGCTAATGGATGTACCACATATGATCATCGCATTGAACAATGAAATCTCGCTTTGAAATGAACTTTTTCACCATTGTAAGGACATTCATTCTAAACCTCTTACGCATTCATTATTCACCGGGCTTTAGCTCACGCTCATATATATATGTAGGTGTCTGAGCACTGCCACGCCTAGGAGCGTCGGGGTAACTCCTGTTTTGTCAAGCCAACCACTGTGCCTCACCGCGAGGTTCCGAGCCTGCCAAGCTATGGCTTAGGGGTGTTTTTATTTCCCTATCTGCCTTAGACTGTTTTTGTAATACTGTATAGACCGTACTGTACTATTTAATAGGGACTTAGTCCCTGATCTGATTGGTTGTATATATTGTACATACTGTTTGCCTCTGACTGTATGAATGTATGAAAAATCTTTTTGGCATACAGACTGTCACAGCTCATTGGACATTGTTTATTTACTGTATTGGCTTCCGCCATGCCCTCAGACTGTTATATTGTTCATCATATGTGCTTTGGGTAATCTTGGATTCTTGGCGATTCTGATACTAAATCCATAGGGGTGGGTTTGGATCGTGACATATGCCATATTTCAAACCGCATCCACCCGTATTGTATTTGTGAAACCGCCCATTTGTATGCTGGTTGGGCGGGTTGGGCAGTTTTTGTGGATCGGATAAACCGTTACCCACCCCTATCCATACCAGATTGGGGAGGAGGGAGGGAAAAAACCATAATTTTATAAAACAAATGCAATGACGGTTATAATTTTTTTTTATCACGAATATTAAAAAAAGTGAAAGCAAGCGAGCTATGATTGATCTGATCAGTGAAAACACATATGCATATACCACAGTTAATAACTATTCCTCAACCTACCTACTAATCAGACCAATCAATTCATGAAAAAATAGTGAATTTAAGTAAGATCTATGAGAGAGAGAGAGAGAGAGAGAATACAGGGGTCATCACTCGCTGAGTGAGTGAGAGAGGTGCGATTGAGACTAATTGAACCACCGCTGGTGTTGCTAGCCGTCGTCACTCCTCATTGTTTTATTAGCTCTTTCAAGAAAGCAAACACAAAGAAATCAAAGGTTATACATTGTAGGTATCTATAGGAAATTGAATTACAAATAAAATTTGTGTATATAAAATTCATATAGAATGATATGTCAGTTGTATATTTGTAATTTTGAAAAAAAAATTGGTGTTTTGACTTAAAATTAAAAAGACTAAACAGAACACCACATATATCAATGAATCACTACAAGAAAGTGAACAAGACTTGACAAAACAAGAGACAAGATTTAGCACAAAATTGAAACAGTTTTCTATAATGAGAAGACGTATATATTTATATATAACAAAGATGCTTTCTATAACAAAATTGAAACAGTTTTCTTCATTTGAATTATTTAATCTTTTCACCTATAACATAAACCATAGGGTAATATTATACATCCATTATTACACAATATATAATCATTTTAAATTTCTTATAGTATGGCAAGCATTAACAAAATCCAAAATCCAATGTAATATGAATATGAATGAGGATACAGTGAACCCAACCTAGGTTTAAGATCACAAATTTAACTTGATGAGGTATTCCTTTATAAGATGTGATGTCTAAAATAAAATAAAAAACTAGAGTTTTGAATAGCTACTAATACCTAAATCTAGACAAATTGATGATGACTTACCTGATACATTTACTTATGCTACTAGCCGCACCACCGCTGCTGCTGCTGGCTAGCTGTCATCGCTCGCCGCACCACCGCTACTACCGCTAGCTAGCCATCATTACTTTCTGCACCACCGTTGCCATTGTCACTCGCCACACCACTACTGCTGCTCGCAGCCTGCATTACTCCTGCTTGCCATCGTTGCTCGTCGAGAGAGAGATCGTAACACGCCGATGGAATTTTTCCTCGAGGGATTTTAGGGGAAACATTTTAGAGATTTTGCTTCAAATGTTTTAGGGATTTTGGGGGAAAACAATAACGTGAATGAGTGAAGGAGCGGGATATGAAAAAAATTTCATTACTTTTTGTGACGGCATGTTTAAACCATCACAAATGATAAATCTAATAAGTAAAACGATGTCGTTTTAATAAGAGTTTTTTTTGCAACAGACAATTGCCGTCACAATTGGTCCACTATTTACGATGGTACACAAGCTGCTGCAAATACTTCTGTATTTAACACACTATTTATTGTATGTTCATTTCCGATGGGGTACCTACCGTCGCAAAAGCTATTTAGACCTTGTTTGGCATATACTAAAAAAGTCAAAAAAGTCACTATCTTATTTAAGTCACATCATCTTATTTAAGTCACATTACCTCTCTACCATATCACTTCAAACCCAACTCATATTTCATAAAAAGTCAAAAAGTGCACTTATTTAGAACATCCCAAACCACCCTTTAATGATGACGGTTAAAAATACCGTCGCAAAACACCATTTTTTGCAACGGGATACACGCCGTCGCAAAAGGTTCCGTGTTTTATAATCCCTTTTCTTGTAGTGTATATTTTTCTCATTCCACACATCAAATGTTCTAAATGTATCACTAGCTTATAATTTAAACACACACCACACAAAACACATTTACACACATCACAATAGTAACTCTGACATATCCAACAATCCACCAACACATTTTCAGTAGTTCTTTAGAGCCAATCAGCGATGAAATGATGAAAAAATTGATGCAAGTTAATGAAAAAAAAATTTTTTGGTTCACGATCAACAATGATAGTAATAAGTTTTCATTGTGATCAAAAAAATCTTAAAACAAATCATATGAAAAGTTTTCATCATTGATTTTTTTTCTCGCAATCCTACAGAAGTTGAATTTACAAAATAATATCAATTCTTTTGCTCGCAAAAAAAAAAAAAAAAACACACACACACACACACACTTTCACTTGTAAAAAATCACTTTTTCATCGTTATCTAGGTTGTAAAGTCATATGATTCTCCAAATATAAACTTCTATGATTTTGTAAATCTTTCATCACACAAATCAAGAATGATGGGGTAAAATAAAGTGCAACAATGGCAAGAGTGAAAAATAATAGAAGAATAATGTAGGCCTTAGCATGATTTTTCTTTTTTTTTTCTTCAAAAGATGTGCACTGAGAATTTTTGTTCCCAAAGATGTATTCAGAGACAATTTAATTTTAAAATTTGTTGTGTATTGATGTCTATAGTGGTCATTTTGTTTAATGGTAAAATTGTAATAAAAAATTAATTCATTAAGTGTGTGCATGGAGAATAAATAATGTGTAAAAATAGAATTACCCAAAATAAAAGTTGACAATAAAAAAAATATAAACTAGAAGTACTTTCCTCTCCCCTTATGAATAATTAATTACTTTTAACTTATTTAAATTATTTCTAATTAATAAGCAAAAATTGCATGTGACATATACTTTCAAACTAAAATAAGATACTAAAGGCCCAAACGAAATTAGATTTCTAGTTAAAAAGTTACTATAGTGTGTTTTGGAAAGATGGTTAAAAGTTGACTTTTTAATTTTTTTCATTGTTTCATGTGAAAGGTGATGTGACCCAAAATGAGTTAAAAGTTAGCTTTTGGCTTTTTATGTGTGTTGCCAAAACACCTCTATAAATTATCACATCACTATTTTTGCTTTTACACATCTTTTCGTAAAAAACACCGCTACTACTGCTAGCTAGCCATCATTACTCGTCGCACCACCGTTGCCGTCATCACTCGCCACACCACCGCTGTTGCTCGCAGCCGTCGTCACTCCTGCTTGTCGTCGTTGCTCGTCGAGAGAGAGATCGTAACATACCGATGGAATTTTGCCTTGAGAGTTTTTGAGGGAAACGTTTTAGGGATTTTGCTTCAAACGTTTTAGGGATTTTTGGGGGAAAACAATAGTGCGAATGAGTGAAGGAGCGAGATATGAAAAAAATTTCATTACTTTTTGTGACGGCATGTTTAAATCGTCACAAATGATAAATCTAATAAGTAAAACGACGTCGTTTTAATAAGAGTTCTTTTTGCGACGGACAATTGCCGTCACAATTGGTCTACTATTTGTGACAGTACACAAGCTGCTGCAAATACTTCCGTATTTAACACACTTTTTATTGTATGCTCATTCATGACGGGGTACCTATCGTCGCAAAAGCTATTTAATGGCGACGGTTAAAACTGCCGTCGCAAAAGACCATTTTTGCAACGAGATATACGCTGTCGCAAAAGGTTTTGTGTTTTATAACCCCTTTTCTTGTAGTGTATATTTTTCTCATTCCACACATCAAATGTTCTAAATATATCACTAGCTTATAATTTAACCACACACCACACAAAACACATTTACACACATCACAACTGTAACTCTGACATATCCAACAATCCACAAACACATTTTTAGCAGTTCTTTAGAGCCAATCAGTGATGAATTGATGAAAAAATTGATGCAAGTTAATGAAAACTTTTTTTTTTTTTTTGGGTTCATAATCAACAATGATAGTAATAAGTTTTCATCGTGATCAAAAAAATCTTAAAACAAATCATATGAAAAGTTTTCATCATTGATTTTTTTTCTCGCAATCCTATGGAAGTTGAATTTACAAAATAATATCAATTCTTTTGCTCGCAAAAAAAAAAAAAAAAAAAAAACACACTTTCACTTGTAAAAAATCACTTTTTAATCGTTATATAGGTTGTAAAGTCATGTTATTCTCCAAATATAAACTTTTATGATTTTGTAAATCTTTCATCGCACAAATCAAGAATGACGGGATAAAATAAAGTGTAACAATGGCAAGAGTGAAAAACAATAGAAGAACAATGTAGGCCTTAGCATGATTTTTCTATTTTTTTTTTTCAAAAGATGTGCATTGAGAATTTTTGTTCCCAAAGATGTATTCAGAGACAATTTAATTTTAAAATTTGTTGTGTATTGATGTCTATAGTGGTCATTTTATTTAATGGTAAAATTGTAATAAAAAATTAATTTATTAAGTGTGTGCATCGAGAATAAATAATGTGTGAAAATAAAATTACTCAAAATAAAAGTTGACAATAAAAAAAATATAAACTAGAAGTACTTTTCTCTCCCCTTATGAATAATTAATTACTTTTAACTTATTTAAATTATTTCTAATTAGTAAGCAAAAATTGCATGTGACATATACTTTCAAACTAAAATAAGATACTAAAGGTCTAAACGAAATTAGATTTTTAGTTAAAAAGTTAATATAAAGTATTTTGAAAATTTGGTTAAAAGTTGACTTTTTAATTTTTTTGATTTTTTTTATTGTTTCATGTGAAAGGTGATGTGACTTAAAATGAGTTAAAAATTAACTTTTGACTATTTTAGTGTGTTGCCAAAACACCTTTATAAGACCATCTCCATTGGTTCATCAAAACTGATATCAAATTTAAATTTTGATGAAAAGACTACTGTTCACAGCTCCAACGGTTCACCAAATGTGATATCAGATTGAGTTTTCAGCAAATGTTTCATCAGATTGAGGACGAAATAATGAATTCATCATAACAACAACATTAGCTCCCACTGGAGAGGAGGACCCGTCGACCAACTGCTGTTGCGCCGTTGATCGGGTTGACCAACCGGTCAACCCGTAAAAGGTTCAAACAGTTCAGCAAAAAATTCAAAAAATTCAAAAGAAAAAAAAAAAAAAAATTTTTTGCCTAACCGGTCGTCCCGAAAAAAGTTCAAAAAGTTCAAAAAAAAAGGTTCAAAAAATTTTAAAAATATATATATATATATTTTTGGGCAAAACCGGTCAACCGGTCAGTCGACCGGCCGGTCGACCACCCGGTTGTCCCGGGACAAGTTTGAGAATTTGGTGAATCGTTGGAGAATCTGTTATCAAATTTGATGAAATGGATACTTTTTGACTCAGATTTGGTGAAAAATTTGAGTAAGCATTGGAGATACTCTAAATTATCACATTATTCTTTTTGCTTTTACACATCTTTTCGTAAAAAAAAAAAAAATTAAATAAAATTCATAACATTTATATAAAAAACTGGACAAAAATAATGTGACAATACCATTATTATAAATAAATCTATCTTTAATAATATTTTATTTTGAAATGAAAATTATACAATAAACTATATTATTATATATAAATTTTTTATTTATATAATATTATTTCAACTAAAATAGTTAATTTTCAAACTTAACCTACAACAAGGCTTATTTTGACAACCCAACTAAAAACCATTTTATTTAATCACAACACTTCTTTATATTTTTGAAAAAAAATTAAAAAATAAACTTTTAACTTATTTCTCAAAATACACCAAACAATCTCTATACCCGTTTTATTTTGAAGGAGTAAAGTAGGGCTGCAAACGAACCGAGCCGAGCCGAGCTTTGCTAAGCTTGAGCTCGGCTCGTTTACTTATCGAGCTCGTTTACTGTGCTCAAGCTCGGCTCGATAAGGAACTGGCTTCGAGTTCGGCTCGGCTCGTTAATTTTAATAAAACTCGAGCTTGGCTCTGCTAGGCTCGATAAATTTTTTTAAATATTATTTATATTATTTAAATATAAATATTTAAATAAAAAATATTATTTATATTATTGTTTATATATATTTATATATTATTTAATATATAAATAATATATTTATTATATAATTTAAATAAAGATAAACGAGCCGAACTTAACGAGCCGAGTTTATGCGAACTCAAGCTCGGCTCGTTTACTAAGCGAGCCTAATATTTGAGCTCGAGCTCGACTCGTTTACTAAATGAGCCGAGCCGAAAGCTTTCATGAAGCTCGGTTCATTTGACTTTTAGAGTAAAGCCAGCTAGAAACTCTCTCAAGAACGTGAGATATTCAAGGTAATTTGTTTTTCTCAAAAACACCATCCTAAAAATAAGATTAAGGATAGGCTTAGCATTTCTTAAAAAAATCAAAAAGTTAAAAAATCACTATTCTATAATCAAATTATCCTATTTAAATCATATCACCTTTCTATCATATTACTTTAAATCCAACTCATATTTCATAAAAAATTAAAAATTCATAAAAAGTTAAAAAGTGTATTTATTTAGAATATTCCAAATAACCTCTAAATTACACAAACACTAACGCTATGTAGCTCGAATCTGTCTTTCCCCAAATCCCCCCGAAATCAAAACGACGTCGTTTCGTCGTTTTGATTTTTTTTTTTTTTTTTCAGAAGAAGAAAATCAAAAAAGAATAAGGAAGAAGAAGAAAAAGAAGAGAAGGAAGAAGAAGAAGAAGAAAATCGGGCTGGGCATCAACCATCAACCATTTCAGATCCAAAAAAAACAAAATCGGGTTGGGCATCAACCATTTATCTTCATCATCAACCATTTCAAATCCAAAAAAAAAAACACAAAATCGGGCTAGAGGCGGAGGCGGAGGCTAAGGCTCGATCGGCGAAAGCGGCAGCGATCGGCGACGGCCTCGCTCCATTCTCTCTTTTTCTTCCTCTCCCTCTTTCTCTTCATCTCTGCGTTTCAGACATAAAGGAAGGAAGAAAAAAATAAGGGAAAAAAAATAAGGAAACTGTTGGAACAATCTTCTGTATAAATAAAATAATTTGCAACAATTCAAACAAAACAAAATAAAACTTACAGTATTTATTTTGTAGAACCAAATAAATAATTCAAAGATCAAGTCGAATGTGTGACACTCTGTCGTTAAGACAGATTCGCCCCGCTACGGTGCTTACGTTTGAGTGGCGTCTATCTCCTAAGATACAATGATCTTAACCAATTTGTAGTAGCACTCCAAAACAAATTGTTCGGCGAACCAAACCTGTGATCTAACTCTCTAAATATTTATTCTAAAACTAGAATGAAGAATAAAATGCAAAAGAGAAAATTCTGGATAGCAATATCTATTTTGCAGACTAATTTTCAGATTATCTAACACTGCTGGAATGTTGGTATTTATAGGCTCAAAAAGCCCTGTCCGAATAGGTATGAATCTGTCCAACAAATTCAGTTTTGAAAGTGAACAGGTATGTACTTGTTTTGAACAGGTATACTTCAAATTCAAACAAATCTAACTCCTGGACTGTTATACCAGAATAGCTTCAAGGCTTTGTGGAAGTTTAAAAACATTTTAAATCGTTGAGAATTTCGAACTGAAGAAGATATATTTAGACAGAAAATTAATTCAATTTTTAGCACAAAATTTGAATTTAATTTTATTTAAAATTAAAATAAATTTTATCCAAAAAATTAATATAAGAACCAATCCGACCCACACCCGGACGGCAGCGATGACGCGCGTGTGGTGGTTTGGGTTATGGTTTACTTTGTCCATAACTTCTCCCTTCTACAAACTTGGGGTGCCTCTTGGGGCCCAACCCAAGTGTTGTAGGCTAAAGTTTATATACTGTACAAAACTCTCTTAAAGTCTCAATGTAAGACAAGCCTCACAAGGAAACCTACATTTAAAACTTAAATATTCAATTCCATGAACCCGAAAACGACGTCATATTCCCATTCACTCATAAATGGTTTTGACGAACCGTCTTTACCGTGTGACTTGCTACGCGGCAAGGAACACTTCACCTCTTCGGACTCATCCCAAAAGACGTTCGGGGCTCACTCAATTTTGGACTCAAATATGACCCAAAATATGCCTTTATAAAACTATTTTTCAAACAGAAACTGTCCAAAACAACGTCGTTTTGGGCAGTTGAGGGATTTGAAAAAAAAAATTTCGGAGGAAAAATTATTTTCCTTACACAAATTCGAGCAAATACATTATAATTTTTGCAACAACAGTAATAAAGAGCTCTAAGTATAGAATTTTAAATAAAATTTTATACAATTGACAGTAACAAAAGAAAAATATAAAATAAGGGCTGGTTTGGCTTAGTCTAAATAAGTTAAAAAGCTAAAAAGTTATTCCAAAATTCAAAAAGATATCATTATTCACTCAAAAAAAAATTAAAAAATCAATTTTCTTCAAAAAAAAAAAAAAAAATACACACCGAATTGGTGTGTGTGTGCAGTTGCTGTGCGCGGCAGTGGAGAAAAAAGAAATGATTGGGTGTGGTTTTTACACACACCGTTATTCGTCCCATGGGAACCATCACGGGTCCCGTTTTGATCATCTGAACCGTTTAATATGTAGAAATTGTCGAGTACTATATGTCTGCAAAAAATCACATTGATCGGATATCGATAACTATATGATCAAATCAGTTATGTACAACAAATGGATGGTGTTATAATTAATGATTGAAAAATAAATAAAACTGATCAGATAGCTATCGATATCCGATTAACGTGATTGTTTATAAGTACATAATATTTGACGAGTTACACACATTGAACAGTTCAGATTATTAAAATAGGACCTGTGATGACCCCCACGAGCCAAACAAAACCGTCCAATGCTTTGTACAAAAATTAGCCAATAATTTCCAACTCCAATTCACTCCTGCGGGTTGTACGGCTGGGACCCACCCCTCTCTAATCATCTCCTACACACTTTTTTTATACAATTTTTTAATACACATTTTTTCATAAAAAATCAAAAAGTTAACCAAAACCTCCATATTTTTTTCTCAACTTTTTTAGTCTAAAAAGACAAAAAATGTATTTTTTTTAGGATACCCCAAACCAGCCCTAAATAAAAGATAAACATAGTGAAAAAAAAAATAAAAATAAATTAAAACTCTTTTAAAATTCTAAAACAATTTCTTGTTTGCAATATATTTTTTAAAAAAAAAATTTGAAGCAAAAAAGACAAACTGCCAACCGACCCATATCTCCAGTCCCTGGTTCTTGATCTCCACTACATCTCTCAGAACAAAACTGAAAGCCCCATCTCAACAACTACACTGTTACAAGAGAAGAACATGGCAGAGCTCAATAGAGCTTCCAAAAACAGAGGGCTCTATGCAAGAATGAGACAATTACACACCACCACCAAGCATCATGGAAGACAAACAGAGAAGAAGACCCATTGCTACAGATATCTCAAATGGGTCCTCTGGTTTTCTCTCTCCTCCACCTACTTCCTCACCTCCTCCCTCATTACCCATCATTCCCCCACCACCTCTCTCTCTAAAACCGCCACCGTTTCTCTCTCTAAAACAACCTTACCCTCTCGTGCCCTGTTCGAGTCCCTCAACAAAACCCATCTCCAAAAACTCAAAACCCATCCAGCTCTGGGTTTATTCAACGATTTGAAAGTCTATATATACGATTTGCCATCGAAATACAACACTGATTGGCTTTCCAATGAGAGGTGTAGCAACCACCTCTTCGCTTCCGAGGTAGCTATACACAGAGCTCTGTTGAATAGCGACGTTCGGACGCCCGACCCGAATGAGGCTGACTTCTTCTTCGTCCCAATCTACGTCTCCTGTAACTTTAGCTCCATCAACGGCTTCCCAGCGATCGGTCACGCACGGTCTCTGATTGAATCAGCGGTCAGAATCATCTCATCGGAGCTTCCATTCTGGAACCGGAGCCGGGGCTCCGACCACGTCTTCGTCGCTTCTCACGATTTCGGAGCTTGTTTTCACACAATGGTGAGAAATACAGAAGCTAAAATGTGTTTTGGTTGTTTTTTGGAAGTGTTTTTGAAAATTTGATGGTCTGTTTTGGGAAGGAGGAGATAGCGATTGAAGATGGAATACCAGAGGTACTGAAGAAGTCGATTATATTGCAGACATTCGGTGTTAAGCATGGACACCCGTGTCAAGAAGTTGAGAATGTGGTGATTCCAGCGTATGTGTCGCCGGAAAGTGTACGGCCCACCATTGCAAAAGCTCCGGCGAAAGGACGGCGAGACATTTTTGTTTTCTTCAGGGGCAAAATGGAGGTTCACCCTAAGAACATCAGCGGTCGTTTTTACAGCAAGTAATTACTTCAATTATTTATTTATTTATTTAAGGAGTCGTTATTCTCTCGATTTTGCTCTGATACGGCCCTCTTTAGGTTTTGTTTGATATGTGTTAAAATAATACATATTATTTTATCTATTAGTCTATGGAAAAAGATTTGAACCTCGAAAGTACGTCTCTCGAATTTCCCGAAAATTTGAATTTTTTTTTTTTTTTTTTCATTTTCGGCTCAAACGCAGAGGGGAAGAGAAGAGAGAGAGAGAGAGAGAGAGAAGCAGAGGGGAGGAGCTCGGAGCTCGGAGCTCGTCGCAGAGGAGGAAGAGGAGCTCGTCGCCGTCGCGTCCGATCATCTCGGAGCTCGTCGCAGAGGAGGAGCTCGTCGCCGTCGCCTCCGATCGTCGCCCCTGCCTCTGCCTCCACCCCCGGCCCCGCCTCCGCCCCCACCCGGGACCCCTCCAGTCCCTCCTCCTCCTTCTTCTTCTCCCTTCTTCTTCTCGCTTCTTCTGATCTGCCCCAAAAAAAAAAAAAAAAATTCAGACGTCGTTTCGAGATTAGGGGGATTTGGGGGAAGGGGATTCGAGGTCCCAATCTGAACTCTTATTCTATTTAAGTTACAATCAGATCACTTATTTATCATATTATTTTATCATATTATTCTATTTAAGTTACAATCCGATCACCTATTTATCATATTATTTTAAATCTAATTAATATTTCATTTTTTTTCAGTAAAAAATCACTTTAAATTTAGAGGTTGTTTAAGATGACCTAAATAAGTGTATTTTTTGTCTTTTTACGAAAAAATGTATAGAAAAATAGAGAGGTGATGTGATAAAAAAAAGATAAAAAAATAAAAAGATGAATTATTTGGGACTTTTCAAACTTGGCCTTAGTCAATATTTTACTTTTTATCGTAAAAAATTTAAAAATATAATAAATAATACTTTCCAAATAAAATAAGTTCAGTTCAATGTATTATAAGAAGAATATATATATATATACATTTAAAACAAAATAAAAAGAGAATAGCAGCTCCTTTATTTATTTTTGGATTAACCTTTAATATTTGTTAAATGAGCAAATCAACCCTAACTGTAATTCGGTAATTATTAGGTAAACTCAATAATATTGCGGGTTTTTTGGAAAGTTAGTTAAAAGTTAATTTTTTAATTTTTTTAAATTTTTAAAAAATATATATAAAAAAATATAAAAATAATGTGATTTAAAAAAATTAAAAAATTAAAAAAATTAATTTTTAACTAACTTGTCAAAATGGCTGTACGTCTCTCTGGGTAAATGAAAAACATAGTTGAGAGATGACGAATAATTATGCAACTTATTATTATTATTATTATTTATTAAAAGTATTATATAAACATTAGCGCACGATATTTTGATGTAATTTTAATATTTTGAAATTATTTAACAATTGTTCATGATGATCTAGTCTTGATAGACATAAAGTGAAAATAATAGGATTATGTAATCATTTGACAATAATGTATCCGTTAAAAAAGTATTTAAAGTGTAATTTGTTTGAAAAAAATTACTAATCAATGAATATTTTAAAAAAAAATCAAATTAGTGATAAATTTTATCAACTTTAATAATTAAAATTATAAATTTTTTCATGAATTTATAAATATTTTATGAAGATCCCATTGAATTGTAATTTTTTTCAAATTATAATGTGAAACTAAAAATTGAGGGGTTGTTTTAGAATTGATTTTTTTAGTAATTTTTTAAATTATTACAAAAAGATATACATAAAAATAAATAGAATAATTTGATATTTTGTAATGACCTTTTGATTAAAAATCAAGGTCTAAATATATCATTTTTCTTACTCCGTAATAATCAATTTTCTTTAGTTTATATAATTTATTTTTACCTTATAAATTATAATTATAAATTGCACTAAGGTGGTGTTGAGGATTTGATTTTTTACAACCCAAAAAAAAAAAAGGGTGATAAAAATGTAGTGAAAGAAGTTTGATTTTTTAATTTTTTGGTTTGTTCTCAAACACCATCTAAACATTGTAACATAAAATATAAAAAAAAAAAAAAAATCATAAACAACTTAAATTATTTTTTTCACAATACATATTTTTAAAATTATAAAATAAACGGCCACACTTAGGCTGTGTTTGGTTGTGCTTTTGAAATATGATTCTACATGCTAGTTTCAGCTCCATGTTTGGTAAGAGTTTTGGAATTAATTTTTCAAAACTCTGCCGAAAGCTCTGTCCATTCTGCGCGTTTGTTGTATTTTTTTTGGCCAAGGGAAGACCACCCGGTCATCCCTAGGGACTACCACCTAGACGTCCTTAAGGACATCCGGATGTCCTCTGCTGTACAGAAATTTTTTTCTTTTTGCAATTGATTTATATAATTGGGAAAAATATTTTCTAAAATTTTTAAAATTTTTAATGTGCTTTCAAATAATTTTGAGTTGTATGTTTAGTTATGAGTTGTAAATTTTTGTATTACATATCAAATATCACATCAACAATTTCCTACTCAAATCAAATCTCTTTTTCAAAACTATTTTCAAAACTCTTTACCAAATAAATTTTCTACACTCAAATCATAATTCTACAACACACAAACTCAAAATACAATTTATACTCTCAAATTACATTTACAAAACACAACCCGCTTTTCATGCAATGAGGAGTATTGAACCCACACCAATCTTGTTAGACAACTTGAGGTCAACCTCCTAACCAACAGATCTTGTGGCAGAGATTGGCCCAAGGGGGGGTGGGGAATTGAACCTGTGACCTTGGGGCTTAAACCCCAAGGCTTTACCACAATGCCACAACCCTTTGGGTTAAACGCAACCTTATATTTTATTTGAACTCTTGATGCATTTAATAATTTTTTGCTTAATATGGATTTTTAATTTTTTTATTATATTTTTAGGCGGGTAAGGACAGTTATATGGCAGAAGTATGGCGGTGACCGGAGATTTTATCTGAAGAGGCATAGATTTGCCGGTTACCAGTCAGAGATTGTTCGTTCGGTGTTTTGTCTCTGCCCTCTAGGCTGGGCACCTTGGAGTCCGAGGTTAGTAGAGTCGGTCGTCTTGGGATGCGTGCCAGTCATCATTGCCGATAACATCCGGTTGCCCTTCCCCTCCGCCGTGAGGTGGCCGGAGATCTCTCTCACGGTGGCCGAAAACGACGTCGGAAAGTTGGGAATTATTCTGGAACACGTGGCAGCAACCAACCTCTCCACCATTCAGAGGAACCTCGTGGACCCTACTGTACGGCGGGCCCTACTCTTCAATGATCATATGCAACATGGAGACGCCACGTGGCAGGTGCTTAATGCTCTATTCGGTAAGCTTGACAGATCCCACAGGCGATCGAGGCTTTCTGGTGAATGATGACTTGACACGTATAGCATTTTCATTTGTGGTGAATAGTTGACAGCTGTGATTCCTTCTCTTGACGTGGATGCTTGTGAATGGACAATAGTGGGAGACAGCTGGAACTCATTGGACAGCTCACCGTATCAGACAATAGAATACCTATATAGTGCAATCCAATGTGGGTCTCATAAAAGATGGAGTTTTGTGATTGTGGGGTCACGGATGAGGTGGCAAGCGATGGTTGGACCGTGGTTCGGTTTTGGCGGGACATGAAGTGGAATGTTTGTTTCGGTGAAATAAATGGGCCAGGATATGGTAGGGTGGTCTGCATGTGTTGCGATGCGGGTCCCTTATAATCAGAGTTTGCTGTGAAGGAATACGGTTTTGGGTTACAAAATAAAAAAATTAAGCATTGTTTGATTTAACTCTCAAAGCATAATTTTTAAATGAAAAATTCAAAATTTTGTTTCATCGGAAATTTTTTGAAATTTTTTTTGAAATTCACTTTTTTTTTCTTATATATCAATTAATCATTTTTTCTCTTTCTTCTTTCATTCTTAATCATTTTTTCTTTCTCACACATCTACTCAATTGTAACAAAATATCAAATCATTCTAAACTTTAAAATTATTTTCAAAATATACAACTAAATAATTCAAAAAAAATTCTAAACTTTCTCTCCAATGTTTTTTTTTTTCAAAAATTTACATCAAAGCACAAACCAAACACACCCTAAATGATTAACATACATAGATTTTTTAGGTAATTTATTGTTAATACTAACCTTTTACTTAATTGAAAAAATATATATATATATATATATATTCTTTACATAGAGGAATTCAAGTGTCTTTTTTTATAAAAAAAATTTGAATTGAGAATTCATGTTTTGTATTAAGTCTTTTATCAAGAATTAGATGTTACTTTTATTATTCTAATTTACAATAACTTATGTTTTATTCATACATTATACTACATTCAAAGGACAATTACATTGATCAAGGAAATACATCACAATTTTAATATAATTAAATTTTATATCACATCACATTTAATATATTTAAATAATAATTTATTAATTAAACTAATAAAAAATAATATTATCATTTTTTAAAATTAAGAAATATATATTGTCTACATTAATTCCCATGGTTTACCATTACAATTATATAAGAATAATGTTATATGTATTAATTAATTGGTATACCAATTATTGTATTAATGGATGATATAACATAATTTTAGAAGTTTTAAATTTTTATAATTTGTATAATGAGTGAGTTATATAATTTTGAAATTATAATGTTATAATATATATTGATGAGTCTGGATCGTCTGCCGTGATTTCCTATGGCGCCTTCTGCAGCGGTCCAAAATGACGTCGTTTTAGACCCCTCCCTGTTTTTTTCCCCCCTCTTTTGCTTTCTCTCTTATTTGCTGAAAACCCTTATCCTCAAAACAGAGAAGAGACTGACAGAGAGAGGCAGAGGTGAAGGCAAAGGAGGTTGAGGGCAACGAGGCGACGTCAAGGCAAGAACCTAACTCATACACCACGGCAACGGCGATGAAGTGACAACTGGCGAAGAACAAACAACGACTTGAAGATATTCTGCTTCTTTCTATTTTATGTGTATATATATACATATATACATGTATATATTTCTGATTTTTTTGGGTTTTATATAATTTTTGATGATTTGTGTGATGCATTTATGAAATTTTAGGTATTTGAAGTGTTGAAATTGAAATTATACAACCAAGAAGAGAGTGCCAGAGAGAGACTTAACCATAGCCATTGAAGCAATGATATGTACTCTGTAATTTTTTGCAAGGAATGCACTCCCAATAATGTAAGCACCACAAAACAATGAAGCAATAATGAAGAGAGTGAAGAGACAAGATTTACTCTTTGGATCCGACAGTAGAGAAACTTGCAAAGATAATAAAAAATACCTTTGTGTTTGATTTCATCTTGGGTTTGATTTCTCATGTGTTTGATTTCTTGAATTTTCTCAAAACAAAGATTTCTTGGATTTTCTAAGCTCCAAAGATGAACAAGAAGATTGAAAGATAATCAACTTCTTTAAAACACAAGAAAGCCTCTGACTCTCTCTGTTTGTCTCTTTTCTGTTTTGAGGATTAGGGCTCTCAAAGTCTTAGCAAATGAGAGAGAGAGAAAATAAATAAATAAATAAAATCCAAAACGACGTTGTTTTGGACTGCTGCAAGAAATCCCTGCAGATGATCCGGACTCATATTGATATGTTAATTGATATATATTAGTTAATATGTGTTGTACCATTAATTATATAGTAAGTGTTTGGGAAGTTGTTATTTTAGTATTTTTTTTTTTTAGTTTTTTATTATTTTAGGAGGTTAAAATTTTTGCATTTGAAAAGACAATTGGGTTTTTTTTAGTTGAATATGATGTTTGTAAGAGAAAAACTGAAATGATTATAAATTTGATGTGATATTTTATCTAAATTTAATTTTTTTTAATTTTTTAACTAATTTTATCTTTTAATGTTTTTTAGCAACAAAATAAAAAAACACACTTTCCAAACACTCCATAACAATATAACAATTATTCACTGTGTTTGGTTTGAGTTTTCTGGATTAAATTTTTTGAAAACTGAGTTTTTTGGTTTTCGTATTCTTTTGTTTTTAGTGAATATTTTTTAAATTTTAAATATTTTTTTTTACTTTTTTAGATGCACCTTAGTTAGATGTATCTAAAAAGTAAAAATATTTTAAAAATTAATAAATACATAAAAATACAAAAATGTCTCAATTCTTGTATTTTTTGTATTTTTGGTATTTAGTGAATTTTTAAAAGATTTTTTTTACAATTTTTTTACTTTTTAGGTGTATTTATGTTAGGTGTGTCTAAAAAGTAAAAAAATTGTTTAAAATATTAAAAAAATTCAGTAAAAACAAAAAAACATGAAAAATAAGAAAGTAGAATTTTTTGAAAACTGTTTTCTCAAAGGGATATTAGTGTAATTTGAGGTGCGTGGTGAAAGAATTAAAAGATAGACAAGAGTGTAAATGATACAGCATAGGGACAGATGACAGAAGTGTCAGAGTTTTAAATGTAATAACGTGGAGATTGATGAGAGAGTGATGATCGGTGGGTCACGGGTTCCACTTCCAGAATCAAACAAACCCACACAAAACAAATGAAATTTTTAGGCCAAATTTGGCATAATTAAAACAATACAAAAAAATTAAAAAATCATTATTTTATTTAAGTCACATCATTTTATTTAAATCACATCATCTTTCTAACACATCATATCAAATCCAACTCAAACCCAATCCATATAAGTCAATAAATCAAAAAATACACTTTTTAGAACATTCCAAACCAAGGGTTGGTTTGGGGTGATTTAAAAAAGTGCACTTTTTGTCTTTTTAAACTAAAAAAGTTGAGAAAAAAATATGAAGGTTTGGGTTAACTTTTTAGATTTTTATAAAAAAATGTGTATTAAAAAATTGTATAAAAAGAGTGTGTAAGAGATGAATAGTGACAGGTGGGCCCCAGCCGTACAAATCGGCAGTTGTGAAGGGGGAGTTGGAAATTATTGGCTATTTTTGGTACAAAGCACTGCATGGTTTTGTTTGGTCCGTGGGGGTCATCACGGGTCCCATTTTAATAATCTGAACCGTTCAATGTGTATAACTCGTCGAACACTATGTACCTATAAAAAATCACGTTAATCAGATATCGATAGCTATCTGATCAGATATATTTATTTTTCAATCATTAATTATAACACCATCCATTTGTCGTACATAACTGATTTGATCATATAGTTATTGATATCCGATCAATGTGATTTTTTGCAGACATATAGTACTCGACGAATTCTACACATCTAACAGTTTAGATTATCAAAACGGAATCCGTGATAGCCCCCACAGGCCAAACAGTGGTGTGTGTACAAACCACACTCAATCCTTTCATATATATGCACCGCCGCTGCACAGCAGCCGGCTTTGGGTCAATTCGGTGTGTACTTTGGGCAGAAAAAAATTATTATTATTATTATTATTATTTTGGTGAATACTGATATCTTTTTGTATTTTAGAGTAATTTTTTGACTTTTTGACTGATTTAGGGTACCCCAAACCAGCCCTTAGTGTGTTTGATTTGATTTTGGTAGATAAATTTTAAAAAAAAAAAAAAATTTGAGAAAAGAGTTAGAAATTTTTTTAATTTATTTAGATGTATATTTTGAAATAGTTTTAGAGTATAGAAGTTTGGATGATTTGATATTTTATTATAGTTGAGTAGATGTGTGTGAGAGAAAAAGTGATTAAGAATGAGAGAGGAAAGAGAAAAAGAGATTGATTGATGTGTAGAAAAGAGAAAGTGATTTTAAAATTTGTTTTTTCAAAATTACTAAAAAATTTAGATTTTTTTTTTCAAAATTTGTTTCTCAAAAACAAACCAAAAGCGTGTGTATGCTATGACTCTTAGTTATAATTTTTGTAATTTTGAATTATTATTTATTATAATATCAATTATGAGTCTTTTTAATATTTGCTATGATATTATTTTAATTATAATTTAAGAATTTTTTAATTATATCTTATTTGGTATTTGGTTATTACTCATTTTTTAAAGTTACAACTCATGTATCATTGAGTTATAACATTTGTGACAATCAAATTCATAAATATCATAATTTGCGTACGGTACATATAGGGTGTGCACGGTGCGATTTGAATGGTTTAAGAGTAAAATTATAAACCAAACTAAGAATGAAGAATTAGCAAATATCCAAATCGCGGTTTCGATGGATTAGAGTGGTTTCAATTTGTTAGTTGATTGAAAAATATTCTTAAACAATTATCAAATATTTTTTTAATATATAATACTAATTTACCTAATATTTTTCACATATATAATACAAACTAATTTTTTATATATATAACTACTAATTTATAATAAATTTCACATCTTAAATATCTCTCACATTTATTTTTACTTTGATATTTTATTAAAGGTTAAAAAAATTATATGTATTAACTATAGAGAAGATGAGTGATTTCAAAGACAATTTAATCCACAATTAATGAATAAATCAGTACAAATCAATGCAATTTTAGAGAATTGAGCCTTATTTTACACCGCTCTAAATTATACCCTTTTAGCATTACCTCAAAACAAAACCTTGCTATCAAAACAAACAAACAAACAAGCCAACAAAACGCTTTTTATTTTTATTTTGTTCACAATTTTATTCAGTCCACTAATTTGGAGACATTGGGTCTATTGCGAATTTTGTTTTTGATAATTTATTATTTTGTATGTTTTTTAGACTATTGTATACAAATTATTTATGAAAAAAATCAGTGAGGTCTGACTGGGATGGCCCTTTTATGTAGGCAGGCATTTCATAAAGCAATGTAAATGAATGGGCCTGGCCCATTGTGTCCTAGTATATTGGACTACTAGTACCGTACCGAAATATCAATTACATCCTGGAAAAAGGAGAGAGAAGAAAAAAATTTCCTTTTCTATTAATTTTGGGTTAATGCGTAATTAAATTTTTATCAAACAATAATGTTGAAGTGAACACATTTAGATACTACATTTGAATATAATTTGGTGTGATATCTTATATGGTACCAATCACATGTTCTATGTAAGGCCCATTAAACAAATTTATTTAATTGTATCTATATATAATCTACAAATTTAATATCTGCAAGTATAAAGAGTCTTTTAAGCATTTAAATTGTATAATTTGCTCATAAATGGTATGGAAAACTCCAATGAGCTATTTGAAAAGTTGAAAAGAAAAAAAGAAAGGGTAGATAGGTGGATGTCACATGCAGCTTTATCTGTTCATATTTTTTGGACTTATTCATACTTAAATTAAAACTTTGCTTTTTTGATTGATTATGGCATCCAATGATCAATTTATTTGGGTGAAGAAAATTTTCTTACCTCACATTGCTTTGTCACGAGATTGCAACAAAAATTAAAAATTCACTTATCGATTTTGGATCACTTGTATAAGTTGTAAATTGACTTATGAATCAATTATTGATTGATACTTATATAATTTTTATTTCAATAAGTATACGGGAATGTATTAGTATTGAAAAAATGCTATACATATTAATTGATATAGATATTTAAAACTATACTCTTGATCTCCTAATAAAGTGTAAGAATTATGATCAATTAAACTAGTTCTAATTGATTTTTATTTTTTTTTTATCAGTAAAAGAGAGAACCTTTATTGATGAACGGAGAAAGCATTATATCAACAAAGATAAAGGATGAGTGCAAAAAGTATCATAACGAAATATATCAATCCCAACTATGTTGCCACCGATATATCCGTCCAATCATTTGTTAGTTCACCATTAAGAGTTGGTGAGAAACCAACCACAAAACAAGAACACAACAAACACCCAGCAAAGCCAGGAAAACAAAACAAAAGCAAACATAACCCAGCAGCAGCTCCTTGTAGTTCTAATTGATTATAAAGGTCTTTTCCTTGACGAAGCCATTAATTAGTTAGTGTTACCCGTATATATTCTTAGGAGATGATATTTTCAATAATCGGTATACAATTATGGTCTATCTATTACCCAAAATACAAAGTCGATAGCCCGTCTCAAGCTTTTGTTAATTATGCCACAACACTGCATAGTTGAATGAGACAAGGAGGAATGAGACAAGCCTATGATCTACTGATCATTCACAAGCATTGAATTATTATTATTATTTAATGCACATGTGAATAGGTGAATTAATTAGGCCAGTCTAGTTGGCTGTCATGCCTTTCTTAGGGCTTAGTCCTAACAAGGTTATGGATTCAATTTCTCTCAAAGAACTTAAATTAAGAGAGTGCAAGTACTTAGGTGCTTTGCAAAGGGTGGAAAGATTTTCTCTCATAAGTACTAATCTAACAACTAACAATTCACATTTGTCAATCAAAAAAAAAAAAATGAGAATAGCTACCCTCAAGGATAAAATTATGCATGCCAATTTTGAATTTACAACATAGACATAACTTTTGAGATAAAAATACTGAGTAGTTAATATTTTTTCAAAAATAAGTCTTATAATCAAAGTACAATGTGTGTGCTGTGACCAAAACCCTAACACTCTGGTATTTGGTTATGGTCTCTCTTTGGATCCTGACAATAGTCATACACCTTGTAGTTCCTCTGGACCCATTCCATGGCCGCATACTGTTGTTGACTCAAACCGATCGAGCCAGATGGTGAGCCTGAAGGAGGACTGCACGAGCTAGGTCCATCACTTGTGCACCCACCGAGTTTGAAATTGCTATACCTACCAATGAAGGGTTGGTATCGATAATCTGCCTTGTACATGCCCCCCTCGGTGGCCCATGACGAGGCGTCCCATATGGATCCATAGACCCACATAGGTCTTAATGGAAATGTAGCATCACTTTTTCTTGGGTACCTTCTAATTGGGACATCATCGACAAAGAATCTGTAAATCACATAATAAAAAAAAAAAACAAATTAATTGCAATAATAGGTTAGAGGAAAATGAAAGCATGCAGGATTTGCATGGTACAACATGATGTATAATTTTTTTTTTTTGATGGGTTACGATGTATAATTACATAGAGTAATTCTATGTGTGACAAAAAATAAGGAAAAAAAAATATAGATAAATTAATGTGCGACTCTAATTCATTTTGAATAGAGTTCTCGCTAAATTGAGAATCATTTAGACTACATTTAACTTTTTTACATTTTTAATTTTAGGAATTTGGAAATTCAATTTTTTTTTTATTATTTTGGAATAATGTTGCTTAATTTGAATTTTTAACTTTAGAACAAAACATCTAATTGACTTTTATTTATAAAAATGGCATTTACCACATCATAATTGTAGTATTTTCAGTATAAAGATAGAATGCTCTAAGAAAATTTTAATGACCATTCGAAAGGTTGTCATTAATCTCGCCAAGAATGTAAAAATGCATCATAATATGTAAAAAGTATATAAAATAGTTTGAGATGTGTGAAAAAATATTTTGGAATTTTGATTGCATTTTCCTCCCTTAATAATAATCCATAGCTTTACCTTATCTTTAAATATTATGTGAACATTCAATCTTTTTAAATACATCATAATCCAATCTATCATAACATGGTAAGAATACATGCAGTTACATGAAATACCATTAATACCCTGTAACTCAACAAAAGTTAGCATGATCTAGACCTAACACTTTGATATGTTGCCTACCATGACTTTGTTATTTATGAAATCAATATCATATCTATAAATATATACACACGAAATGCCTACCATGGATAGGGACTTCTTTTTTTTTTTTTTTTTTGTGTCTTTCATTCATTTGTCAGTTAGTGTGCATTTGTGTTTAAAAAAAATTAATTAGCAAGTGGATGCAAACACAATGAGTTTTATAATGAGAAAAATGAGTTAAATTTGAAAAGTAACTGTTAACAACATGAAAACTTTTGAAGGAAAAAAAAAAATGATGAAGCTTCAAAATAATTTTGAGTTGTATGATTCACATAATAGAATAGATATGGAATTGGTGATTTGTGGAAGTGCTATAAATTACATGATCTCACTAGGGTTCCACAGAATGGCATAGTTGTGGAAATCTTGTGTGGGATCGAACCAAAGGTGAAACTTCATCTCTCGTCCTATAATATTTCCATCCCCACTTCCTCTAATAAACACGTTTGTTTGCAACACATAAGGCTTATCCGGTGTCGTTCCAAGAAACTCTATGTCAATCTCATCGTGGTATCCCGGATACTCCTCATTGTTTGAAAGCTGTCACATTATTTCATCAAGTAGGAAGCTTAGTCAACTTTCTTACCTTCCAAACACTAAATAGTAAAGAGAAAATTATAGCAGAAAACTTTAAATAAGTCTCTCAATTAAATTTTTTGTTCAAGCAAACTTTTTAAATTGCTTCAATATAGTCCTTATTCTATTACATTATGTCAACTTTTGACAATTCAATAAATGATATAAGTCTGATGTAATGGATAAATTGATAACATTAATCCTAATTTTTTACATATAAAAAAATTCCATTAACAGCTCCTTAAGCCTGCGTTAGTGAAAGAAAAGAGGTTAGTTTTACGATATATCTATTGATGTTAGGAAAATAATTTTTCTCAATTTACTATTCAGTTAGGTTCATATAATGTCTTTAATGGCGAAAAATGGAGAGAATGTAACAGAAGGCTACTTTAAACCATGTTGGAAAGTTACAGAGCTTAATTGAAGTAAAATTAATTTAGGGCTTAATCGAAAAATAAGAAAAATTCAAGGACTTGTGGCATAATTTACTTAAATAGTTAATATAGTATAACCATGGAGAGAGAGAGAGAGAGAGAGAGTAAAAAACCAATTCTGACATAAAATGACGTAATCACTCCTGCAGTATAGCCAGATTGAACCTTGACAGCAGTACCAAAATATCCGGATTGATATGAATTCAGCGACTTGAAACCACTTCCTATTTTTTGGAAATTTAAACAAGGAAAAAAAAATGAATCAAGTCAATAAAAATAAAATAAATGCTTGCCTTTTAGAAGAAGATGAAGAAGTTTAGTAAGACCTGAGCTAGTATCAAGCCAAATTTTTAAAGATCCTTGGTCTACATTTTGATGCTGAGGACCCCATAGGTTTCTAAAACCTTGGTTAAACCCTATTGAACCAATTGTGGAACTAGGGTAGTATCCAGGTGAGGGTGGGTTATCAGCATTGCAAGAAGGGAACATGAAAATGAGAAGAAGAGAGAGAAAGAGAGCCATGAAGAGAGAGAGAGAGAGAGAGAGAGAGAGATTAAAATGCAAGTAACAAAAATTAAATGAGGGAAATGAAATTAAGCATGGAGTAGTGTAGCAATGGAGTTTGTATAAGTAAGGAGATGAGGTAGGTCCCACCATAGAACTAAGGTACTAATAAGGTTAATTGGGATTTGGGAGCCATCAATCAAGACAAAATTAAGTAACAATTTTTGGTCAATTCTTTTTTTGTTTTTCACTTTCCTTTATAAGAAAATTTGTTAGTAAGGATTCTCACTTGAGAAAGTAAAGAAGTTGACAAGTGAAAGCGATCAATAGAGAATTAGATTAATTTTAATCCCATGTTAGATTAATTTTAATCTGATGTACTATTTAAGATTTTTTCATCAGTAATACTTGGTGATAATAAGATTTTGGATACTAAATTTTTTATTCATTCTTTTGCAATCTTGAAACATTATTCTTTGCAACTAATATAATTTCTTATTTTCTACCCTAAAAGACTGACATGATGATTTATTTTGTGAATTATTTTAAATTCTTGTGTTAATTATTCGTGAAAAACTCATAGTGTAATAATCATAGATACACAATTTTATCACATTTATTTAAATAAAAAAAGTAGACAGTAAATATAATTTTAAAATAGAATGTTAAATTATTTTTTTTACAGACAAGTATGATGAAATTATTTAACTATAATTATTGAATTAATTTAATTTTTTTTTTATTTAAATAATCTATACATGGAGACCTAAAAGAAATGAACGGGGTAGGTTATCAAGGTGGGCTCCATGAGGCCACAAAAGCCCAACAAGATGATCCACCCTGTAGCGGCATGACAGTATCTCAAGTCGGTCATCATGTACTAATGTATAGCAATACACAGTGAAATATTTTTGTGTGATCCAACAGTTTGAGAACCTGTGAACTACAATAATTTATAATATGGGTCCTCCCTCTGCATAAATTATCAAATGGTATGCACCCATGTGATATCTTCTGTGTACAGTTTTTGTAGATTTTTCAAATGATAAAAATGTCAGCAACAGTGTTAGAAATACATAAATTAATAATTAAACATATGTATCTCATAAGAGGTAAGTCTCATGTGTGAGTTTCACATCATGTAAACATCACTCCTTATGAGACATATATATCTCATTCTATATTTGATCTTTTTGCATTTGGGCTTATTAAAATGTCAATGGTCTAGAATTGTTAGATGCATAAACTAATAGTAACTACAAACAAATTTGACATATGCTAATGCTACAATTAAAGTTGGTCTTTAAGTTCCATCTTCTTGAATTCCAGCTCTGTGAAGATGGTTCTTTTGTTAATCAAGTAGAAATGCTACCTAATCAGAAAAAATTTATAATATAAATTTAAACTTGATATAGATAACATTGCTATTGTTTGAGTTTGGTGTGGAATGCTCTTGATCAAAACCTGTTAATTTTCTTAGTATATGATTTTGTGAGGTTTTAGCATAACTTTTAAGTTTTAGAAGTTATAAAATTTGAATAGCTAGCTAGCTAGTTCGTGCAGCTTACGAGGCTAAATAAGTTGAAATTTTTTTATCATACTGTGTTTGATTGAGAAATTTGAGGAGGAATTTGGAAAAATAAATTGACAAGGTCGGTGAAATGTGAATAATTTCATACACCTTTTCCCTTTTTCTTCAAATGCCTTCCAAATTCCCAACCAAATTCACCGTTAGCGTCTATTTTTTAATTATTAACTTTTTGTTCGGAAGAAACTATACCAAACCAAACCGACCTGCAATATGACAGATTGCGTGCTGTTACATAGAAGATTTCACTGCATAGAAACATATGACTTTCAAAGATATGTACAAGTTTTGGAAATCTTATTCTTGCATTGAGGAAGAGGAGCATCCTCAATAGGCATGAAGATGGAATTGAGACAAAAATTAAGGGTTTATTGAACTGTGTCGGCCGGGCCATGGCCTACATGCAATAATTGAATATGCTCCTTGGCCGACAAAAATTAAGAAGCTCTCTGAGGATAAATTTAGGTTTTCTTATCACAATTTCTGATACCTTAATTTTCACTCTTATGAAGCATGTAGTCTAATTGTGGAGTTTGTTGTTTGGTGCAAGTCTATGTATTGTTAATTTTTAATTTTTAATTTTTAATTAAACGTTTAGTATGTAATATGATGTTTGTAAATTACTTCAAATTGATTGGATAAAAAACAGAAATGGAAGCTCGAGCCACCCAGATAGAAAGTGCTTTTGGATTCTCCAGTTTGCTGTGTATCCAAAAGTGCAGAGTACCAAAAGCAAAAACAAAACCGAAAACAAAAACAAAAACAGGTGGGGTCTGTTATTGGGTCATTGATTTGTTTGATTTTGAAACTCAAAATTTGGTTTTCAGAAGTCCATGACTCCCACCCACCTGAGAGAGAGAGGGCACCTGTGAGAGAGAGGAAAATAAAAAATAAAAAATATATATATATATAGATATATAATAAGTATTCACCAATCAATTGGGGTCATGGGTTACCCATTTTGGAGATCTCAAGCATTAATTATTGGCTTTTGAGATTTTTAATTTTTCGTATTTTATTATTTTTAGTAATTCTTTTATGTATTCCATTTTTTTTTATATTTTAGATTAATTTAATTTTTTACAAGTGTATTTGATTCGATATATTCTAAAAAAAATAAACGATTTGAATTATTAAAATGAGTCTAATAAATTATACAATTGTTTGTTTGTTGTTAATTGATAAGAGAATAATTACAAGTATAAGAAATAGTTATATCATCAAACAGACTACTAGCCTACAATAACAATAAAGTCAATAAAATATAAAATCCAATGACCACTCCACTACTAGTTACATACAAGTATACAACCCAATAATGAGAGACAAATAAACATCACCACAAAAAGTGAGTGTTTGGAAAATGAGTTTTTTTGTAATTTTTTTTAGTTGTAGGATATTATTGGAGAAAAAAGTTGTGTTTGGAAAGATAGTTGGGTTTTTTTGTGGTTGGATATGATATTTGTGAGAGAAAAAGTAAAATGATTATAGGGTTTGATGTGATATTTTGTTTGAATTTTTATTTTTTTTTGTTGATATTGTAAAATATTTGTCTTGTAATGAAAAAAAAACAAAAAAAATTTCAAAAACTAAGTTCCCAAACAAAAGTAGCAAACTTTTAATTCGAAACTTCACACACCATAGTGGGTATTATATTATCACTAAACCAAATATCTTAATTGAGTATTGTCACTTTAATGTAAAAAAATTTAAGCATTAGCATGATCAAAACTATTTAACATAATGATTAGGGTTTTGATAACACCATTTATGTACTTCTTTGAGTACCCCAACTTGAGCAACAACAATATTAGGTAGCCTGAAAAAATATGGCTCGAATGGCTTGAAACACCAAAAACGACGTCGTTTGGACACATTCAAGCCATTCAAGCTACAAAAATTCGGACTACCAAACATTTTTTCTTGAGCAATTATTCACCGGCACACGCTGTACTGCAGCGAATCTTATCCACACCCACAAATATTTTAAAATTTTATTCTAAAGTTTGGAGGGAAAAGACAAGATACTAGACTTATCCCAACTATAATATTTTTTTTTTATTTTTTTTTTCGTTGATAATTTTGGATTTTAGGACTCGACATTAATTTCACTGCACCATCCATTAATCTCCTAAATTAATCCTAACAAAAATAATGAGAGAGGAGACCAAACCGGCATAAATGATTAAATAAAAATAACACTAAAAACTAAATAAATAAGACAAACAGAAGCATGTTTAAGAACAACTATAGCAATGGCTTAATATTTATTTATTGCTCTGAGTTCATTGAATTTCTATTTTGTACATTCCTAATCAAGCTAATCACAATCAAGTCCAACATTATTAACCCGCAAATCATGCTTTTACCCATTATTTAAATTAACAAATATATTTTGTAGCCGAATTATTGTGATGAAAATGCCAGGAAATCTATAAAATTAATAAAAAGATGCGCAAAACCCACAATTATTATATTAAATCACATATATTGGGAATAAATTTTAAATAATAGACCGATATTAGATATTATTGACCGATAAAAGTCTGAATATCAATATTACATATCAGTTCATATTATGAAAAAGATGTTTGTGTATGGTTGGATTTTTGCCCAATTTGGAACATCGCTTTCAAAATTATTTTTGCTAAAGATTTTATGAATAATGATTTTAGTAGATTTGATGGTGGTTCGGATCTATGACAATGTTATGACCGTTACATCCTAACTGCCCTATAACATTTCTTTGGCACTTCTTCAAATTATATATATGGATTTGAAATACAAGTAACTAACAAAAGTTTCTCTATCAAGCTTGCTATATATAGATTACAAAGTATATTTTTAAAGGATTGCTATCAGTGATATGTTGCATTTTTCATTAATTTTCCACTTGTAGTCTGGCCTTGATTTTAATAAATTTATAATTATCTTATTACCAGTCAAAACACAAAGAATATAAGAAATGCCTAGCCGACACTTTGAATGAGCCCTTTCCTATCTTAAAATTCAAGTGAATTTTTTAATTGTGCCTATTTAAAAAATGATTATTCAATATTTCTTAGAAGTAACAATTCCTTAGGTATTTAGATGTTTTCTATTATATGGTTATTAGAATGAAGAATTTCATTGTAATGCATAATGTGGACATATATATCATCAAAATTCGAAATCAACAGTTTACAATTGTTTTGTCAAATTTAATATTAAAATCTCTTTTAATTATTTTTTATTTTGAAATAAAGATATGTTGATGTGGCTTTCTTATAGCCCTTTGATCAATTAGGTAATGTGCTTGGCCAAGAAAAAAAACTAGAAAATTAATAAGGGGGTGTTTGGACTTTCCATAGAAGGAAAGCTACTCCTAACCATACCATTTAGGAATAAGAATTCTTTAAAGTAAAATGATATATAAATTCACTTTTTAAACTCCACTTTATAAATTCAGTAATGTGTCAAGAAAATAATTGGTTGATAATTAAAGAATATTTAATCTTCTTTAAAATGAAGTTTTGTCTCATACCACCAAAAAGTATAGGGCCATTTGATATTTTGCATTTGTCAAAATTTTTTTTTTAAATATAGCAAGTTTGGTACATTTATCAAGTTATTATTATTATGATCATGAAGAGGTTTCCCCAAATGCTATGTAAATCACGTCACGATGATCGATTTTTCTACAAATTATTGGTCATTTCACAAGTTGAATTATTTTATTCTCATCCTATATATTATTTTCTATAAATAGTTGGAAACCGAATAATATACACCTATATGATATTTGTTGCTTACAATTGACTTCAATTCTTTTTTGTGTTCATGTGGCGGATTGGCATATAAGATCATTTGATATCATGCTCGAATCAGATTCTTGATTTGTGACTTTTAAATAGAAAGTAAAACACACACAAAAAAAAAAAAAAAAAAAAAAAAAATCAAGGGTTTAATCCCTTTAATAAAATAAATTTTGATATTTAATTTTATTAATTTAAATCTTAAATTTTTAATTTGTTTTCAATATAAATCGTCTGTCTATGTCCGTTAAATAAAAATAACGAAATATATATATATATATTAGTCATTAAACTCAACAAAAAATAATATTTTAGACATTTTACATTCACATTAAATTTTATGACTAAAATATTATTTTTTCATTGATTTACTTAATGAAAATAGACTTATGATTTATATTGAAAATAAATCAACAGATTATAATTTAAATTGATAAAATTAAAATTCAGAATTTATTTTATTGTAATGAATAAATAATTAAAAAAATTACAATTCAGTCCACTTTTTAAAAAATAATAATTGATTCATGAAAAAATTATAATTATAATTATTAGTATTTGTAAAATTTATCATTATTTTGTAATTATTTTCTGTAAATATCACTGATTTGATTTCTCCTCAATAATTTCCTTTAAAAAAAAAACAACTATAATGATGAAGTTCTTCTTATGAGTAATACTTTTTAATTTTACATAGAATTTATACAAAAAAATTTGATAAGAATGATGTGACAATATCATTATTATAAATAAATAATATTTTATTTAAAAATGCAATGTTCACAATAAATTATATTATTATGAACAAAAGTTGTATATAAATTTTTTATTTATACAACATTACTCATGCAAAAAATAATCGGGACTTTTGTGCGGCCTCAGACTTCGGGCCTAGCCATTGGATATCAATTAGGCTTATTAAGCCCAACCCAAATTTCGCTCAACCCAAACTCAAACCCAAATCCAAACCCAAACCCAAACCTATACCAATCAACAACTAAATTATCAAATTTATCCCATACACACAAAATCGATGGTTTCGTTTTGAAAGTGTTGGTCAAAATCTGTCTTATAATAAAATTTTAAGGGGTATTTACCAATCAGTCCTATTAATTAGACTTATTTATTTACAGGTTTTAACTAATAAATTTATTCATAAAAACAAAGAGACTGACAAATTTATCACTATGAATTTATTCATAAAAATAAAAGACTGATAAATTTATTTTTATCACTCAATAAATTTATCAATAGGATTTAATGAGTAATAAGTCTCAAAAGTAGGATCTATTGGTAGTTTACCCAAAATTTTAATATATTAAGGACAAATATAAAAAAAAAATTCTTGAAAAGTTCGACACATATTACTATTATCAAAATATTAAATTTTCATTTAAAATAATTTAACTTTTGATTTAGATGTCCGTTTTTAATAAAATTAGTATTTCTAGAATCCTTTCATCAAGATCTATCAAATAAGATTCATGTTGACTATAAAATTCTTTAAAAAAAATTATTATCGTCGAAATTGATGTAAATAGTAACATGTTTCTCTGTCATAAGTAACATGTTACTATGATAATATTGTCCAAGAAAAAAAGAAGAAGATATTTTACTTTGTTTTTACTCAATTTTGCGCCTTCTCCTTACAGGATTTATGAAGCAAAATAAATTGGATGATCATTTTCACCAAATAAGGTGCAATAGAGAGATTTTGCCTAAATTTCTCTTTACTTTAAAAATGTATTATTATTTTTTTGATAAATTATTTATTATTTAATTTTTAGATAAATTATAAATATATCCCCTATAATTTGCTTAAAATACGATTTATGTGATTATAGAAATTACATCACCCTCCTTGAATTTTCTAATTTTACAACAAATGGCCTATTTTATTAATAAATTATTAAATCAATTAATAATTTTTAATGATGTTATAAGTTTATTTTAATTATTAATTCAAGTAATTTTATCATTGTATGGGAGAGTAGTTAAAAAATTTATTTTTTTAAATTAATTTTGTTAAATAAAAAATTATGACAAAGAGGTATTTATAATTTTTTAAACCACATGAAACAATATGTATTTTAAGCAAACCTCAGAAAATGTATTTAAAATTTTTCCTTGTTTTTGTTTTTGTTTTTGTTTTTGTTTTGTTTTGTTTTATTATTATTTTTTTTTTTGTGTGTGTAACAAATGTGATAAAATATAAATGTTACGATTATTTGATTGATTGATTTTTATTTTTATTTTTTGTAAATGATATATACAAAAATCTTATAAATGAATTATTCAAATAAATAGAATTCGTAGTTGGGGCTTCCCAAGTCTCTTAAACACTCAAGTTTAGATTTAAATTTGAGAGAAAATCAACATATATTTTAGTGTGATTTTGTGTAAAACAATTTGAATTTTCTCTTCTGAGAAATGTGTTTGTGCTTTATTTTTGTGACTTGCTTTCCTCTTGTCCTAAATCAGACTGGATAGGTGCTATCTGGCCTATTGGGTCAATTTTGGATCTCGTTTTGATAATTCAAACATTTCATATTTTAAAATTTATCAAGTATATTATTTATATAAAAAAAATAAGTTCAAAAAATCAGGGGTAAACTATCAATAGGCTTTAATAGTTGAACTTAATTCTCATAAAGTCCTATTGAAAATAAATCTTAATAAAATTGTCGCTAAAAATATTTTTTTTGTGTCAATTTTTTACATATGTCGCTAAAAATTGACAATTAGTGACTTTTTTTGTCATGATTTTTATAAATTGTCGTTAAAACTTACAACTAGTTACTTTTTTTATGACAAATTTTCTCATAGGTCCTATTAGACATTGGCCCTGTTTGGTAGGACTTATTCTCAGCTTATTTCAGCTTTTAGCTTAATTTAAACTATTTTGATGTGTTTAGTTCAGCTTAACAATATAGCTTATAGCTTTTTGTAAGTCAAAAATCAACTTATTCTTTGAGTGGGGGAGGAGAAACTTAATTTATAAGTCAAAAATCAGTTTATGTTCACAGCTATAAGTTATAAGCTATAAGCTGTTAGGCTATAAGTTCTAATCACTTTCTCACAGCTCTACCAAACAGGACCATTGACTTATTAGTATCTACACGTAAGTATCCCTTACGATAATCACATATTTGAATCAATTTTGTATGAGAGAAAATAGATGGTAAGAAAATAAACAGTTCATACAAAATTGATCTGAACATATGGTTTCCGTTATCTGATCGACTTGATTTTTTATAAGAATGACATACTCGACAAATTCTAAAATGTAAACAATTTAAATTATCGAAACGGGACCCAAAAGTATGCCCACTGAGCTGGATTGAACTGTTTATATATATATATTTATTTTTTTTCCTTTTTTTTCCAAAAATAATTACATACATTTTTTCTGGAACAAACTGAAATTACTTTCATTTGTCGTTAATTGAAATCATATTCCCCCTACCTAAGAGTATCCACATCAGGCTCTTCAAATTTTTAAGTTAATTTAACCAAAAATTCACTTTTTCTATTTTAACTAGTCATCTTTTTAATATTCACTGTATTAAACTTTTTATTCTAATTCAATCTTATTAAAATATTAATTTCTTATTGTATTTGTTATTTTTTTTTTATTAAATTGATGAGGTGCCACCAAAACAATTCTTAAAAAATGTAAAAAAAAAAAAAAAATGTCGTTGCCCGGCTGGTTGACCGGTTAGGTTAATTTTTGACATTTTTCCTTCTTTTGCTATAGTACTCACAGGACATCCGGGTGAATGACTGATTTATAATTTTTGGCCTATTTTTCCTGTAGAAAATATAATAAAAAATCATATAACGAATGAACAGTGCCTCAACAAAGTTGTTGAGATACTGTAGCAAATTTAAAAAAATGTTAATTTAGAAAAAATTTGCCGAGGCTGATGGAGGGAGAATTTGATGATTTATTAGATATATTTTAATTTTAATTTTAATTTTAATTTTTTTTTGTCATTTTGGTGATCCTGATGGGATGCTCTAAGGCTCTGTTTGGTGTGCGAGTGTTGTGATTTTGTTTATCAAGTTCTTAACAATCTTCCACTGGTTTTCTCCAACTCTCCGACGATTCGATTGCCTTCTAATCTACTTTTCAACTGTGTTGACACTTGGTTTCAATTCGGGGACTAGGGTTTGATCATACGCGTCAAGTTTAATGTCTAATTAAATCGAAATGGATCCTAGACACACAGGAGAGATCTTAAGGTAAAACCCTAATTATTGTAGAAATATGCATATACATAATTATTATTCGACTTGTTGTGATTTGATTTGATTTCTGTTATTTGCCAGCCACTTGGAGAAGCAGGAGGAGCTCCTTATGGATGCCTATAGATCTATCTCCCACGAAGTGCATAAACTCCAGGTGCTTTCTTCAATCTTTAATTCATTTTTTTGATTACCTTCTTGTTTATATCTTCAATTTAATTTTGCTTTCGCTGCTCGAATCTTTCTTAAAAAAAAAAAAAAAGAAGAGAGAGAAGAAAACATAAACATAGTGTTAATTTGTGTTAGCATGGATATTGTTAATTTGTGTTAGGGCCGTAAAACAAACCAACTTACTCGAGTTTGTGTTAGCATGGATATTGTTAATTTGTGAATTATGGCTGTTAGATTGATACATTGTTGGACCCATTTTATGACTGTTTAAGTTTTTGGGACATTGAATGTGAAAAGTTAGTTATAACCCATGGGGTTGGCCTACTGGGTGCAGCTTGGGACCTGGGGTCTCAGGTTCAACTCCCACTACGAGGGGGCGCTTTGTATGGATCCGAGATTAGTTAAGGTGCGTAAGCTAGTCCGGACTCCTGGTCATCAAAACAAAAAAAAAAAAAATTGAAAAGTTAGTTATATATGACTAAGGATGTCATATTTTAAGGCTAGGATCAGGCCCAAAAGTCTGTTCTTTCAGTTATTGAGACCTTTCAAATGTACATTAAGGACTTGGTCAAAACTACAGGGTATTGAATTTTATTATCTCATAGAGGGCTAGTACAAAACTACAAGATCTTTGTTGAATGATAAAGTTGGGGCTTAAAGAATCGGAGTGGAAGTGTAAAGCTTCTGCTTCTTGTCAAAGGAAACGAACATGTACTCTCTAGTGTCTACCAATTAAGACTTTCCCAGAGTGAAAATTGATTGGTTCATAACCAGGATATTACATTTTCAAGTGCAGAAGATTGAGCTTATTCAATGACTTAGTTCAAGTAATGCACCCAAATATGGTTAATGTCATTTGAGAGAAAGGCAAGTCTAAAGTTGCATAGTGAAGAGTCACTCAGTTCATGTCTAGTGAGAAGATCTTGGTTTAGTGAAACCAGTTTTAGATTAATTTTGTTAGATAGTAAAATGTCCCAACGTTGTTGTTGATTTTCTGTAATGGTGACTGGAATAAGGGTCCTTTACTTAATCACAAGTAGTCATAGATAGAAACTCCTTGCTTTATGCAAGCATAGAATGATAAATCAATTTGATGTTGCCAGAGATCCTTAGATATTTCTTGAACATGGTCTGGATATATATATATATATATATTGTGGTGGGAGTAGTTGGAATTATATGATCTAGATATAAAATGTTTGGTACTGTGTTAATATGTCGGATTTTGCCAAGAGAAATCAGTTGATGGTCTTTGCTAGTCCAATATCGACATAAAAGAAGAGAACTTGGTGCCTCCTTGGTGCCTTGGCCATTCTTTAAGATTGGTACTCAGGCACCTAGTTACATTAGGCTGGACTCGCCCCTACTGTGTTGAAAGTGCACAACTTGGTAAGAGTAGGATATGCTCATCTACCAAAAATTTTAGGATTTGTCAAAATAGTTTAATTGACTAGTGTAAAAGCAAAATACACTTCTTTACCAAGCCCAAACTTGGATCTCTCTCTCTCTCTCTCTCTCTCTCTCTGATATCTGTGTAGGTGTGTATTTTGTGTTTGGTAAGTAGTACCTTGATTTTATCACCCTTTGATATTAAATAACTAGTGTATGGCCATGTCTGAAGGCACGGTGTAAATAATGTTGGTATCATATACTTTACAAAAATTAATTATAATAAATCAATTCAAAATGATAACAATTTTACTGCTACAGTAAATTAATTCAAAATGATAACAATTTCATTGCAATATAAAACTTCACACATAAGTTGAAATAGCAAATTACAGTATTGGCAAACTTCATAATTAAAGTTTAAATAGCAAATTTATAATATAAAACTGTTGTGTACAACATAAGCAAAGATATTCACGCCAAAATAACACATGTATAGTGAGTTAGAATGGGACAACCTTCAATAAAAGAATGTGTCTAAATTAGTATTATATCTGAGTAACCTTTTCGCTTTATTGAATTTCAAAGCTTCAAGAAATGGTGAATGAATATTTTGGTACAGTAATCATCCTAGCTTTAAAAAAGAAAAAAGAAAAAAGATTAATCATCCAATTTAGAATGAGAGAGGCAACCATCAACACAAAAAAAACAACACAATCCCAACATTTCTAAGGTGGATTAGTCACCTGCAACAAAATCACTCCAATGGTTGAATTCGCTTTAAAAAATCAATTAAAAGAAATCATAACAAAAAAAATCACATCAAAGTACCTTTGAGAAACAGAGAAATCAATAACTATGAATTAACAGGAATTGAACATAAAAAAATATTTCAATATAACCCTTCTTGATACATATGATCAAGCACCTTTCAATTTAGTTCCCAAGTCTCTTGATTAGTGTATATCATGACTTGTGAATTCACATGTTGCTGCTTAATGAATATGAATATGAATTGTATCCCCAAAAAAAAAAAAAAAATGAATATGAATTGCTAAGTATAGGAATTCACAATTTAGCAATTGCTAAGTATAACTCTTCTTTCATTTCTTTTTTCAATTCAGCACGAAGAATTTAACAATTTAGATAATATGCGAAAACAAATGAAAATAAATAATTACATTTAATTTGGAATCCCATTACAGGTAGGCTCATGACAAAAAGCTTTGCCCAATTAATCATTATACAACAATTTACTCAAAATTCTCACTATCATTGTTTTTTTTTTTCCAATATACTCATCACAGCAAAAGAATGCATAATGAGAAACCCAATAAAAAAATCTAAATATAAAGATTTACCGTCTGCAATATCATGAACAATTGCCACTTTTATTTACCTGAAATTTGAAGAAAAAAAACAAAAATAAAAGTCAAAGTCAAAATATATCACTCTAATCAAGTGCCAAGGATTCACAAAAAATAAAACAATTACATGAGATCGAACAATTTATGTTGGTGATGAGAAGAGATCAAACAATTTATGTATAATAAATTTTTATATTACAATTTATTAGGTAGTGCCTAATGAAACGATTAGAAGGCTTTCTTAAATTCAACAATTAGAAGGTTTAACCATAAAGTGAAAATTACCACCACCTCAATAAGATAAAAAAACTGGAATGATTGAAGAGATCCTACTTGAGTGATCAAAGTTGTGATTTAAAACATTTCCTACACAAACCATGCACGTTGTGTAAAAAAAACTTTCTTAAAGTAAATAAAAATTTGAAAAATAAAAATCAAACTAACATTAAACAATCAAGGGTGAATTAAGTCAAATTTTCCAAATGAAAACAACTCTTTCATTATCATATTAACAATTAACGAAAGGATCAAGAGATTCGATTCTCCTGCTTCTAAACACCCCAGCCCATTAATTAATTAAATACATAAATTGAAAACCATTACCTAATCACAAACATAAACATTAAGAGAGACATTATAGTTTGTGCAAGAATGTGTATGAATTGTGTTTGGTAAGCAGACATTATATCCAAATCATCACCTACCCTCATCCAATTAAACCACCAATCAGATGGTTGCAGTTGAGAATCAAATAGAAAACTTCCAAGAAAGAAAAGGAAAGAAGCAAATTGATATGTACGCAGTTCCCCTCATATATTCTTTACCACTGGGAATCCTTAAACTAGTTAATTGATCAAATGTAAAATTAACCGTAAAATCCATAACTACACAACTGAGTGAGGAATTAGCCTGTGAAACTGGACAAAACTTTGTCAAGCCAAAATATTGTTTTTGCCACTATAACCATTGGCAATATAAACTTAGGTTTTTGCTTAATATTGCCCCCAAGCCAAAATGTTGGTTTTGCCACTAAACCCATTGGCAATATAATTAAATTATGAGGCTAGGCTTGATTGTTCTAATATTATGTCCTGAAACCATAATAGGAATATAAAAGTAGAAAATATTGTTTTAATGCTATGTCCTGCGAAAACTAATATATTGAAATCATAATAGAAATATAAAATTAGAATAAACAGCACCAAGAACAAAGAAATTATCATTTTGTTTAGGGACCCAGTTTAAAACATTAACCAGCTTTTAGGAAGAGTTGTCTCAATTTATGTGTGATGCGACATTTTGTCCCAGCAAAGGAACAATAAAGAGGATGTGCTCCCAGTAGTACTTGATCTACCTACTTGGCATCTATTGGGCTACTAAGTGGAGTAAATGATCTTTGACAAAATCATAGAATTCAAAAAATCAACTCAACAAAAGCAATTGACTTCAAGCAAATGATGCCATCCTATTGTCAAGCTGCCAATTGGCCACGTAGATATTATATTTAGTACAACTCTCTACACAAGAATCCCAAAATCATAAAGAAATAACAAATATCACATTAAATAGAATGAACAAATTAGAGATTAAAATCCCTCATTTATGTATGTAATGACAAATTAAATCGATAGTGCGTATGGTTGGGAAACAAAGTAAAAAAAGAAATTATCATAAAACTTATCCTAGCTTAGCGTCGTCGGTTGATCTCACTCCACTTGTCTACAAAATTGAACCGTTGTAATGGTGTATTAGTAGTGAACAACACACACTATCACACAATGGTTTCTCTTTTTAATAGACAATGGCATTGTCAAATGAGAAAAAAATAACAATGAAAATGAGTAAGCTTAACAATGTATTAATCGGAAAGTCGATCACCATGGGTCCATTACCGCCATCGGTCTTCTCAATTATAGCAACTAATGCTTTCCCTTCAGCAAAACTAACTAAAATCTGAGTGTGAGATTTTCAGATTCAATTTTGAAGATCTCAGCTTTTTAACATTGTCTGAGATTAAGAAATAGAAAAAAGAAAAAAAAAAGGTAGTCCTTCACATAAAAATAGGAAAAAAAAAAAAGAAGAAAAAAAGATATCTTGTATTCACATGAACAAAAGCATATCTTGTAATCTCATACATACTAAAGAGGGAAATCAGCTCAAGTCTCAAGTATAAACTAAATATTTAAAGGGAATTTTTTTTGGAGGGAAGGGCCAAATTGAATGTGGTTTTATTTTTATTTTATTTTGAACTTGGAGTGCCGTAGGCATGGGTGGTTCTTTTACGATGAAATCATAAAACTGTACTATTTATACCCAAAAGACAATATAAGTTGATTTTGCTATTACCCAATATTATCAATTGAATTGAATTGAATCAATCTGACAAAGATATGAGCTATTGTACATTGTTTTTCTATGCATTTTGTTAGTTTTTTTAGATCAAGAATCAAACCATCTAATTCAAGCAATTAATCAATCAAAACCACACACATATGTAGATGTCAAACTAATAATATAAAATTTAAGCTAAAGATGCACTGTTTTATGTCAATATCAATAACCTGCCAATCAATAATACCAAGAACAAAAAGATATTAGATTCCACAATAAACATAGTTAAATTATTACACTGTGAAAAAAAATAAAATTGAAAGTAGACTAACAAATAGAAGGCTTCTTTCTTAAACCAACCGATTACGATGAAATTCTAAACAATCAATTAGAGGATTCTATGTAAATAAGAAGACTTTTGTTAATGAGATTAATCAAAGATTGAACATGATGGTATTACAAGTCCAAATAATTGAGTTATGAAATTCAAAACCAATTAACTGAAAAAAAAAAAAAATTCAAATATCTATCATTAACACAAAGAAGCCATGAATTTGAAATCTTAGTAAATAAAAACTCCCGACTCAACTTCTATAAGTCTAAAACAAATTAATTCATGAATTTACCTTTTATGTCAATAACTCATGCCTCAACCTGAAGTTGTTTACATTGGTAAAGTTTCGAATTTCATGGAAATTGAATACATTTGTACCCATTAAATAAAATAAAAATTTTATTTAGATTTATCTGAGATGGGAGGTGGGAGTGAGTGAGAATCATTCCATTATGAATTTTCAGTCTAAAACAAAATCCTAACACACGTGGGCTCAACTAGTGGTGTATGATGAGATTACAAATGTACATTAAATATTGAGGGAAAAAAACAAAGGTGAGAAAAGTTCAAATGAAAACCTCTTTGTACAATAATGGAATAACAACATATTAAAAATCCAAAAATCCCCATATTAATATACCAATAAAAGCATGAAATAACAACCCATTCACATGAAAAATATAACTAAAAATCTAAGTTTGGGTTCTCATCACGAAAAAGTTATTGAACCCATTAAATATAAATAGAGAGAGAGAGAGAGAGAGAGAGAGAGAGAATCACCACAAATCAACCATGTAGAGCATGTGTTGGTCTTCAAAATCAAAGAATCATAAAAGTCAGAAATTATTGAAATTAACTTCCAAACTGCCTATAATAGCTGTTGACATTGGTGGATAAAAGAAAATAATTAATTGTCAAGAAAAATGAAAACCAATATGATGGCTCTTAACTCTATATAAGCAAAGGAAACTAGACCAAAGCCATTTGAATTTATAAGTGAAAACAAAGCAATACAACGACAAATTATCAAATAGAAACCCCAATGGATTTTAATGGCCTTGAAAAATTATAGTTTCATTTGGGTTTAAAGTATAAGAACATTTCCCAAAACAAAATCCACTGCTTACATTCTCTGTGCACCACAACTCATCATCATTCTGCAAATCACCACTGAACAATGTGCCAGATAAAGCTTAAGTAAATACAAAAGTATTCAATAAATACTAAAAATATTTTGTCTAATTTGAAACTATGAGGTTAACCTTGAGGTTAATGTTAAAATTGAGGTTTAACCTTTCACATTAACCCTTTTAATGTTAACAACCCTCAACCCATTTGACTAACCTGAAATAAAAATGGGTATTAATATGAAACCAATTTTTTCCTCAAACCTCATTTGATTTGATAGAGAGTGAGAGCTTTGTTGGTGATGGTGAGGATGATGGGATGGGGGAAAAAAAAAAAAGAAGTATACAAATTTCTAGGAAAAAGATAAGTTGATTATTGATTCTATTCACAGATAAATTCGACATTGACAAAGTATCCTAATTTCTTAAATTTTGGGTTAAGACCAAAGTATCGAAAATGGAATGTTCTAATAAATTTTAAAGAGAGAAGTAGAACCTCACGAGGAATGAACAAATATAGTCATATTGAAGAAACTGTGAGACCTAAGTACCGAAAATGGAATGCTCTAATAAATTTTAAAGAGAGAAGTAGAACCTTATGAGGAATGAACAAATATAGTCATATTGAAGAAACTGTGTGTGTGTGAAAGAGAGAGAGAGAGAGAGAGAGAGAGAGAGAGAGCTGACCTATTGAGCATTGAGAAATTGATGATTAAGGTCAAGAAAATCCTCTCCTCCGATCTGTTGCCGCGATGTCGCCAATTTGGATCCACCAATCTAGCAAGGCTAGCACCCAACAAACCCACCATCTGCGAAGTTGCCAATCTACTATGTATTGGGTTTCGGTGGAATGAGTGACTAATAGGGGTGAGGCCGTGGCAGTTGCCAGGGAGATTGAAGATGAAGAGTGAGCTCTGAGAGTGAGAGATGAGGGAGACAACCCAATTTTGAATTTTTGAGAGAGAGAGAGAGAGAGAGAGAGAGATGGAGGGAAGAAGAAACATAAGGAGAAAATGTATATCCACCGTAGGATGTATGTGAATAAACAATCTCAACCATTGAAAGATAATTTGCCTCTTAGACATTTTTCAGCTATTGGATTGAATCAGTCTGATGGTCCACATTTTGACAGAGGGACAAAAGTCCCATCAGGATTCAAAAACAACCCTTCATTGTTATATAGATAGACTGGGATTGTTTTAGATTTGTGAACACTACGATAGTAAGAGAACTATTCTTGAAATGGTTATTGATTTTAGGTTTGCCAATGTTAATTATTCTTGATTTTTTATTTCTGAAATATGTAGGTAGTAATCAATCCATTGACAATAATATGACAGGTATAATACATGGCATTGCTTATATGATATCTACTATGGACAGTTTCTTTGGACCAATGGGGCCTTGGTTGGCTTGCTTAAGTAGTTTGCTATTTTAATAAAACTGGGGAAACATTCTTTAGTGGTGTACGCTATGAATTCAAGAGATGGAGTAGGGTGTGAGAATGCTTATTTAACATGTTTTTTCTTCACACCAAATCTGTACGACAAACTTTCCGCTTTAAATTCTGAAATATTACTTGCATATTATGTTCACACGTTTATGATTTTATCACATGGTTCATTTGTGTATGATATATATATATATATATATATCTGTGATTGTCATGTTTGTGAATGCTGATTTTAATGGATCTGTGCTGAACTTTTATTGACTATATGTTTGCAGGTAGAGGAAGAAATGCTGATGCGCAAGTTCTATGAACTCATGGCATCCCAAGGTCTAACCAAAAAGGTACGTTTATTCTCAGGCCTTTAACCTTTTTACATAGTATGTTTATTCTCAGGCCTTTAACCTTTTTACATTTTTTTTGGGTTCAAAATTAAACAAATAGTATACGGACAAACTTTATTCTCACTCTATGATAAAACGTGGTTAACAAATTGTATTCAAGTAAAAAATGTTATGAGCAATAACATTTTTTAAGAACGTGATTGTTAATCACATTTTACCATAGTTTGAGAATAAAGTTTGTCCATACACATTTGTTTAATTTTGAGTTTTTTGTTTTCAGTGTTTTTTTTTTTTTTAAAATGATTTTTTTTAATATTTTAAGCAAAGTTTTTTAGTTTTAGATACACCTAATATAAACACAATTAAAAATTATAGTATTTGTGAATTTTTTTTAAAAAATTTCACTAAATACCAAAAATATAAAAAAAATACAAAAACTTAGTATATTTTTGTATTTTTATGTATTTATTGATTTTTTAAAAATATTTTACTTTTTAGGTACATTTAGGTTAGGTGCATCTACAAAGTAAAAAATTATTGAAAATATTAAAAAATTTCACTAAAAACAAAGGGGAATTTTTTAAAGGTCTCTGATATTAATATTTTATAATACAATTGACATACAATATTTTCATAATAATTAAAGTCTCTCAACATTTTCACAGAGAAAATTTGACTTAAAGAAATTTTGCCCGACTTAGAGAAATTTGGCCTCGATTTAGAGAAATTTCACTTTTCACAAAGAAACTCTAAGTCGGGCAAAATTTCTCTGAGTCAAATTTTCTTTGTGAAAATGTTAAGGGACTTTAGCTAATAAAAAACATTTTGGACCTCTCCTACTATACGAAGTTAGAGAGGGATGTTTCACTAATTTTTTCAAAAACAAAACAAATATGAAAAACAAAAAAAATCAATTTTCAGAAAATTTGAGTTCGAAAATTGGAACTAAACAAGGTGAATCATGTTTTTGGGAAACCATATTTCATATGTAAACACAACAAAAAGTTTGTGCTTTATATTCTTCCTAACATGAGTTGTTAAGCTTGCTCACTGACAGGGTTTCTATTTGTTCCTGTGAACTATAATCTTGTAGAAGTGTTTAATTTATTTACTTACTAATTGATTTAACCAATTATACCACATGTGCAGTCTGTTCAGCCATGATCACAATGTTAAGTTGGTCTCATCTCTTACACTTTTTACAGAACAAGGAAGACAATACTAATGTTGCGGGAGACAGCAAGAATGGACAATCCAGTGCGTTGGTTACTGTGAGCAGCAACGAACAAAAACAAGGCGACATTGAACTCGACAAAGTCTCTCCTTGATCATTTTCCTTCTTTCTTTTGATACACTATCTTGTATAGACACCTCTTTTCTTACTATTGTGTATGAACACATAGTTCTTTTGCAACCCTAAATTCTAATCAGTCCCTTAATCCTCTGAATCAGTCTTCTTGCAGGTAAAATTTTTGTTTCAGCCAATTATGATCAGAGGTGTTAAGATTGCTGTGGAGAGGTGAGCACAGTAGTGTTTTAGTTTTCGGCATCTCAAATGAATGGATTTTACATTAACATTGAAGTATATAACTTAGATATATATTTAAAAAAAAAAAATAATAATCAAAGAAGATGGATTAATTAATTTGACTATTATATGAAATATTTGGGGAAAAGAAATCAGATTATTTTCCAACCCATATCGTCAAGTCACCCCAATCCATTTAAGCATTTATTGAGGGAAACAAAATGATAGGAAGAGAGTGTTTTTTGAGGAAAATAATGCCTAATGTTAAGTGCATGAAAAAGTGTATAAAAAAAAAGTAAAAAAATAAAATAAAAATAGTGTGGCTCATTCTGCTATATACATAATTAATCTGTACATTTATTTATTTTTTGTGTGTGAGGTTTTATTTATTTATTTATTTATTTTTGTGCATTACTTGGTAAATGATGTATCAAAGTTCAAACTACAATACTCGACATGAGAATGAATTTTCAGTACAATAGTGTGTTGATACCATCTTTATCAATCTGATCAAGTGCACTTTTTATTTTTCACTTTTACAATTATGTATAGTTTTTATTTATTTATTTATTTTTATATAAAAACGTTTAGGTGTGAGAGGCTACAACTAGTTTTTGGGGTAAATTGCTCATAAGTATTAGGAAGAATAGTAGTGATTGTTATCACTAATTTGGTACCACTAAACCACCATTAATGAGGTAGAAAATAAATAAATAAATAAACAAAACAAAAATGCTTGAGACTACTCATTAGTGGGCCTCACCTACTGTCACAGTGTTGTTGTGTCTTTTTTTTTTTTTTTTTTCCACTTTATTAGTGGTGGTTTAGTAGTACCAAATTAGTGGTACCAATCACCACTGAAAAAACAACACTGTGGCAGTGGGTGGGGCGCACTGCCACATCATTAGTGTCACCACTAATTAGTGGTCTCAAGCATTATTGTAAGAAAAATTATATGAAGATCTATAAGTGAGCTTATTGTTCAATCCTGTGAGTATTAATGGTTTTTTTTATCAAATATTATTAAAAAAAAGTCATTAATTATTAATTTTCAGCGACAATTTAAAAAATTTGTTACAAAAAATGTTATTAATTATAACTTTTAGCAACAGTTTACAAAAATCGTCACAAAAAAGTCACTAATTTTTAACTTTGAGTGATATTTTGAAAAAAAATTCACCAAAAAAGTCACTATTGTAAGTTTTAGTGACAATTTATAAAAATCGTGACAAAAAAGTCACTAATTGTCAATTTTGAGAGACATGTAAAAAATCGTTATAAAAAATTATTTTTAGCGATGATTTTATTGAGACTTATTTTTAATAGGATTTGATGAGAATTAAGTCCAACTATAATGACATATTGATAGTATACCTTAGGTCTTAATAGTTGGAGTTAATTCTCATAAAGTTCTATTAAAAATAAATCATAATAAAATTGTCATTCAAAATAATTTTTTTTGATGATATTTTGCATATGTTGTTAAAAATTGACATTAGTGATTTTTTTGGTCACGATTTTTATAAATTTTAGTAACGTTTTTCTGTGATGAATTTTTAAAACTATTGCTGAAAGTTGATAATTAATGACTTTTTTGTGACGATTTTTTTAAACTGTCGTTAAAACTTATAATCAGTGACTTTTTTTTGACACAAAGTTGAAATTGTCACTGAAAATTAACAATTAGTAACTTTTGTAATAGTATTTGATAAAAAAAAAACGACATTAATTATCATAAGACTTATTAGATAATAATTCCACCTATTAAGATTTACTAGTAAGTTCCTTAATTATTATTACATTAAAAAATATATAAATTTTTATAAATAGAATAATGTGATTGTATTGAGATTTATATTTTAAAATTAAATATTACTTTAAGTAACATTTAGGCCTCGGTTGAGAACATACTATTTTAGTAAAATTTTTATTTTTTGACTAAAATATGAAATAAAAAATTAATATATTTGAAATGACTTTTAAATTTTTTATAAAAATATGCGTAAAAAATTTTAAAAAAATGAAATTTTAATTTTTTAATATAAATTATTATTATAATTTTTTTAATGACTTTTTTTTTTTTTAAGTTAAAATAGTTGCCATACGACATTTTAATTATAGGAATATTCCAGTTTACATTATTGAAATGCATTTTTTTCAATTTTTTATTAGTCCTGTATTATTGGCACATATTTTAGTCGGCGGCACAAGGAAAGGAATCTTCAAAAGCCCAAATCAGTGGAGACGCGGGACATAGTGGCCCAAGCTCAACTCAACCCATTACGCGCGTTCTCTCTCTCTCTCTCAACTGGCAAGAAAGAAAAAAAAGTAGGTCCGAATAATTTCCATGGAAGATTAGTCTCATCATCTCAGCCAAAATCCGCAACGAGTTCGAAGCGTGAGAGGTTTTGAAAATTGATCGATCGATTGACTTAGAATCACCAACCAACCAACCAACCAACTGTAGATCGTAACGTAACAGAAAGATCCGATCATTCCATTGATCCTAATCTGGGAAGATGGAGAAAATGAAGAATATGTTGAAGCCAAAAGCCAATCCCCAAGAACAATTGAGGGACTGGCAGCGTCGTCTCCGCCAAGAGTGCCGCAATATCGAACGCCAAATCCGAGGCAATTTTTGATTTTCACACCTACTGAATCTTTTAGATTGTTGTATTAATTTTTTTTAGTCTTACTTTTTTTTTTTGGGCATAATAGATATACAGAGGGAAGAGAAAAGTGTGCAGAAAGCAATTAAAGAAGCTGCCAAGAGAAATGATATGGGCTCTGCCAAGGTAAACCCCCAGCCAGCCCCCACTCTTATCTCCTGACCCTTGCCTTCATCCCAACTGAAGATATAATATTGTAGGGTTTAATTAATTTTTATTTGTGACAGATCAAATTGCAATCTAATTATACTTGCATTAAGATTTAGGTAGGGGTGTAACTCGGGCGGGTTCGGGCGGGTTGGGGGTTTGCCCAAGCCCAACCCGAATTGTATTTGGCAGTGGCTAAGCCCACCCAAGCCCGACCATCAACCTGAGCATTGCTGCCCAAGCCCGGACCAAGCTTTATATTTTGAACTCGGGTTAGCCCGAATTGTCCGAAATTCATAAGTCCAGCAATCTAAAATAACCTGAGCACTGTTTAGCTAATAGCTATACTAATGATCAACAATAACTTTTCTTTTACAATAAACAGTTTAAGCTTAAAAATAAAATAAAATAACATTAAAATACCGTAAATTATATAAAATGACTTTAATCCAAACTTTAAACATAAACAGTTGACCAAACAGACTGCTATGCTATTACATATAAAACTTCTACACAACAAACTTCAACATCATCAAACTTCAACATCATCTCAGATGCCAAACATAAACTGAAAACAATAGTGGTTCATTATTCCATACATCAAATAGTGCTTCATTATTTCATACATAAACTGAAAACAACAAAATAAAAAGAAGTGATCCAACTTCCAAGTAGCAGTCTAGTAGAAACTTCAATCCAACATAAATTTCATATTTTGATCTTCACATCTTCATCTCAATGCAACCATGTCTTAAAAAAAAAAAAAGAACATAATTACAAATAACTCCAATAAAATAATACAAGCCAAATGAAATATTAAATTATTCTTACCTTGTGGTAAAATTTCTTTCAAACATTACTTGAATTTGATATAGAAAAAGTACCAATTTCATCCGTTATGGCTGCGAAAATTAAAATACTTGAGATAATATAATAAGATTTGTAAATTAAAAACAAAGCACAAGTGTAAAGACTAACTTACTTTACTCTAGTTTCTCAAGATCCTCTAATTTTTCTTCGACATCAATTGGACTTGATGAACTCCTTAACCAATCTTGTCCACAAATCAAAGCCTCCACAATTTTAGGAGTTAAAGAACTGTGAAATTGATCAAGTACTCGATCCCCGGTGCTAAATGCCGATTCTGAAGCAACAGTTGATATAGGAATGGATAAAATATCACGTGCTATAAGACAAAGCACACGATATGTAGAAGCTTTCATTTTCCACTAAGCTAAAATGTCAAAGTGTTCGGATTCCTCTTCAACCCCATCTTCCAAATAACGATCAAACTCGGATTTAATGGCCATAGTTTCTTTAGTTTTCAAGAATTGATGCCAATCGTGTTTATGCATATCAATCCCAACTCTTGAAACCCCAAGATCATCCATTCTAACATCATTTCCACCTTTGGAGACACCCACATTTTCCATAAATTCTAACACAGAGGTGGAGTAATGCTCATAAAGTTGTTTCATGATAAGCTTCACTTTTTCAATCATAGCATCAACATCACTAATGGAATAATATCTTGTGAAAGAAAACTTAACATACTTCAACTTGTAACGTGGATCTAAAACCACAGCAACAATCAACAAAGGATTAATCTTCTCAATGTTACAATACTTCTCAAACTTCAATTTCATTTTCATGACCATGCTAGAAAAGAACTCGTTCTCATGATTTGCCTAACTCAAGAGGAGAGCTTGAATCCTATTGGTCTCAAGAAAGAAATAATTATAAGTCACATATTTGGAACCAGAGACACGATTTGTTAGCACATAAAAGTTCTCAAGGAACTTGTGAAGACTTTTAACTGTCATCCAATCCTCCTCCGTCATAACATTCTTAACCTCAATTTTGAAACACACATCCTTCTCCTCCAATCTCTCAAATACTAATTGATATTCAATTGCATTGTTTAACATGATATAAGTTGAATTCCATCGTGTTTGTACATCTAAACACAAAGCCCTCTTACCCAAAACTCTTTCCTCCGCGGCACATTTTTTGAATATTTGCAATCGAGATGGGGAACTCCTCACATATTTCACATAATCTCTAAGAGCCAATATTGAACTCTTAGCCTCCTCAATTCCATCCCTCACAATCAGATTTAGGATATGAGCAAAACATCTCACATGAAAAAAATCACTATTTAATAACAATCCATCCCTTTTAACAAGCTTCCTTTTTAAACTTAAAGCTGCTACATTGTTGGAGCTTGCGTTATCTACCGTAAGTGTGACTAATTTTTCCAATTGCCACTCTAGTAAGCATGTTTCCACAGCTTGTGCAATTACCTCACCACGATGTGGACTTGGAAGAACACGAAAATTGATAATTTTTTTTGTAACTTTCAATCAATATCAACGTCATGTGCTGTGAGACACATGTACCCAAGGTTTTGAATGGAAGTCCACAAATCTGTGGTGAGACAAACTCGTGAAGCTGAACTCTGAAAGATTGCTTTCAAAAGTTTTATTTCAAAATTATAAATTTCTATGCAATCTTTGGTGATTGTGGTTCTTGAGACAATGTGAAATTTTGGTTGCAAGGCATTCACAAACCTTTTAAAACCCTCTTTCTCCACAAAACTAAAAGGTAGTTCATCAATGATAATCATACAAGCAAGTTCCCTAGGACAATGTTCTTGATCAAATTTCCAATTCACAATTTGAGATTGACTATCAACTGTTGAGGAGAAAGACAAACGTTGTTCGGTTGGGTCTTTATTACCGTCATAATAAGAGCATTGCTTAAGGTGTCTCCAAAGTGTGCTAGTACCTAAAACACTTGGACAAGCAAATTCACGTCCACAATAGTTGCAATTTGCTCGTTCTGCTTTACTCTTATTAGTTTGTTTAATCTTTGTAAAATGATCCCACACTAGAGACTTAGATTTATATGGTTTCTTGCGCTTACCTTCCTTTGGTTTTGCACCACCCCCGACTGGATCTTTCTCTTTGTTATTTTCTCCATTAGTTTTCCCCATCATGTCTGACATACAATCTTGCAAGAGCTTCCTCTACATTGAAGAAAGAAATATAATGATATATACAAACAAATAAATAAATATGGCACACTTTATCTAATCATATGTATAACATAACCAAAGAAACACAAGAACAAATATTTACTAAATACGGCTTTGTTTTTTTTATATAAATATATATATATATATATATATAATGTGAATAAAACACAAGATTATATATATAGAAGTCACAATCTTGCAAGAGCTAATTATATATATATTTATTAGCCTAAATTTTATATATATATAATTATTATCGGGCCAGATTATATATCTATATATATATTTATATATAAATCAGTTACATATTCCTGATGCAAGAACAAAATTTCACTAACCCAAACAAATAGTTGAAGCTTACCTAAGGCGGATCTACCATGGCTGAAGAAGGAGGAAGTGAAGGTGGAGATCGAGGACGATAGGGTTTTGCAGATCATCGGAGAGAGGAAGGTTGAGAAGGAGGAGAAGAACGATACTTGGCAGGTGTGGAGTCTGACGGGGAAGTTCGTGAGGCGGTTTAGGCTGCCGGAGAATGCGAAGATGGATGGGGTGAAGGCATCTATGGAGATTTACCTCCGCCGTTCTTCAAAGTTCAACTCTCTTGAACAAAAAATGAAATGAGTCTGAGAGAGAGATAAGGTAGATAGGGTTTTCTTTAGATTTAATTTAATGGTACACATAAAAGATGCTAATCCAACATAAAAGACTACCAAAAAAAAAATAAATAAACAAAAATTAAGAATAGCTCTTTTATTTAATTTATATATATTATATAATTTATATAATATATTAAATTCAATTCGGGTTCGGGTTGCTCGGGTTGGCCATTGATTTTGCCCAGGATCGGGCATCAAAAATCTGCCCAGGCCTGTCCAAATTACAAGATATAGTGCCCAAGCCCAAAAAAAACTCGGGCTGGGCTCGGGTTGCTTGGGTTGAGCTCGCCCGAGTTGCACCCCTAGATTTAGGACTCATCAATTAGAAGTATTAAATCTCTTCTCTATCCATTTTAGTACCTATCTGCTCATGAAATTAACTTGAAGGTCTTCTACTACAACCTTCAACTTACTCAACACAAGTCAACAATGTTTTGTCCAATTATTTGGGGTCGGCTAGCCCATATATGGATGGATATTCATATCATTTCTTATCATCTCAACTATGTCTTACTCCATTTTTCTTTACCACCCGTCACATGGATCTAATAACTTTATAGGCTCTTTTATTGGTCTACAACGCACATGACTGGTACCATCTCAAATGACTTTCCCCTGTCTTATCTTCAATTGGGGTAATTATTCAGTAATTCTGGAATATGGACACGTGGTATTTCATATTAGGATTGATGGAGAAAGTGGATAGGTGAGTAGGTGGGGTATTGTATTGGGTGATTGGGGAACATAAGGGGCATATTGAGTGATAATTGGTTAGGGAGTACAGACACGTGGTACTTTGGAAATATTGAATAATTTTTCCTTCAAATTGACACCACTCCTAACTTCCTTTCTATAGATTCATTTATGATTTTTTTTTTAAAATTTTTTCTTGTAACACCGCTCATTTGTCTCTCGACATTTTCATTTCAGTTACATCCATTTTTTGAAACTTTTTTATTTTATTTTTTCTTATTTTTTCTTCTCTCTTAACCCACCCACCGTTGAACTTGATAGGAATCTTATCAGGTCTTGTAGTAGTCTTACAAAATTTTTCCCTTCAACTCAATAGGAATCTTACCATCACAAGTAAGCACTTTTTGATGCACTCCTTCATTTCATCCATCCCGAATAATTATTAGGAGGATTGCGCTAGAACAACAACTATTGTTGGTTTTGAGATTTTGTAAGGTTGTATTTGGTTGGAGGATTTTGATAAGAGAAATAGAAAAAGGAAAAAAAAACGCAATCCCACTTTTAGTTTGGTTATAATGGAAAACATAGGGGAAAAGAAAGTGCGAGGGAAATGCAATCTCACTTTTTGTCTTTTGGGTTCACTTACGCTATGTTTGGTTGGGGAATTTAGGAAGAGATTTGGAAAAGAAAAGGAAAAACGTGGGTAAAACTAGGTGAAATGTTGGTATATTTTATTCACATTTCATCTACCTTTTGCATTTCCTTTTCCAAATCCCTTCCTAAATCTCTCAACCAAACTTAGCGTTAGGCTATTTTCTTTCTCTATTTCCCAACTCAACCAAACATAACTTGGAATTCAAATCCTATCATTTCTTTTCTCCTTTCTTTCTATTTTCCTTTCCTTTCCATTTCCCTCATCAAATTCTTCAACTAAACACAGCCAAAGGGAAAGGGGGAAAAAAAGGACAACCCAATGCACAAGGCTCCGGTTAAATGGAAACGTAGATAGAACTCATTGAAACCAAAACTTGATTCTAGGAGTTCCCAAGTGGGTTCCTTGAAACGAAGTGTTTTTGATGATATATTTTCTTTAGGTTTTTCCTTTTTGTTAACTGCATCACACTGTCCATGTATTGAATGTCGTGGATTCTTTAAGCTCATAGACATGTTAAACCATTGAATAACTGTTGTTTTTCTTACAAGAATGCCTTGTTTTGTATTTCAACTTTCTTCTGTTTTCTCTTCTTTATTTAGTATTTTCATCGTGAATTTTTATTTCAGGCACTTGCTAAGGAGATTGTGATGTCTAGGCAAACTGTCAACCGCCTTTACGAAAACAAGGCACAACTAAATTCAATATCAATGCACCTTGGGGAGAGTGTTGGTACAATTCTTCACATATCTAAGCTTATGGTTTACTTTCACGTATATTTTATCACTATTATAATTTTTTTGTTTTTGTATTAAAAAAGCAGGAATGTATGTTTGAGGTAAATTCGGAGATGGAAGTAGTCTTTCATTTCTTTACAGTGGAGTAAGAACACTGCCTTTTAAACATGATTAATTAATAAAATTGTGCTGCTCATCAATGAGGGAAAAATCAAACTATACATACAAGCAATTAGGTTGGAACAGAAATAAATTTTATTAGGTTTCTTAGAAAGTAATCTTTGCCCAATTGTTACATGCCTACATTCTCGTGAAAAAATTGACATTTTCATAAAATATTTCCGGATATTATTTTATTTTATTTGTTTTTAATGTAAAGAAACATTTCATCACCTATTTCTATGTCACCCAAGTCATTATGTTATGAAGAAAATATGATATTGACTATACCTGCTCCCTTTTAAACATTTGTTAGTTGGGTTTCTCCAGTTATGAATTGCGGGCTAACCAATAGTGCCTAAATAGTAAGTGAAGACATTCATCAAACATTAAGTGAGCATCTTGTAGCAGCAAAAGATATCTATGAATTTGATTCTCGTCATATTTAGATATCTATAATTATCTATCATTTTCAACTAGCTCAGGTGTCCTCTGGAAGTCCTATACATATATTGGTATACTTATTGACTTTTCTATAACGTCAGTAACCTAAGGCCCTAAGCTATCTATTGTTTTAGGTTATAAAATGTCCTTGTGCAAAAAAATTCTTTTATGATATATCTATGCCTTGTCTCTGTAACGCCCTCAAAATTAACCCATTAAATATAAAACAAGACATGCATTATTAAAAGAAAACATTATATTATTCCAATCATCAGAGTATTACGAAATAAAACATCATAATAAATGCCCTACGGGCTTACATCTTGCCAAGCCAATACTTGGACACAATTCCATGAGTTCTAACTCAAAGCAAATAAAGCCATAGGCTTGAGTGTTTACATAGTTCAGATAAAACAAATAACACAAATAAAGCAAATCTTCAAGTCCATATCCTCACAAGCTAAGTCTTTGGAGGTTGTGAACCACCTGAACCTGAAAATGAAGTTCCCATATAGGGTGAGCCACAGCCCAATAGAGAAATACTAAACCAAGTATAAGAATTAACTAAAGCAGTAGCATCAGATACATGGTTAACACAAAATAATCCATTTTACAATTTCATGACACAAATGTCAACATTGCCTATGACACTTTGTCTATGGCATAACTCACCTTCCAACTATGGCTCAGAACCTGGCCAAACAACTCAACAAGGATAACAAATCAGGTTAAACCTTTCTTATAACAAAATAAACACATATACTGGTGTTATAACAATCTCAATCAAATCCACTTCCATACTTCCCAACTGATAAACATCGTGGTGATGTATCATATCAACAACAAATAGATAAGCATATGAGCTGTATCTCTGCTATAGGCGTGCATATAAGCAGCAACCCTGGGTTCATCCCCTATCTTCCCATAATCATTAACCGGTTTAGAGGTACATCCCCCATCTTTCCCTAAACCGTGGAGTACATCCCCTATCTCCTCCCATACACAAGTAATGCATATAAACATAAAGTCATATACATAATAAATCAATACATAAATTTAATGTATTATTCCAACCTTTATACTCAACAACTTAACCAAATGATTAGTTTCAATTTTGCCTAATCCACATGCAATGTCTACAATCATGGCTATCCTCCACCGATAGCCCAAAACAATTATTTCTAAACAAGAAATAAATATAACAACAAATGTAATTTCAACATTCTCAAAGGTAAGTATTTAAACTAACCAAATACATCATTAAACCACTAAATTCCCCAATCTCATGAATTAAACCCAATATCACAATCTTCCTTTAAATTAATTATATAAATTAATCTATGACAAACCCTAAGGTTTCTCCCAAAATTCCCAAAGTACCCCCACATACCAAAATACCAAAGCTTAGGATTAAAACCTATAAATGGAGTAGGAAATCCCTACCTCGAAGAAAGAATCCAAAAAGAAGGAGACGGAGATGATAGCCTAAACTCCAAAGTGCTCCAAATCCAAGTTTGTTCCGATTAAATGAAAGCCCTCACTCTCCTCTACTTTTTTTGTAAAGCAACTAGGGTAAAAACACACCCTAACTAGATCAATCCTATGAGAGAAGGTGTTTAGAGAAGAAGAGAACTCGGAATTAGGGTTTGGGATCAAAAAGGGATGAAAAACTGCTTAAAAATCCCGCTGCTGTGTTTATATACAGGACAGGCTCGCTCGAGCGAAGACATGGTCGCTCGAGCGACCAGACACAAGAAACTGAACTCGCTCGAGCGAAGAGATGCTCGCTCGAGCCAAAGACAAACCAGCTCGCTCGAGCGAAGAAAAGCTCGCTCGAGCCAACAAACACTGCGTTCAGGTCTAAGTACTGGACGCAATCCTCGCTCGAGCCAAGAAAGGCTCGCTCGAGCGACGGACCAAAAACAAAAGCCTCGCTTGAGCGAAGAGAAGCTCGCTCGAGCGACCAAGCAGAAAATTGGACATCAACCCTTGGTTTCTAAACCCAACCAACCTGTAATCAACCTGTCCAACAAATCCCATAACTCACAACTGAAGAAATAAAGGACAACAACAACAACAACACTATGACAATAGGATCCACGGAACATAAGTCCGAATACAATAATCAAATGGGAAAAGACCGGGGTCGCTATAACCTCCCCCCTTAAAAGAATTTCGTCCCCGAAATTAAGCATAAGTTTGTAAAAACAAGTTTTTCTCAATTCCCAATGATATTATAAAACAATAAACAACAACTTGACCCAATACTGGTCACTTCATCTCTTATCAAGAGGCATCTCACAATATGTACAAATCAACAAGTATTTCAACCTGCATCAATATTATGCATTATTCCTTTTAATGTTAACAATTTCCATATCATATTCAATCTCATGATATAAACAACACATTCAATATACATAAATGTTATATTCCACTTCCATAAGAAGACAAGTTTTAGAATGTTGACATTAAACCGAAACATTCTCAATGTTTTCCAACTTAATACATATATAAAATTCTCAAGTTCCACAATATTATATAATCTAAATACAAGATTACAAATCAATAAACATGTCCGGATATTTCTCACGGACTTCCAACTCACGTTCCCATGTGGCCTCCTCCACTCTGTGATGCTTCCACAAAACTTTCACCAAAGGGATGGTCTTGCCACGCAAAACTTGATCCCGCCTATCCAAAACCCGTACCGGTCTCTCCTCATACGAGACATCCTCATCAACAACTAAATCAGTCCAATCCAACACATGTGACGGATCTTGCTCATACTCAAGCATACTCACATGAAACACGTCATGAACTCCGGATAACTGCGGTGGCAAAGCTAAACGATAAGCAGCCTCGCCAATCCTCTCAAGGATCTCAAAAGGCCCAATAAACCGAGGGGACAACTTCCCGCTCGTCCCAAACCTCGTTTGGGTGATATCTTCAGAAAGACATGATCACCCACCTCAAACACCAAAGGTCTCCTCCTACGGTCAGCATAAGATTTCTGACGACTGGGTCAGAACGAGCCTCTTACGGTTAAGCTCAACTTGCACCGCCGTTTCCCTCACCAACTCCGGACCCAACAAAGGTGCATCACCCACCTCGCCCAACAAACAGAGATCTACACTTGGCCATACAAGGCCTCAAACGATGCCATACCGATACTAGATCGAAGTCGTTGTTGTAGGCAAACTCCACTAATGGTAAGTGCCTCTCCCACGACCCACTAAAGTCGAGAACACAACCCAAGCATATCCTCAAGGATCCGAATAGTACGCCTGACCGCCTCACGAGGATGATAAGCCGTGCTAAAGTCAACTTAGTGCCTAAAGCACTCGCAAACTCGCCACAACCTAGCAAAGAAACGAGGATCTCTATCGAGACGATCGACCTGGGACCCGTGCAACCTCACTATGTCCCGGATATATAAGTCGGCAAGATGATCTACCGAAGTCTCTAACACGCATAGGAATGAAGTGCGCCGACTTCACAACCGATCTACGACCACCCAAATAGCATCACTACCCGGAGTCCTCGGAAGACCCATAACGAAGTCCATAGTGACATGCTCCCACTTCCACTCTAAGAATAGGCAAGGGTTGCAACAAACCCGGCCTCGATGCTCGCCTTCACTTGGCGACAAGTAAGGCACTTAGATACGAAGTCGCCACATCTCTCTTCATACCCCGCCACCAAAATCGGCGACCAATCCCGACATCTTAGTGCCTCCCGGATGCACCGCAAGGCGCGAATGATGAAACTCTCGAGTACCTCCTCGGCAAGACTCGGCACAAACAAACGGTCTCAGATCTCACACTCGGTCGGGATACACCGCTAAACCCTTCTCAACCTTCCCATCGAAATCTTCTCTCGGAGAGATTCTACCTCAAGATCACCCCTCCGAGCCTCTAACACTCGAGTCACAAGTGTAGGTCAAGAACAACAGAAAACAAGGCCGCAGCCTCAACGGATTCACCCAGAAGCAATTCAAACTCCCCAAGTGCACCCAACATCTTCCACTCTCGGATGGCTATACTAGCTACGTCACCAACCGATTTCCTGCTAAGGGCATCGGCCACAACATTGGCCTTTCCCGGATGATAGTGCAACTCAAAGTCATAATCCTCAATGAACTCCATCCACCTCCTCTGCCTCAAGTTCAAGTCTTTACGTGAACAGATATTTCAGACTCTTATGATCGGAGAATACCTCAAATTTCTCACCATACAGATAATGCCTCCAAATCTTTAAGGCAAATATTACAGCTGCTAACTCTAAGTCGTGCGTAGGGTAATTCTTCTCATGAATTTTCAACGGCGTGAGCCATAGGCAACCACTTTCCTCTTGCATCAACACACAACCTGCACTCTCGTGAGGCGCCACAAGAACTGATAACCCAACCCTCTCTCCGGAATAATCAAGACCGAGCGGTGGTCAATCTAACCTTCAACTCCTCAAACGACTTTTCACAAGTCTCACTCCATACAAATTTGACTCTTCCGAGTCAATCTAGTCAATCGGTGAAGCTAACTCGAGAAATCCTTCACAAATCGGCGATAGTACCCAACTAATCCCGAAAATCATGATCTCAAACACACTCTTAGGTCAGGCCCAATCTTGCCTCAATCATGGATGTATCAACAGACACCCCTTTTCCAGAAACTACGTGGCCTAAAAACTTTACCTCTTCTAGCCAGAATTCACACTTCCCAAACTTAGCATAAAGCTTATGGGCTCTAAGTAACTCAAGCACCACTCTCAAGTGTTCCTCGTGCTCCTCCCTCGAAGGTGAATAAATCAGAATGTCGTCCACGAAGACGACCACAAAACGATCTAAGAATTCCCGGAAGATCCGGTTCATCAAATCCATAAACACTGCCGGTGCATTGGTGAGCCCAAACGGCATCACCAGAAACTCATAATGACCATACCGCGTACGGAATGCCGTCTTAGGAATATCCTCCTCCCTGACTCTCAACTGATGATAACCCGATCTCAAATCTATCTTAGAGAAACAACGGGAACCCTTCAACTGGTCAAACAAATCATCAATACGAGGCATAGGATACTTATTCTTAACCGTAGCCCGATTCAATTTCCTGTAATCAATACACAATCTCAAAGCACCACCTTTCTTCTTAGCAAAGAGGGCCGGTGCTCCCCACGGCGAAACACTAGGACGGATATAGCCCTTATCTAACAACTCCTGGAGTTGAACCTTCAATTCAACTAACTCGGCTGGGGCAAAACGGTAAGGTGCCATAGAAATCGGCGCCGTGCCGGGCACTAAATCAATGGAGAACTCAATCTCTCGCTGAGGTGGTAAACTAACAAGATCCTCGGGAAAAACGTCCGAATATTCACAAACCACCCTCGGCAATACAATCTGGGTCTCATCACACTCACTACTCTCAAGGCTAGCAAGTAGACCACTAAGCTCACTCCGCCCTCGCGGATCATACCCCGGTGGCAAAACACTACCAACCCTGTCCCCCAGAAAATGAAAACGTTCTCCGTTAATAGTACAACAAGTGACCCTCTGACGGTAGCAATCAATAAATGCCCGGTATGACGATAACCAGTCCATACCCAAAATAACATCGAAGCCCTTCATGGGCATAACCACAAAAGAAAAAGGGATTCTATGATCATCGACCTCTATATCACAACCCCTAACTCCTTGTTTCAAAATCAATTCACCCCCAAGAGGTGACACTACACAAATAGGAGATGCTAACTGTGCTAACTCCAACTCCAAAATAGATGCGAATGCAGCAGACACAAACGAATGAGATGCACCCGTATCGATCAAAACACTAGCAACTGAATTGCAAAACAAGAAGGTACCTCTCACAACCGACGAGTTGCATAAGATCCTCGCAGTAACAAGATACACGCGCCCAGACGACTCTCGATCAACTGCCACCTCAGAAGCAGAAGATCACCTGATCGGGACGAAGAAGCCCTGATTGGCCCTCGAGGCTCGAATCGACGGAGCAGTAAATGACTCGAGTTCGCCTCAACCAGATGCACAGACGTGCCACCCAACTGTGGGCAAAACCTCTTCATGTGCCCCGGTTGACCGCACTGAAAACAAGAGAGCGGCCGACCGCTTTGACTCGCTCGAGATCGAGCAAGAAGATCCGCTCTTTGAACTCCTCCCTCGAGGACAACCTGGAGACTTGTGGCCCGGTGACCACACTTGAAGCAGTAATGTCTCCTGCGCTTTTCCCGTAACTAGCACTTCAGTCGAAAAGTAGATCTAGAAAAACTACTCGAGATCGAGGAGTGAAACCCTCTGTCTTCGCCTCACTCGCCATCCCGACTCCTCTTGGAGCCTTTCGCCTTTCCTCTTCAGATCATAATCTCGGTATGGGCTGCGATCAACCAAACGCCCAAAATCCCGAATCATAGACCCGACAACTCTCAGCATGGGGCCACGCCTCAACTTCTTCTCAAACTCAATGCAACGGCGTTCCTCAGTCGCCACCAACTCAGGTGCAAACCTGGACAAACTAGTGAATGCAGCCTCAAACTCGGCCACTGATAAACTGTTCTGCTCAAGATGGCAGAACTGATCTCTCAACTTCTCCTGAACAGCTGGAGACAGGTACTTCTCCTGAAAAGCGTCAACAAAAGCCTTCCAAGTACCTCCAATACGACCCTTGGTGAACTTCCACCATTGACCCGCATCCCCTTTCAGCTGAAAAGATGCCAAGGTCACCTTCAGTGCCTCGTCTTCGATGCCTAGCATCTCAAACGTTTTCGTTGTCGAGCCATTCGAGCCATTAAATGCTGCTCGCTAGGATTACCTAAAAACTCGTCCCGTGAGACCGAAGAACTCTCTCTTCGTAAAAGAAGGTCCCAGATTCGCCACAACAACCTCGAGCACGATTACGAGCCCTAAGAATACCCATCGACTTCGAAGCTCTCGCTATCTCTTGGGCCAAAGCGCCCATAACTCGTCCTCTTGGCTCGGCCACATTGGCACAGCCAACACCCTCTGAATCGCGAATTTCCTCCGGTATAGGCACTTCCTGCCTGGCCTGCCTACCACGCCTACCACGACCTCGTCCTCGTCCTGACATCCTAATAAAGGAAACAAAGACGTTAGCACTCTAAATAATATGCCAACTATGTTACATGGACTCGGGTACGGGTGTCGGGTGCGGGTATGTATCTAGAGGTCGGACTCATTAAATCTTAAATTTAAGGGTACGCGGACTCGGCAAAAAAATATCATATTTTTATATTTTTAATCTAATATGTGAGATAAAATGGTACTATATGTAACTTACAGTGTCAAAATAACATTTATAGTAATTAAACAATAATATGCACATATGATAATTGTGTTATATACAATTATATAAGAAGTATCCGTTGAAAAGTATCCGACACATATCCCATACCCTTGTCCGAGTGTCGGGTGTCCGACACGGGTATTTGATCTATTTTGAAGAGTCCATGTAACATAGTATGCCAAAACTATGACACTCGCGTCCTAATACATTGGACAACAATAAATCACACCACGTAAGCACATAATCACATAATCACCTACGAATTTCATTCCTGGATAATGATAGTCCCGAGGCGTCACTAAAGTTCCGATTGGAAACAACATTGATCAAGTGCCTTTCCAACAAGACTTTCAGAGACTCAAGGGTCCAATCAACATCCTAGAAACTACATTCCATACCCACATAGTCACATAAACATGTTATCATATAAGCATGTAATCATTACACTAAGTCTCTATCAAACGAGACGAACCCATTGTGATACTAATCACTTCCCACGTACCCAAAGTATTCGAACCCGGTACGCTCTGATACCAAGTTGTAACGCCCTCAAAATTAACCCATTAAATATAAAACAAGACATGCATTATTAAAAGAAAACATTATATTATTCCAATCATCAGAGTATTACGAAATAAAACATCATAATAAATGCCCTACGGGCTTACATCTTGCCAAGCCAATACTTGGACACAATTCCATGAGTTCTAACTCAAAGCAAATAAAGCCCTAGGCTTGAGTGTTTACATAGTTCAGATAAAACAAATAACACAAATAAAGCAAATCTTCAAGTCCATATCCTCACAAGCTAAGTCTTTGGAGGTTGTGAACCACCTGAACCTGAAAATGAAGTTCCCATATAGGGTGAGCCACAGCCCAATAGAGAAATACTAAACCAAGCATAAGAATTAACTAAAGTAGTAGCATTAGATACATGGTTAACACAAAATAATCCATTTTACAATTTCATGACACAAATGTCAACATTGCCTATGACACTTTGTCTATGGCATAACTCACCTTCCAACTATGGCTCAGAACCTGGCCAAACAACTCAACAAGGATAACAAATCAGGTTAAACCTTTCTTATAACAAAATAAACACATATACTGGTGTTATAACAATCTCAATCAAATCCACTTCCATACTTCCCAACTGATAAACATCGTGGTGATGTATCATATCAACAACAAATAGATAAGCATATGAGCTGTATCTCTGCTATAGGCGTGCATATAAGCAGCAACCCTGGGTTCATCCCCTATCTTCCCATAATCATTAACCGGTTTAGAGGTACATCCCCCATCTTCCCCTAAACCGTGGAGTACATCCCCTATCTCCTCCCATACACAAGTAATGCATATAAACATAAAGTCATATACATAATAAATCAATACATAAATTTAATGTATTATTTCAACCTTTATACTCAACAACTTAACCAAATGATTAGTTTCAATTTTGCCTAATCCACATGCAATGTCTACAACAATCATGGCTATCCTCCACCGATAGCCCAAAACAATTATTTCTAAACAAGAAATAAATATAACAACAAATGTAATTTCAACATTCTCAAAGGTAAGTATTTAAACTAACCAAATACATCATTAAACCACTAAATTCCCCAATCTCATGAATTAAACCCAATATCACAATCTTCCCTTAAATTAATTATATAAATTAATCTATGACAAACCCTAAGGTTTCTCCCAAAATTCCCAAAGTACCCCCACATACCAAAATACCAAAGCTTAGGATTAAAACCTATAAATGGAGTAGGAAATCCCTACCTCGAAGAAAGAATCCAAAAAGAAGGAGATGGAGATGATAGCCTAAACTCCAAAGTGCTCCAAATCCAAGTTTGTTCCGATTAAATGAAAGCCCTCACTCTCCTCTACTTTTTTTGTAAAGCAACTAGGGTAAAAACACACCCTAACTAGATCAATCCTATGAGAGAAGGTGTTTGGAGAAGAAGAGAACTCGGAATTAGGGTTTGGGATCAAAAAGGGATGAAAAACTGCTTAAAAATCCCGCTAGTGTTTATATACGTGATGTGCTCGCTCGGCGAAGACATGGTCGCCGAGCGACGCATAAGAAATCGAACTCGCCGAAGCGAAGAGATGCTCGCTCGAGCCAAAGACAAACCACTCGCCGAAGCGAAAAAGCTCGCCGAGCCAACAAACACTGCATTCAGGTCTAAGTACTGGACGCAATCCTCGCTCGAGCCAAGAAAGGCTCGCTCGAGCGACGGACCAAAAACAAAAGCCTCGCCGGCGAAGAGAAGCTCGCCGGCGACCAAGCGTAAAATCGACATCAACCCTTGGTTTCTAAACCCAACCAACCTGTAATCAACCTGCCCAACAAATCCCATAACTCACAACTGAAGAAATAAAGGACAACAACAACAACAATACTATGACAATAGGATCCACGGAACATAAGTCCGAATACAATAATCAAATGGGAAAAGACCGGGGTCGCTATAGTCTCTTTCTCAGCAAAGGTCAATACCCAATAAAGCAATATCTTGACAATAATATCTGGCTGGGTATAATTTCATGACATCGTAAGGTCTCATGTAACAAAGTGAGCAGAAAGTCCTCTAAATCCACCTCCAATGAAATGATTGGGTCTGGATAACCTGGCTAAAAGATGCCTCCATGCAATCACAAACAATAGCAAAGGGAAATCCAACTGCAAGGAATATTTTTGGAAAATGCTACATTCAAAGCCCGACTTTGCTTTTGTTGTGCTTTAGTGTCTGTATCCTTTACAGTTCTTCATCAGCCTGATAACTGTTGAGTTGGTTAAGTAACTGATATTGTTTGGCATAACATGACTCATCTAGGCATCCAAATAGTTCAGACAAGGCTTTGTTATATCGTGTTGACTCTTCCCAAAGCCCTTTACTGCGCCATTTATCCAACCAAATCCTTATTGGATTTCCATTGCACTCCTAATACTTAAAAGGAAGTCCAGTCTTTAAACTTATGTTCACAAACTCCAACCATGGTATTTTGTTGTCTTGCAAGTAGGGCATTCAAGCACCTGCCATGTCAAGTCAGCTAGTCATTCAACTAATCTTGTCCACTTTGATCACTGGATTAGAATATGCCCCTCCACTTCCGGTAGCAAGAGAGGTAGCCGATAGTTGGAACAACTGGAACTTTAGGTTGCACTTGGGCTGGCGTATAGTTCTTTTCTTCGGTCTATGGTTTTGCAATTCTCAGTAAAGGTTACTAAAGCCAAATATTGATTCAAACCCCTCAAAGTCAATTTATTCCATGGGCAGCACCGGTGGATAATTGCAAAATGACATTTGCCCATTTACAGACAGGAAGCTTGCACAGCTTACTTACTAAGGGAACATAGCGGCTTCGGGTTGCTAAACAGTTAAATTAATCCAGATTCAAGCATAGAAAGAGACCTTCAACTTCAAGCTTAGCTATAGTTTTTTGTCATGAAGAAATTGGGACTCAAATGTGGATGCATAGTGAAATTATCAGTCTCTTAGTGGTGTTATAAGCTTGGTTTTCTTCAATTTTTTGTTTATTTGGAGCTATAGAAAAATGCATTGACCTAGTTTATTGGAAATTTAATTCACACGGAATGAATTGCACAATCATAAGTTGCAAGTTGCAACCTTAAATATAATTCCTTGTCTGATATTATTATTAATTTATTATAATTTTTTTGGTAAATTATGTTTAGTTAACAAGTGATTAGGGCTGTGCAAAATAATCCAATCTGTTAAAACCATCCAATTTGCACCGATTCGCTCTCTCAATCTGCTAACCGCGGATTAAATTTTGAAATTTATAATCCGCTTTCGAAATCGCTTCGCTATGGTTAATACATATATTTTTTTAACTTCTAATGAAATATTAAAGTAAAAGTGTAAGAGTGATTTAAGATGTGAAATTTGTTGCAAATTAGTAGTTATATATGAAAAATGTCATGTAAAATTAGTTTGTATTATATATATAAAAAAATATTATGCAAATTAGTGTTTTATATTATGCAAATGCTTGATAATTGTATATGAATATTCTTCAATTAACTAGTAAATTGAAACCATCCCAAAATGCCCAAACCGCAGTTTGCTTATTTTTCAATCCGCCATTCATAGTTTGGTTTATAATTTTACTTTCAAATTGCTCGAATCGCATCACGCACGCCCCTACATGTGATATCATAAGTAACTAGAATCAGCTTTGACTATCTGAACTTATAATAGGCTTGATTGTTTATGTTGTATGTTTTCTCTATTTGTCCATTATCCTGATTAGTTATTTGTTTGAACCTCTTCCAATCTTGGGAGTTATCTTGATTATTGGTTTGAAATTTCTTTCACTAATATCGTTGGTTGATTTTGCAGCAATTGCCCGCACAGTGGGGCACTTGTCCAAGAGTGCTGATGTCATGAAGCTTGTCAACAACCTCATGAAGGCCCCAGAAGTTGCTGTCACAATGCAGGAATTCAGCAAGGAAATGCTAAAGGTATTGCTTTTAGTGTTTTTCAAAAACCAAAGATATCAAAGATTCGTCAATTGTGAGGATGAAATTTTTATTGCATTGCGTCTTATTGAAGTGAGGATGAATTTTTATTTATTTATTTATTGCATGGCATCTTATTGAAATGCACACTTCTTGTTCTTTTAAATGTGCATTTTCCACAATTAAAATCTTTCCTGTGTTCTGTTTGGTTATATTTCTTCAGTTAAATTTTGAAAGTTTGATAGTTTTATTTGAGGTTAATTATTAAACTCGCATCTGCCTTTATTTCTATTTGTTAGAAATTTGATATTACCAACAATTGAAAAAAAAAAATAAAAATTTTGAAGAAATTTAATATTACCACTTAAAATCTCTTCTACCATAAGCATTTCTGTAGTGGAACAATCATGAATTACAGGAATTCTAGAAAATTACTTTGTCATGTTGAACTTCTACAACCATTACATATTTCAATTATGTGAAACCAAAATAATTTGCGAACATATTATAGAAATCTAGCAGTTCTCTTGTACTTTGGACTACCATTTTACATTTATTAATTCAAACTCGAAGAGGGGTTGAAGATGGGAGAGATGGAATATGTGTCATGACCCGAACCAGCCCCCAAGGGTTAAGGACATAACCGGCCAGTAATCATGAGATTACTTACGGCCTCAGACCAAACCAAACGTATTTTAATAGAGTTAATGGAGGCTAAACGGAAGCAATTTAAAACTTTGTCCATAGAGCTGTGCTTACATGGCACATCATAACAAACCATACATATGCACATTAATAACTCACATCAAAATATGTACTACACAAAGCTCTGTACATACAGGATCATATAGGTCTAAGTCAGCTGAATAAAACTGTATACAACATGTTCAAAGACTTCGCCCATATGACAAAATAAAACAAAATAACAAAAAGGCGAAGACGGGTCTCGTGCGTGAGATGCAAAGGCTGACTCTTCAAAACCTTTGTTGTTCCTCACAGATTTCACTGGGGCTGGGTTTGGACTTCTCTTGGCTCACCTACAAACATATGAATGAGCGTGAGCGATAGCCCAGTGAATAATATCAAATGAAGAAAATACATTGGAACATTATACATCAGACGGCCTCGGGTCCAATTCATATTTTCCTTTAACATATATACACAATTTAGGTCAAGTGACTGCAGTTCCAAACAAACTGACCTTTGGCCCATTCAAGCTTTTATTTACGTCAAACTGGCCTTTGTCCCATTCGTTCATGTCAAAATGGCCTCTGGCCCATCCGTTCATGTCAAAACGGCCTCTGGCCCATTCATTTATATCAAAACGGCCTTTGGCCCATTCATTTATTCTTGTCAAAACGGCCTCTGGCCCATCCATTTATTCTTATCAGAACGGCCTCTGGCCCATTCATTTAGCATAGCAAACATTGTCCACCAATCAAATCAATGAATTTATAAACTTACATAAAAGTAAGCAATTAGACAACAACATATTTCAGATATCTTTGTCGAGATATTACTCACAGTGATCGGCTTGTGGATTTGCCTTGGAGCTTGACCCTACACATCATATAACACATATGGGTCACAAACGATTCAATCCGTTCTATAATTCACATATTCCTTTTTAGGCTTTATTCTTATCTCTTTAACTCAATTACAATGCTTAATGCATGCCTAATAGTGCTTGCAAGTGAAAGAGAACGGAAAACAAAACACAGGACGTTCACACAAAATTTTCAGAAACAGAGTCCCCGCTCGAGCGGACCCAATAGGTCTGCAAAAGTTCTGGTTGCATCAAATTCACGCTCGAGCGTGAACTCGGGTGCTCGAGCGGAAGGTCTGTCTACATAGCTCCACGCTCGAGCGTCAACTTCTTCGCCGGCGGGCACAGTCTGCAAAATATCTTTGGGAACCGCAATTTCACGCTCGAGCGGCGGTTCTCCCGCTCGAGCGGACATCAAATTTTCTGGGTTTTTCTAGCAGTGTTCTTGAGCTTCAATTTGATGTTCGAGGGTTCCAAACGCATGATTTCAGTCCCAAAAACATATAAACACATTATATTTGTACGGGGAGGAAATATTCCGACAACCCGCACTTCCTTTCTTCCGAGTTCCTCAGCTGTCCGATCACCTGAAAACACAACGACGGTGAGCTACCCGGCGGTGTGTGGCCGGAAAACACCTCCGACGCTCAAGTTAGAACCTCACACACAGACGGATAGCTAGAGAGAAGGAGAGTGTTTGAGTGTAAGTCTTACTTACAAAATTGTCCATCCCCATAAGGGGTGGCGCAGAACTTGTTTATATACCTCTCTGCGCCCATATCCACTCCCATTGATCTCTCAACACGTGGCTCGCTATCCCATCTGTCGACATACACCATGCCTCTGTCGGGGTTACACCATGTTGGACATCACCTAATCCCAATCGCGACCCTCTGTTGGAGCGGTGAAGAGCTTCTGGTCCACAAATGCCACGTCCTGGCGCCGCCGACTAAATTTGGAGAGAACCGAGAACGCAAAGATTCCTTTGGACCATGCCCGGGATATTTCACATTCACCTTTCTCAGCATTCCTGCCGAGCAACTTCCTAGCTCGGTCGACTACGCCCTTCCTGGCGCCGGTCATCTGCTTAGTCGGTCGGGCTTCCTGCCGAGCAGCCGAACAGCTCGGTCGTTGACGCCTTTCCGGGCACCGGATTCTTCAGTCTGCTGGGCTTACATTCATCCTAAGCACGCAGCTCGGTTCAGTCAATCGGTGTCTTAACCGAACACCTTCTTGACGCAGTACCTGCTCGGCCCATATCTTACCCGGCACAACTCTGTCCGGCCAAATATGACCGGCACGGTACCAGATCATTATTTTCCCACTCAATTGCCCCTTAATTCCGTCCGCTCTAGCGTGGCGAGGATTCTTGTTTCAACCCGGTATCATTTCCTCGGTCCCGGCTTTTCAATTGATAACGGTGGTTGATGTCTTGAACTTGCGGTCGGCCTTCAAACTTGCTCGAAATCTTCGATGCCGATGCTACATCTGACCTCGGTGTCTTCTCATCTTCCCCGGTTGACGTCTCACCGCGTCTCTTGACTCGGGAGCCATTAATGGCGACAGTGGCATCCTCATCGTCCTCGGCGAAGCAACCCACGCCAAAATTCAAAATTTTTGGCGGTTGGCCACCCCGATTCCCCTATATACATGCCATCCTCATCTTCTTCCCTTCCTAGTGCCATTCCAACATTCCAGACGTTCCAGAGCTCCTGCCCCTTCCCTTTCCTGCCATTGCTGCGTTTGTGCCTCGAAGAAGTCTTCCTCGCCGTTTCCTGGTAAGTCCTTCTATTTTCTCACCATTTTCTTTCATATTTCATACATTAGGGCCTTAAAATACGACTTATAGGACTTAGGCACCAAAAAATATCCCAAACCTTCCATTGTTCTTGGTGTTCTTCATTTCCCCTGAAGAACAACAAAGAACTGGGGCGGACCGGGCTCCTGGTCTCCATTTGATCCAAAAGAACTACAGAACCGAGCAGATAACATGTTTGTAGTGAATGCCGTAAAAACCGAGATAGTGGGAGCACTTGGTCGTCCAGCCGGGCTAATATCTGTCCGTTTGGGCGAAACTTAGCAACCTTAGAAACCGGGGTGGTTTGGCACACATCTGGACCGAGCTAAAGTCAAGCTTGGTTTTGTGAGACCGCGCTCACACTTAACCCTTGCAATCCTTTTCCTGCAGAGTCCAAGGGGACCATTAACCTCTCTGAAGCTCCCAAGACCGAACAATCATTCAGTGCCAAACCACAACCGAGCTACACTAGTGCGCCACAAATGGGGAAATACCGCTATATGGTAGACACCCGGCGCCTTAGACGATTCAGGAGGAGTACGGCATCGGCGATGTCCACCTCGAACTTGCGCCGAGAAAACAACCCCTTGGGAAGAGCCGTGCCCCTTCACCGTGCTTTCAATAGTTGAAGGAGGCCTTCGCTTTCCTCTCAATCCTCGATCCGCAGAATTCGCTTCACCGGCTTGCACCAACCCAAGTGTCAACAAATACATACCGGATTATAAGCGGTGTTCATGAGTTAAATAACCGGCTTGGTACTCAACGGGCCTAGCCGAGATCTTAAGGCAATACACAATGGGTCACATGGCGTGCCTTGCCTATTACTTGAAAATAAGACCGGGCGGGGAAAAAATAGTGACCGGCACCCAGATAAGGACTTGCAGCGGACGACTTCTTACGGGTGTCTGCAACTATGAAATGGCCGAGGTAACGGGTGGTCTATAAGCAAGAACGGTTCTTCATGTAAGCCGCGCTTTCTTGCTCGGTCAATACTTTTTTACTGATTACTCTGGACTTAATCACTTTTTCTCTTTGTTTCTTTTGTAGCAATCCAAGCACTGCAAGCGAACTACCAGTTCCCCAACACCGAGTCAATCCGAACCGGCTTCGACATGCACCGGATCGGATTTAATCGCTTATAAAGCTACCTACACCTACTCTGCTCCTCGCCGGGGTAGAGTCACTGATTTCTTGCGCGAGCCAACTCCACCTCGGACCTAACTTTACTCGACATCCCTTAATCCGGTGACCGAGAGCGAAATGGCCAGCAGTCGAATCCAGACTTGCTAATCGCCACTTCCGCCGAGCTCTGGGCGCCAAAGACTCCATAGCGGCGGTCAATCGGTGACGCGGTGCTTGGCCTCGCAACACCTGCAATCCGCCAACCAGCCGAGAACTCGGTGGCCGAGGTGGAAAAAGAGCTCGGCAGATCCTCGGTAAATGGTGGGTGAAACTAGAGGAAAGCAACCTCGGCGAGGGCCAAAAGCTGTCTTGACTGGCGCCCGCGATTGAAGCGACGAGGAGGCGAACATCCCGCCAATGCCTCGGTGAAGGGTGACAAGGAACATTCTTTGGCCTTTGACTGTCAAAGCGCTCTGCCGCCAAGCGTGGTTGGAAGTGACCACGTTCGACACACGGTGGTCAAATCGTCGTCCGTGAAATCAATGACCAGGTAGCGCCTAATTTATTTCTAAAATTTCACAAGTGTTTGCCGGTTTCCTCACTAATCATATTTGCTACTTGCGAGCCATCGAAGCGACACACGGTAATGGGCGCATTCACGGCCGACAAAAGGCCTCGACCTTTGCCGGTCAAGTCGAAAGCCTCCAAGCCGAGCTGGGCCGGGCAAAAACATCATTTGTGAGCGGCCACGAGAACACCAGTTGCTCGCAACCTGGATGCGGCCGAGAAGAAGCGAAGAACTTCAAGCCGAGCTAAGCGCCTTGAAGGAGTCGAGGGACAAAGGTGAGGTCGCCAACAATGCCGGCTTCAAAGAAGCGGAGGATAGCTACAAAAGCGGTCTTTGCAACCGGGACATCTATTTTAAGGCATTTGGAAAGAAGCTTGCTCGAAGCTCGGTCGAGGCCTGAAACCGATGTGTTTGCCGCCACCCCAAAGCCTTCTGCGGTCTATCTCGTGCCTTATGCCAACGACGTCTTCACCGCATTGCAAGCGGAGGCCGAGGAAGAGCTTGCTAGAGAGCGGCTGCAGAACCGGTGAAGGAAGCGACCGAGCAAAATGTTGAGGATGAGCCGGTGGTCGAGAGGACTCCACCGGTCAACAAGATGACTATGACAACCTCTCCCTTGCTTAGTTTCTTTTTGAACTTGCTTTTTGTTTGTTTTCAATGTAACCGGGCTTAGTACCCCACCTTTGTACTTATTTCTTATCAATGAAAAAGCTCTAATTTTATGAAGTGTTTGCACGGTTTGCTTGAACTTTCTTGATACAACATCAATTCACGTAAGGGATACATTACCTCGGTTGAGAGACCAAATCACAACACCTCCAACCGAGGTAATTCATCTCGGCAAGAAATATCTAATTTGCACAAACATTAATCCATCCAACCGGGCTAATCCATCTCGGCAAGAAATATCTAATTTGTACAAACATTAATCCATCCAACCGGACTAATCCATCTCGGCAAGAAATATCTAATTTGCACAAACATTAATCCATCCAGCCGGACTAATCCATCTCGGTTGGGAATCCGAAGTTGGGCAAAACGCCAACTCTTCCAACCGGACAAATCCATCTCGGTCGGGAAGCCGAAGTTGGGCAAACACCAACTCTTCCAGCCGGACAAATCCATCTCGGTTGGGAATCCAAAGTTGGGAAAAACGCCAACTCTTCCAACCGGACAAATCCATCTCGGTCGGGAAGCCGAAGTCGGGCAAACACCAACTCTTCCAACCGGACAAATCCATCTCGGTTGGGAATCCAAAGTTGGGAAAAACACCAACTCTTCCAACCGGACAAAATCATCTCGGTTGGGAATCCGAAGTTGGGCAAAACACCAACTCTTCCAACCGGACAAATCCATCTCGGTCGGGAAGCCGAAGTTGGGCAAACACCAACTCTTCCGGTAGGACAAATCCATCTCGGTTGGGAATCCAAAGTTGGGAAAACGCCAACTCTTCCAACCGGACAAATCCATCTCGGTCGGAAGTCAAGTCGCAAACACCAACTCTTCCAACCGACAAATCCATCTCGGTTGGGAATCCAAAGTTGGGAAAAACACCAACTCTTCCAAGGACAAAATCATCTCGGTTGGGAATCCAGTTGGACAAAACACCAACTCTTCCAAGGACAAATCCATCTCGGTCGGGAAGTTGGGCAAACACCAACTCTTTCAACCGGACAAAATCATCTCGGTTGGGAATCCGAAGTTGGGCAAAACACCAACTCTTCCAACCGGACGAATCCATCTCGGTTGGGAATGTTAAGTTTTAACAAAACATCAAATTGCGAAGGCAAAGAACACTTGTATATTGACAAAAAGAATTACATTCTGAAGTGTAATGCAAAAAGCTCCTTCTTTGTAAACAAAACAAAAGCTAGAAATAGTACACTTTGAGGTTGGCCGCATTCCATGGCCGAGGTATTGCTCTACCATCCAAGTCTTCCAGGTGGTATGCCCCCTTGCCCGCCAGACCGGTTATCTTGTATGGTCCTTCCCAATTTGCCCCTAGCTTGCCTTCCCCTGGCACCAGGGTATTTCCCATAACTTTTCTCAGGACCCAATCACCCACCTTGAGCAGTGCAGGGTGCACCATCTTGTTGTATTTCTGGAGAGTTCTTCTTTGGTAGGTCGCCACATGGATGGCGCTTTTTCGGCTCTTGACCAGATCTAATTCCAGAGCAATAGCCTCGGTGTTGAGCAGTGCTCAAAGCTTTCACTTCGAGGGTGGGCATGCCGACTTCAAGGAATGACCGCCTCCATGCCATAAGCCAAAGCAAATGGAGTTTCCGGTAGAAACGCCATGGGTAGTCGGTATGCCCAAAGGACGCTTGGAAGTTCCTCGGCCCACTTTCCCTTTGCCTTTTCAATCTTTTCTTTAACCCATCTAGAATAATCTTGTTCGACGCCTCGGCTTGACCGTTGGATTGAGGGTAGCGGGAGTAGAGTAGAATTCAATCTTCAAATCTTCACAAAATCCTCTCAATAAGCGACCGTCAAATTGGGTGCCGTTGTCGTAAATCAAGATTTTGGGGACGTAAACCGTGTTACCACATTACGCCAAACAAACCTCTTTCACGTCTTTTTCTTTGATAGTCGCCAAAGGTTCACTTCAATCCATTTGGTGAAGTAGTCCGTTCGCGATAAAGAACTTCTTGATTTGCGGTCTGCGATTGGGAGGGCTCCCACTATATCTAGTCCCCACATCGCAAAAGGCCAAGGGCTGGTGAGTGGAAGAAGTTCTCTGGCTGGTTGGTGGATCTGGTGTGCGAATTTCTGGCACTTTTCACATTTCCGGACATATTTTTTGCGTCGACTTGCATGTCTGACCACCAATAGCCTTGTGAAATAGCTCGGTAGGCCAAGGACCTGCCCCCAATGTGACTGCCACAAATGCCTTCATGAATTTCGCGCAGGAATGCATCCACGCTGTTTGGGTGCACACACTTTAAGTAAGGACCAGTGTAGGATTTCTTATACAAGGCGCCAGATGGAGAAAGCCAAAACCGCTCTGATTTCACCCGGCATTTGTGTGCTTCCTTCTTTTCGGTTGGTAGAACCCGGTCTCGGAGAAACAAAATGATCGGATCCATCCATGAGCGGACCCGGCAAGCAGAGTACTTCCGCGGCTTCTTCAATGCTTGGTCGTGGAAGAAAGTCAATTAACAAGGGATTGGGAGATGTATTATCTACCATGGATGCTAGGTGCCACTCATCGGCTCATTTTTTTCTTCGACGATCTGTTGGACTCGATTACTGGCTTGTTTGATCGTTCCTGACGAGCTTGGTACTTTGCCATGCGGTCATCCTTTGCCTCGTAAATCGAAACTTGGTTAACCACAAGTTGGAGTCACAGACACCATTAGCTCGGCAGCTTTCATTTGGATTGCGCTCTTGAGCCCGGCCAGGAGGGCCTCGTACTCAGCTTCGTTATTAGATGCTGGGAAGCCAAGGGTGATAGAATGTTCAATGGTTAGGCCATCTGGGGAGATAAGAACAACACCTAGCCCTGCACCGTGACGATTGGACGCCCCGTCAACAAAAAGCCTCCACATTTCCCCCACAAAAAGCTTCCAGCAATCTGATGGATCCTGTGAGTGGTAAGGGGCGCCATGATCAAGGTTGCTTGGCTGTCCGGTTTCAAGTTCTGCGTTCACTGGACCCACTCCTGCCCGCCTTGGTGATTCGGCACCGGACTCAGCAAGTTGATGCCGCCATGCCTAAGTCGAGGCGAATCACCTGCGGCTGGTATCATCTTGCGACCCCGCAGCTCGGTCTTGAGTTGTGTCGAGACTTCCCTGGTGATGCGATGCAAGGCGAGTTGGTGGGACAACAACACAACGCCGTCATCGCGTCACGGTTGTTGGCATTGCAGTGTAGGCCATCGCGGTGGTGGCGCAAAGTCGCGCCCGCGGACCCCAGTGGCGGCGTCTCGATGGTGGCGTGCACCTCATCATCTCTTGCGGTAATATCGACCGGGCAAGCGGATGAGTTCGGTGAGAATTCGGCAACAAAGTCGACCAAAGTCCGGGCTTTGATGGCGATCTTGTGGTGATACTTTACATCAAAGCGCCTTTCGACCGCCCATTTAAGAACTTCGGCGGAAAAATCCGCTCGTTCAAATAAAGCTTTGAGGAACTCGGTCAAGACGACGACAAGTATGTGCATGAAAGTAGTCGCCAATTTTCTTGAAGCCATCATTAATGCCAAAGCAAGTTTTTCAAGAGGCGGTACCTAGTCTCATTGGTAGCAAAGTCTTCTTGGCGTAAAAGATGGGGAGGTGCTTGATTCCTTCACCGAACAAGCACCGACCTTGTGCATCTTGAGATACGGCGGATAAAGATAAAGTTCTTCTCCGAACGGCGTTACCAACAATGGTGCGGAAGACAGATATTCTTTGAGCTCGGCCAACGCTCGGTCGCACTCTTCATCCCAAGAGAACTTGGACTTCAAGGACTGGAAGAAAGGACGGCAGCGGTCTGATGACCGGCTTATAAATCGATTAAGCGGCGTATTCGCCAAATCTTGCGACGTCTTTCACCGAGCTAAATTGCTTTAACTCTTGCACGGCTCTGATCTGTGTAGGGTCTGCCTCAATACCTCGGTTTGTGACTAAGAATCCTAAAAATTTCCCGGATCCCACACCGAAGGCACACTTAGACGCATTCAGGCGTAACTTATGCTTCTTGAGGATGGCAAACATCTCGGCCAGGTCGGACAAATGATTTGCTTGATGCTTGCTCTTCACCACCATGTCATCAATATAAGCTTCCATTGTCCGGCCCAGTAAAGGAGCAAACATCTTGGTCACCATCCTCTGAAAAGTTGCCCGTTCTTTAAACCAAAAGGCATAACTTCGGTAGCGAAGAGTCCCCGGTGTAGTAAATGAAGTGATTTCTCGTCGGGGCCGTGCATGGCAATCGATGATAGCCCCAGATGCGCGTCAGAAACTTAACTTTGTCATGGCGGCCGTCAAATCCACAATTTGGTCAATTCTAGGCAAAGGAAAATCTTTCGGACAAGCACGGTTGACGGTCTTGTAATCAACACAAACTTCGCCACTTCCCATTCTTCTTTCTAAGATTGATGTATTTGAAATCCACGAGGATAGTGCACTTCTGAATTGCTCGCGCCTCAGCGATTTTGACTTCCTCCGCCACTACCTCGGCGTGATGCAATCTTGACCTCCTTGTTATTTGAATGACCGAAGCAGCGCAGGAAGACATTGAGATGATGGCAGATAAAATTTGGATCGAGGCCGGGCATGTCATAAGGTGACCATGCAAAAACTTCAATGTTGGCCATAAGGAATTCCACCATCTCGGTCCTCTCCTGTGCTGTGAGGGTGGAGCCGAGCAAGAAGAACTTGTCCGGCTGCTCGGTATCAATTCACTTCCACCAATCCTTCCACGGCTTTGTCTTCTGCCTTAGTGCCCACATCATCTAGCACTACCAGGTCCTCCGGTCCCTCAATCATTTGAACGAATCCCTTGGCAGCCCCGCTTCCATTGGCCGCCACAAAGCACTGGTTTGTCGTAACCTGGTCGCCCCCAATCCCCTCCACTGCCCCCATGGCGAGGGAATCTCATCACTTGGTGAAAGGTTGATGCCACGGCTTGCATAGCATAAAGCCGGCCCGCCAAGGATCAGTTGTAAGTAGATGGCACTGACACCGAACTCAACTGTTTGACCACTGATCCCGCTTTAACCGGCAGGATAATTTTTCCCAAAGGCCACTCCGGCTGTGAGTTAAAACCGACCAATGGCGAAGTTGCTGGGGCCAAATCCGTGTCTCGGAGCTTGAGCTGTTTGAAAGCGTCGTAGTACATGATCTCAACCGAGCTTCCCTGATCGATCAAGATCCTTTTAACTTCAAAATCATTGACGCGGAGAGTCACCACCAAGGCGTCATTGTGCGGTGTCTATGATGCGCCCAAATCTTTTGAGGAAAAAGTGATCACATCCTTTACTGTCTTCCCCTCTTGGCCGAATTTGGCGAGACAAAACCTTCCTCATGTGTTCCGCCTTCTTAATCATACCACGAAGCTCGCAAACACGCGCCGGTTCCACTATGCCGTGGATGACATTCACAACCCCTTGCGGAGGTGCATCCCGGTCATCCGGTCCGCGTGGAGCAACTGGAACCTGGTTTGCCTTGACTCCTCCATCAATGTAGAGGTCGGATGCCGGCCGCCACTAGCTCTTCCAAGTCTTGCCTCAAAAGGTAAACGATCCTCTGTTCGGTGGCACGCTCGGTGAAAAGGTACAACGGTACTTGGGATTGAAGCCCTACGCGTCGCCTAACTTAGCAGAAACCGGACGTACTCCTCGTCCGATTTCACTAAGTATGCGATAGATTGGGATTTTGAAGACCGTGGTGATGCTGTCCTTGCTTTCACCTCCTGCGCATCGGCGCATCATCTCGGGGTAGTCATCCGTGGTAATCATTCTGTCATTACGCCGCTCCCGACCCCGGTTCTTGCGGTTTGAGCCTCGGTCTGACTCCTCTGCCCGGTCACTAGATCGGTGGACTCTTGCCTGCATGCACTTTTCGGCCGACCTCTTAGGCTGCTGCGGCGGGTTGCCTTCTCGGTTGAGGCGAGGCATCATCCTCTACGGATGTGCTCATTGATCGCTGCATAAGTTGTCCCATGGTCGTAGGGTTGCATGGTAAGTGAGTCTCGCGATCTATGTCCGGCCGAGCCCACGCTTATCTTGTCACGATTGCTAGGTTGACCGGCGATCCAAAGATCTCGTTGAAAGTCTCCCAATACTTGGAGTTGTGCGCCTTGAGTGTGTCGCTCGGTTCCATCTTGATACTCGAGGGTGATCAACTTCCTTAGGAGTTTTGGTGTTAGTCGTGAAGCTGCATTCGAAGGCCTCTGCCATTTGTTGCCACCTTTCAATACTTCCTCGGTAGCCTTCGAACCACTTCAATCCCAATTCGCCCAAACTTGGCGGAAAGATAAGGCACATAAGGGCATCATTCCGACGGTGTCCGCCATAACCTCGCTTGAAATGACTTACATGCATGCGGATCGGTCTTCCCATCGTCTGAGGTAAACTTTGGTGGTGGAACCCGGAGCGGTGGCTTCTATCTCAAGTGAAAAGGAGTGGCACTCAACCCGCCAAATCTGTATCTAGAAGGTGGTACCGCTTGGCGTGGTGGAAGCATTCCGACCTCCTCGGCATGGGCTCAGTGGGATAACCATTTAACGCCGGCACCCTCTGAGCTTCCCGCTGGCCTGCTCCTTCAAAGCGCCCGCAAATCCTCTGACAAAGTGAATAGGAATACCTCGGCGTCGTCTCCGGACGTGAGGGTCAGAGGGTACTATCTTGCCTTTGGACTCCTCTGGCATAAGTCGAGATCACCATCTCTGTAGCTCTGGTGATAGAGATCGTCGGTGTGCCTCGACTCTGGTGGTGAGCAGCGGGGAGGGGGCGTCGGCGGGATGGGGTGCGCCACTGTGGTCACCCTCGGCTACACCCTTCCCTTTGTGACGCCGCTTAAGCTCCTCCATCTCTGCGCCATTCGGATGACGGCCTCTTGGTCCGCAGCTTGTGTTCCAGACGTCTGAGTGTGACTCTCTCCGCCACGGTGTCCGTCTCGACTCGAGAACGGCCATGACTTCTTCTTGGCGCTTGTCCGCCGCGTCTCCCTCCTCCGGTGGCTGCGTCCAAGTTCGCCATCGGAAGGATGGTCGTGAGTCCTTCTCTCTGCCGGACAAACTCCGGAGTAGCTCCGTCGACGGCGGACAACGGAAACTCTTCATTGTGCGCCATGAACGGCGATCAGATGAACCCAGAAGACAAGGTTTTATCTGCAAGATTCCCACAGACGGCGCCAATTGTACGGGGAGGAAATATTCCGACAACCCGCACTTCCTTTCTTCCGAGTTCCTCAGCTGTCCGATCACCTGAAAACACAACGACGGTGAGCTACCCGGCGGTGTGTGGCCGGAAAACACCTCCGACGCTCAAGTTAGAACCTCACACGCCCAGAGATAGCTAGAGAGAAGGGAGAGTGTTTGAGTGTAAGTCTTACTTACAGAAAATTGTCCATCCCCTTAAGGGGTGGCGCAGACTTGTTTATATACCTCTCTGCGCCCCACATCCACTCCCATTGATCTCTCAACACGTGGCTCTGCTATCCCATCTGTCAGCACATACACCATGCCTCTGTCAGGTTACACCATGCTGGACATCACCTAATCCCAACTGCCAGCCCTCTGTTGGAGCCGGGCAGCCGAGCTTCCCGGTCCACAGCCGGGCTGTACTTCGTGCACAAGCGCGCCGCTGGCTAAGCTGGAGAGAACCGAGAAACGCAGCATCCCGGCTGGACCATGCCCGGGATATTTCACATTCACCTTTCTCAGCATTCCTGCCGAGCAACTTCCTAGCTCGGTCGACTACGCCCTTCCTGGCGCCGGTCATCTGCTTGGTCGGTCGGGCTTCCTGCCGAGCAGCCGAACAGCTTGGTCGTTGACGCCCTTCAAGACCGGATTCTTGATCTCTTTGGGCTTACATTCATCCTAAGCACGCATTGTTCACTAATCGGAGTCTTAACCGAACACCTTCTTGACGCAGACTGCCGCCCATATCTTACCCTAAGACAACTCGCCTGCCAAATATGACCGCAAGTACGACCGGATCATTATTTTCCCACTCAATATTGTATGAGAGTGTAAGGATATTACATCAAATTGTTCAAAGCCAACTTCTAATTCTCAAACAACTCTCATTTCTTTAGTATGAACAAAACTCATGTCTTCAAACTTCACATAAGCTTCATTTCTTTAAGAATCAAACATGCATGTAAGTTTTGGCTTCCAATTCGAGTTCAAATGGTACAAATAAGGCTTATGATCATGGAACTTATGAAAACCATGCATGCATGTGAGATTTGATGCCCAATTCCTCTTGTTCAACATGGCTCATGCATGAATATGCAAAACCATAGCAATCATGCACATGCATGCTCATATAAACTCCCAATTCAATAACTTCAACTCAAATTATGCCCTTGATCACAAATAAATCTTGAACTTACAAAATTACAAATTCAAATTTATGAATTCAAGATCAATTACCTATCTAGGGGCTCAATTCTTCCAATCAATAGCAAGTTCTTGAGTATGACTTCAAGATTATCAAGCTTCAAGACCAAACTTGAGTTATCTCCCCTCTCTCCCTCTAATTTCGGGTCTCTCTCTCTCTCTCTAGAGAGTTGATTTCAGCCAAAGATAAAATAAAAGAGGGAATTGAACATATCATGGCCTCTTACACAACCCCACTCAAGCACATTATTTTAATATAAGATAATTGAGCATTAAGTCATTAATTTAATCCGATTAATTTGACCCGAATCAATTTCCAACTAAATTTCACCGTAGGCTCTAAAAATTATGCCAATCGCAATGGCGTAATCAATTTCGGGTTCTGTGGCCGATAAGGCCTTCAATTTAATTTCCAAAGTAGACAATTAAACAGATATTCCTACGGTGAACAGATAGAAATTCAAAACCACATATTTTCACATAATGGCACACAAAATCATATTAAACACATAATCATATTCAAAATAAGGACCAATTAGCATAATACAGAACAGGGTTATCACAATATAAGTATGACAGCTTGATGAACATTGTTTGGCCCATTTATTTACTTAAGCTTTTGGCACTGTCTAGCATGCTATTAGAGGTTCTGAGTACGGGGTCTATAAGTTTGTTTGTGTGGAGTACAGGTCTCGATATTTGCTTATGTTCCCCCATTCTATGTTTTGCAAGCTATTTTTTTTTTGTCTATTTAACTCTCCATGTGCGAGAAGGGTTCACACATGAGGGAGGGTCTGAGAGGCAGCAGAGTATATGAGAGCCTGACAAATATTATTCTTGCACATTCCCTAATATATTAAAGTTTTAGGAGCCTGTGTACAGATATTGAGTCGTTTGTGTTTTTGGTTGCATTTTAATGCATATTCTTATTAAATGACCTTATTTCTAGTTAATGTAGATAATGTCTTATAAAACACTTCCAACTTCGATGTGCACAGCTATTTGAAATTCATTGGCCTAATTCACACTAGAAATGCCATACTTTTTGTCATTCTATCTAATCCTCTTGGTGTCGACTTCAATTTAATAGAAAAATTCATGGATTGTGAAGGCTAAGGAAATGAAGTATCATTTCTTCTGCACATTGTTAGCTTTTTTAGTGTTTTTTAGTTTTTAAAACGTATCGTTGTTAGTTAATTCTGAATAAATGTTGGTTTGAAATAATGTCATCTATATATAGAATTAAACCCAGATGGTAATGAGTCTCAATATTAACTTCCAAGTATACAAAATAATCTGAGTCACGTGCATGATATATATATATATATATAGGCAGGGATAATTGAGGAGACTGTAAATGATGCTATTGACTCAGCACTGGATACGGAGGATATGGAAGAGGAAATTGATGAAGAAGTTGACAAAGTCTTGACTGCACTTGCTGGTGAGACTGCTGCTGAACTTCCGGAAGCAGTCAGGAAGGAGAAATTAAAGCAACCCGCAGGAGCTGTGCCGGAGGTATAGGCAACAATTCTATCATCTGATGCATTTTCCATTTTAGCCTATCATTTGCTCTGAAGGAAGCTGAATTTCCTTGATTTTTGTAGGATGAAGCAATAGGCGAGGGTGCTGACGATGAGGAAGAACTTGAAGAAATTAGGGCCCGGCTTGCCAGAGTTAGATCATAGTTTGATCATTTTATGCTTACCTCTAATACGTGGCATTTACTGGAAAGGTCATCAAATTGGTTTCCGGATTGCGGCAGGTAAAACCTAGTTTACCTTTTGAGAAAGAGATGGAAAGAAAATGTCTATAGTATAATTCATACCAAAATCCACTTCATTTGAAACACATGTTTGGTCATTACTTGTGCAATAGTTAATTATCTATACGTGCATTATCTTGGATTTGAAGGTTTCATTTTCTCTCTCTGATGAAGCATGAACCCGATGTTTCATAGATTACGTACTATGGTTTCTTTCAGATTCAGAGATTAATCTAAGTGTATATTCCTCATCACAGCCCAGTTCACTTATTCGGTTGTCTTGCTTGTGTACCGGTAAGGTGTTGGATAATTTAAATTTGTTCAAGCTTGAGCTAAAATTTATGAACCCAAATTAAAATTTGGTTAAGGTCTTGGGTTTCACAACCCAAACTTTTAAATTTTATTGTTAATAATTATATAATAAACTAGAAGAACACATAAATTACTGATTATGTTCTCATAATTGGTTTAAATCATATTTCCATGTAATCAATTCTATTGCTTAATACCCATCTCAATTAAACTTTCTTATTATATTCCATGTTTCGTTTGGGGACAACATATTTTAGTTAAAAAGTTAAAAAATTATTATAAATTGTCACATTACTCTTTCTGTTTGTCTGCATATTTTTTTATAAAAAGTTAAAAGTTATTAAAATAGCCTAAACTCCGACGAGGCTGTCAATCTATTAATTTAGTACAACTCGATATAACTAAAGATAAATTTTTACATTGAATTCAACAACTCAAGTCTAGTCTGAATTATTTCAAATAAAGTCAGACTTGGGATATTTGTGGTGTATTTTGGGGAAAAAAAAAAAAGGGAGAACCAAACAAATACAAATATAGACATGGTAACAGAAATATGGAATAGGACAATAACATGTGATTTGAGGCAAGTACCTTGGAAAATCCAACCTAGGTTAATGAATTCATGAATACTCCAAAAGAATATCTAAAAACATAATTCAATTGCCGCTTTCTGAAAAGACTAAAAAAAGTATTTGTTGTTGTGCACGTTTCGTGGCCTACTTTATGCCTAATTTCTCAATTTTCATTGTTACTTGCATATAATATAGCATATGTTAGAAAACAACAGATTTGGGTCACTGTTGTGGTTACCGGACAGCTGTGACTGTCGTGCGGTTTGTTGGAGTTGTTTTGGATGTTATTTTAATGATATGAATCGTTCAAATTTTAGATAATATCGATAAGAATATACTTGTAAAAATGAAGTTAATCGGATATTGACATCTTTTCGTCAAATTACATTTGTATTTTGTTTGATACATACATACATATTTATTTTTTTTATTTACAGATGTGCTTTGATGAAAGAGTTATCGATATCCGATCACTTGCTTTTTTACAAGTATGTTCTTCTTGATATTTTTTAAAATTTGAATAGTTCAGATCATCAAAATAATATCCGAAACGAGTCTCACGAACTGTACAACAGTCACCACTGTGCTGTGCTGTGCTGTGCTGTGTTTGATGCACAACAGTGACACCATGTTCAGATAACACTATAACAATGATGTGATAATGTTAATTCTCTAAATACAAGTCATATTCATAAGAATGTTTTATTTCAAAAAAATTTTGAAATGAGATTTTTGTGCATACAATGGTTGTCCATACGCATAGAGATTTCTTTGAAATGAGATGCATGTTTCTCAAGCCTCTTACGTTACCCAGAGATCACAACAAAGAAATGAAAATCAATTGCCATGGTTGGTTTCAGAAAATTGAGTCTATGTTTAAGAAAATTTTAATTAAAATTTTTAGTATTTTTTTTGTTTTGTAGTGAATTTTTTAAAAAATATTTTACGTAAATTTTTAATTGTTTAGATACATATAATCTAAATACGCTAAAAAAATATAATATTTGTAAAAAAAATTCACCAAATACAAAAAAAAAAAAACAAAAAACAAAAAAACAAAACAAAAATTCAATACATTTTGTATTCAATGACTTTTTAAAAAATTTTGTATAAATTTTTATTTTTTAAGTATATTAAGATTAAAAAGATTTTTTTTTTAATTTTAAATATTTTAAAAAATTATTAAAATTATAAAAATATGAATTAAAAATTTATAAAATCATTTTTAAAAACTCAAAACCAAACAACATTCTTCTTTTCTCTTTTAATTTTCAAAGATAAGAGTATTGAGAAAGAAATTATTATCTATTATGATTCCTACTTCTCCGTTGTTCCAATTAGATCAGAAAGAGAAATTAATTAAAAGTAAGTGGACCTAGAATTGAATCATGACTATATAACCTACCTCTAGTAGACAACATACTAGAGTTCAATTGTGAGAGTTCCACCGACAATGTTGTGAGTCTCATAATTCCTCTCACAATTCGATTCAAGTTTATTTCAAAAAATTCAGACTTTTATTTCAAATAATCGACAATAAAGTAATATGAGTTGGTTCATGACTTTAGCGATTTAAACTCCTACATTTCTTTTATTTTCTCATATACTTGCCTTTAAAAAGAGAGAATCGTCACAAGAACAATAATTTTTTTTTTATAAAATTTATTAATTTATATAATAATAAAATGAAAATCTTCAATTCTTGAAAACATCAAAGGGCAACCCTACCATGACTCATTGTAATACAATATTATGTTAAGACTTTACTTAAAAGCAAGTCTAAGTATTAAAAAAAGTAATTAAATTTTTTTTAAAAAAAAATTGGTAATTGGTGTAAATTTTTATACTTGAAAGAAGCACTTGGGGTGGAAGCGATAGACAAGTGGCCAATGCGTAAGCAGAAATAAAAGAGACAAAAAGCTTAAAAAGGTAAACATGTTTTTATGAATAAAATTCGAGCGATTTAACCTCTTTGTCAATCCTCGACCGTTCGATGCATTCTTTTTTCTCTCTAATCACCCTCTCAAACAAAAATGCCTGGGACCTTTTTTTGGTACCTTAGAGCATCTCCAACGGTTCATCAAACTTTTCACCAAATCTGAGTAAAAAAATCACTCTTTCTCCGATTTGATACCACTCACTCCAACGGTGAGCATCAAAAGAGGGAAGGGCGACCAGTTGGTTGACCGGTTGCAAACACTATGTCTCTGCCAACAAGGTGTTTGCTGATACAATCATGGAAGTGATCAACCCAGATGAGGATTATGTTTGGATACATGATTATCACCTCATGGTATTACCCACTTTCCTGAGAAAAAGATTTCATAGGATTAAACTTTGGTTTTTCCTTCACAGTGCCTTTCCAATTTGATATCACCAGTTCTGCTATCAAACTCTTCCCGGTTCTGATTTCTGGAAGCAAAAGTGGTTGACCGGTTGGTTGACCGGCCGGTCGACCGGCCGGTCAACCGGGTAGGCCAAAAATATATATATATATATATTTTTTTTAACTGTTTGAACCTTTTGAACCTACCTAATTTAAAAGAAATGTGACGGTTGGTCAACCGTAGCAACCACCCGCTGTCGGTGTACCACTTTCAACGTCAAGAATGTGATGTTTTGATGAAATCGCCTCCCAAGACGCTTTGATGTTTTGTTTGGTGAATCCTGAATTTGATATGCGTTTGGTGAAACGGTTGGAGCTGTAAAAAGTGACTTTTTCATCAAATTTTGAATTTGATGAAGGATTTGGTTCTCCGTTGGAGATGGTCTTACAATTTGGATTTTGATTTTAATTATTGATTTATGTGTGAAACTCACTTATGTATGTGTGGAGTTCATACCATTAATAGTCGAAATCTAAAGAAGTGAGGGTTAAAAAAACAAACAAGTCTCAATCATTATTGTCCTCTCAAATTCTTTGCAACGTATCAATAATATTTGGACGGTTGAGATCTTTTTCACTAATAATCAAAATTTTGGAGGTGGATCGAGAATTCAAACGTGGCTGGTTGCCTGTGATCACTCTTTTTTTATTTTTTATTTTTTTAATTAATTATTTTATTTTATATTGTTTATGGGTAAATTACATTTTTTGTATTTCTGAAGTTTATTTTAAAATTTTTGGTCAAGTTGAAATGATGTTTTCTAACCAATATTGTCATGTGATGTGACCTTTACACGAGATATTTTTTAAGGTAGAATTATGAACATTTAAATTTTTTATTTATTTATTCCATATTTTTTCACAATATTTTTTTTCTTTATTGTATTTCATAAATGTACCAACACGGACCACCCCTGCTATGTTTAGAAAATTGAAAAATTACGGAGAAATTACCAGTAAATTTCAAATTAAGAAATGATGATCCATTTAGTTCTGTGTATTTTTTTATAAATCATTTGGTCCTGGAGTTTTTTTAGGTGTGCAACCCACAAAAGGTGTAAGTGGGTTGCACACCATGTGCCACTCACACAAAAGGTGTAAGTGTAAGGTGTAAGTGTAAGTGTAAGTGTAAGGTGTAAGTGTAAGTGGAAGGTATAAATGAAATGTATAAGTTGCACACCATGTGCCACTTATACAAAAGGTGTAAGTGCAAGGTAAAAAAAGTGTAAGTGTAAGGTGTAAGTGAACACAAAAAGGTGTAAGGTGTAAGTTGCACACTATAGCATTACCCTTTGGTCCTATTTAATTAGTAAGGGGATTTGGCATGGGTAGAGTTTATACATTTACCCTTGTTATGATTTTGGTGGATTTTTTTTGCTCATTTGTGTGCAATGATTGAGATGGTAATATTTACATTTCTATTTCTATGTGTTTATTTTTGTAGAGTGATATACGGTAGATGGGTTTCAATAGCTGATGTTGTTTTCTTCATTAACATCGATACGGTTAATATTACATTTTTATTACCACAAATGTTATTAACATTCCATATTACCACCAATATCCATACACTCAAAAAATAGGAGAATGAGTGATACATTACAATACAACAAATTAAAAAAATGATACTAACACTATACTTTATTAACATCGATATAATTAGCATTACATTTTTTATGATCAGTATGAGTAAACCATATTTTTAGTTGGCGTTACCAATGTATAGCATGTACTTTAAAAAATTTACAGTTCTTACACATAAATGCAAATACCATCAGCATATCAAAAAACATAGTTTCCTCATAAGCACGCCTAATTAAGGGAATGGTATAAGCGGTTGTGAATGTCCTTCGATGTTCCACAAAATTATTAACGGAACGTTTATGCTCGCTTTTGTTATATTATGACAAGCAAATCGTTTTTCCCTTTAAACCCTATCATCGTCATTAAAAAAATTGAACATTTCACTTTGTCCTGTTACCTACGGAAGAATGACCAGCCTTTAATGGTAGGGACTGTAACAACCTTGAATAACTGCTAACCCACGATTAAAGATGTCTAATAAGTAATTAAGATGAAATTTTGAATTATTTACATATGTGTTGCATTATTTGTGTTTCCATCTGTTTATCTTAGGAATATTATTTGAGATTCTGTTAAATGTTGCGAATTGAAGACCCTATTGCCATCCGATCAAGAAATTAACTTGATTTATGTGTTATTTAGAATTTTTAAAATTTTATGGTAAGTTCAATTAAAATTTGATTCGGAACAAATAAAGTAGAATAAAAATAATCTCATTTAGTTATCTTTGACTCAAACTAATTAAGCTTCATTAGTCTAGTCTATAAAAGGCCTCCACACCACCTAGACTCATTTTTTCTTTATCATTTTTGAGACAAAAACATGAGGGAGAAGAGAGAGAGAGAGAGTGAAGAGAAGTTTAAACTCAAGGGAGGAAAACTAGCATTTGGAAGGAACTTTGAAAATTTAACCTCCTAGCTCAAAGAATTCAGCATCTTAAACCCAATTGAACACCTAAGGTAAGAAATCGAACCTTTATTTTTGTAGTTGAGTTGGTTCATACATGAATCCAAGATAATTGAGCTAAGAGATGCAAGAATTAAGCTTAAAAAATGGAAAGGAAGATCAATTCGTACATGCATGTGCATTTCATTTCATTTGGAGCATGTTTTCTAAGAAATTCTCTTATGCATGGAATCAGTTGAGCTTAATTATAGGAATTCATCATGTTTTATATCCTCTTATCTCATTTGATTATGTTTTGGAAGTTTTGAACCCATGTCAATACATGTATGGTATGTATACTCATAATTCAAGTTTGAATTTGAAGAATCCACTTGTTTTTTAGCCTTGATTTTGAGTAATAATTCTTAATTCATGATGTTTTGCAAGTTTACAAGTGATTTGTTGAGTTTTTGGCCCAAAGGAACATGTTTTACAACTTTGGAATCTGAGTTTGAAGCTTGGTAGAGCAATCTAGAATTCTAGATTATGCTTTTTCCACTTAAGTGATGGATCCTGCGTTCGAGCGACCACTCTATATTTTGTGCCTCCGCTCAAGCGACCAAAAGTTTGTTCGAGCGTAAAATGCATGCTCCAAGAAGTTTCCAATTTACAGACGCCTCGAGCGATAAGAGTTGCGCTCTAGCGAGGACCACAGTCTTACACTCGAGCGACCATCGAGCGAGCGTCGAGCAGAAAAATCAAGCAACCAATACTTTTGCAGAGTTTATAGACCGCTTGAGCGATAGAAGTTGGGCTCGAGCGACCACTTACATTTTGGAACGTCTGCTTGAGCGAAAGAAGTTAAGCTCGAGTGAGACCCTTGTTTTCAGTAAGTTTTGTTAAGTGTTTTCAAGTACATTCTAGCATTCTCGTTGCGTCCTAGGCATTCCTAGGCCAAGATTAAGACATAGTAATGAGGAGAAAAAGTAGAAACACACCAAGATAAGAAAGAAATAAGTTAATGATTCTGGGTGTGTAATTCAGTATGTATTCGTTCTGTATCTGTGTAGGTCATGCGCCACAAGATATCTGATTTTCCTACTTTGTCTGTTTGCTTTGGAGCCAACTGTAAGTAATAACGTAGTAAAGCTATATTCAACTTTATTTATTTTCTGTATATGGAATAAGATCTGTTTTATGACATGTTATATATATATATATATATTCTGTACAATGAATGATTGTCCAATTTCTGACAAGTGTTCGTGGCAACAATTCTGTGGCTTAAGTAAGTTATCTGCTTTCAGTCCGGAGGTTCCTTTATGGAATTGACAAGTTATCCATACCTGACCGGAGGTTCCTTTATGGAACTGACAACTATGACCTTTGATGCTCTGTATGTGAGCTGTTAGCGCTGACGGATGTACTATGTAAAATTAAGCATGAACTATGATTTTTATTTATGACTCGAACAAGAACGTGCATATGAATTTGTTTCTGTTTACTGAATTAATTATGGGACATCATTCCTTTAACTCTTTATTTTGTTATTATTCACTAGGCTTTCGCTTACTATTTATATTATGTATGTAGGTGAGCAAGACCATGACCAGGTCTAAGCTACTGCCTAGAGGGTTTTGAGTCAACTAGCCACCATACCTCCCGGGTAGGTTCCCTTTTGATAAGTCAAGTTGTGAATCTTGGAAAAGATGTTTTTGTTTGTTTTTGTCTATTTGTACATTGGGTTAAGTACTTTTTTGGTTGTATCTGCATGATGTCATAAGCCTTATGTAATATGACGTCATATATGTATGTTTTATATAAAGTTTCAAATTTCTGTCCCATGTATGTTAACATAGCTAAATGGACTACATATATTTTGTATATTTGCTTCTGTAGCCCCTAATTATTTGTAATTCTGTTCAGAGCCCTTTGGTAATCCAATGATTATTGACCGGTTACGACGCTAAACCTTTAGGGGCGAGTTTGGGTCGTGATAGGAATGGGGGTAATGTGTACCTTCTTGTCCAAACGTGGGAACTAACATTCAATAAAAATTTTTTGCCAACCATGTCCGCCACGTACCATCTCTATCAACGCCACACATTCCAGCCAGGAACACCACCAAATGACACTATCAATTGCGCATTCAATCTCACTTACATTGCGGTGTAACACAAAATATAAAGTAAATGTACTGACGTAAACATTTACACTTCACTGTCACTTTCAAGAAGTACAACCCTCCAACCAACATACCGGTATACATTACACATAACCCATCGCATCGCAAAATGACACTATCATATTGAAAATGTACGTATTGTAATTTTATTACATTTGGGTGACACGATCGTAACTCCAAATCAGAAGAGGGTCTTGACCCATGCGTCAAATCCAGTTGGTCCATGTCACATTCAATATCGAAAATAAGACGTATATCGCTATTTCTAAGTCACACACCTTCCCCACCAACGTAGAACTTCTCGTCTGAACGGTTGTATGTTTGTATAATACAGGACACCGTGTCATTGCACTTTTTGAGTGAGTTTGGCTCTAAATTGTGCTTACGAACCACATTAATCATTATCCAAAAAGGTGTTCTCTTTAAGCATCCTATGTGTCCTTCACTCAATTCAACCTCACTAACAGTTTTAACGATCCCGGTTATGTTCGAGTGATACATTAGTCTTCCTGCCTTAACCACCGATTTTTTAACCATCGGAATAGTGCCATTTTTGTTTTTAAACGGTATCTTCGCTTGTCTCTTAACTGCCAATTTCGTAGACAAAAAATCAGCACCCATCGCACCATATTCTACGTTGGTGGCTTCCTTCCGTGGTGATTGCTTCCGCTTGCTACCTGTAATAACAGCTGCAAAACGTCAAACACACTGTCCATAAAAATTAACGATCCAGACATAATATCACAAAAACACAATAACTGAACCCCTCTAAGAGCAAACATCATCAACTCATGCAATAACACCTGGATGAACACATGATTCCAATTTGTAAATGTCACATATGCCACACTTCAAACATGTAATTCAAACCCATAGAACAAAACATACTCTTTAACATTGTTGAACTCCACTAATCTCGTGTTGGGTTCTCATGTTCACGATCAAACTATGCTCGTCATGCTTCCATATCATAAACTATTAATATGGAATAACCAAATCACACATGCATCATTACATTGACTAAACATTTGTAAGCACCACATTATTAAGTGCTTTAATACCTATGTTAGGTGACATTGACACCCCATTCAGTATATACCATCAACACAATAGATGGTGTGCCCCAAAAACAAAAAACCCATGTCAACAACATCATTCCAAACACATCGAATATTCTTATTAACATACACATTACCAACAATAGCAGAGCAATGTACACACACATAACTGAAACCAATAACTCACAGCTTCATGTTAACATTGACCCAAACATGACATTACATCGACACCATTCCCAAACTACCAAACCGACAACCATAATCTACACCATTGTTAGCCCACAAAAATCCCCCATTATGGTCTCTAAACACTGACAAAACCTACACCAAAAAACCCACACTTCACACTCCAGCATATGACCCACAAACATCGTATGGTGTACACATCGCCAACACAGAGATAACAGACCCACACACATAGTTCGCAAACATGTCACACATTATCACATTTTAATGTTATACCATGCATTCTGCAAACATGTCACACATTATCACATTTCAATGTTATAACATGCACCATTACGTGATCAGAAGGGAACAATGTTGCAAGAAGTGCAGGTATACACACTCCACAAAATTGTAGCCACATATACAATTGTAAAAACAGGGGACGCATTGTGTCAATACAACAACTAAACACAACAAACCCTACAATGACACAACTACCAAATTGACAGCAATCTAATATCTCACAATACACACAACGCCGCAACATCAACCATAGTTCTCCTCCCAAAACAACACTATCCAGAATACAACCCCCATATCCAAACCCTCCCAAATATTAACATTGAATACTTTAACGTTAGCCAAACACATTCAAACACATTACCGACAATGATCCATAAAACCTAGTGGAATAAGAAGTCGGATGATACATACTTGATACCATCGTTCACTAACACAATCAAAGACGCAGATGCTGGGTCATGGTTAACTTCGTGGCGTCGGCTGTCACGATGCGAACCTCAACGAAGGCAGTAAATTTACATAGCCCTACTCGATTCTGACGGTTCAATGTTACACCACATCAAATAAAGTGTTGTATTTCTAGGGTTTTGGAAGGGAAGACAAATGTTAATTGGGGCCACTTCGAATAGCAACCTAACATTCCCAAATCATTGAACACGGCAGGACCATTTTACAAAGTAACATTGCCATCCCCCAACGTTGCCATTGACAACTCTTTCGGAATGATCGAATGGGAAGGAAATCCAAAAACCTATATAGTAAGCTTTTGTACAAATTTATAAAATCAATATCATCAAAAACCCCTTTCTACCCCTACATTTCTGAAAAAAAATATAGGGGGCCAATGTACCAAAGGGTCTTTTACATTGAAATGGGACTTATTAGTCCACAAGAAAAAAGGCAAGACTAAATGGTTTATAAGATCTCAACTTAGGATTTATTGGTTTTTTACCCAAATTTTATCTTTACACCACCACTATTATGACAAATAATTTTTAATGAGACAAAATAAAAAAAATAAAAATAAATGAGGAGTTTCAAATTCAAAAGTGGTGAATGGGGCAGCCAAGGTAAACTTTTATCACTTGTTAGTCATATTACCTTCATTCTAGCTATCAATGCTGCCATTCCTTCTTACGTCATGCAGTGTAACTATCTCCCTATATCAATCACCAATACCCTTCTTGACAAACTCAAGAGAGATTTCCTTTAAGGTTCCATACATGAAGCTAGAAAAATCCACCTTATCATCTGGGACAGTCACCAAACCCAAAAGCCACTGTGGCTTAGGTATCAGACAATTTGATCTAGCCAACAAAGTTACCATGGCTAACTTAGGTTGGAGACTACAAAATGATGGGAAATCTTTTTGGACCAAAATCGTCCACTCCAAATATCCCAACATTAGTAGACTCTATACTTGTGCCTCAAACACCTGGAAAAGCATTCAAAAAGGCCAAAATATCATCAAATTGGGCTAAAAAATTTTCCAGACCAACCTTAATACCTTATTCTGGTTTGATAATTGGTTAGATAGTGGTCCCATCAGAAACTCAATACGAGGTCCACTTACATCAGTTGAAGAATCACTCTTTATCAGAGATTGCTGGAATCATAATTCCTGGGATTTCTCTAAGATCACCATCACACTATTATCCACCATTCTCACCGCCATTCGTAACATTACCATTTCTTGGTTCTCATCGACTAAGGATTCTTGTGTTTGGAAACATTCGCTAGATGGGTATTTCTCCAGCCAATCTGCTTACCTCATCTCAAAAGACTTTGAAGTCTTTTTTCCACTTCCAAATTGGTCTTGGGTTTGGCATACTCATGCAAACCCTTGAATCCTCCACTTCTTTTGGCTTTGCATTCACAACAGACTTAAAACCCAATCTTTCCTCCACTATAGAAATATCACCCCATCTGACCTCTGCCACATTTATTCGCAAGCCTCCAAAACCATGTCTTACCTCCTTAGAAAACGTCCTTCTATCCAAACCATTTTGAACAACATAGGGATCCTATCTAATAATCCCTCATTCTCCTTTCCAAAACTCTTCGACTGGATTAAGACTAATTGCTAGTCCAAAATTGTTCACCAATCCTCAACTCATTGGGTTGTCCTTTTTTCCTTTGTGTACGGGAATATTTGGAAACCCAGGAACCTAATTTGCTTTAACCCAACCAACTCCACACCTTTCAATCCTACCCCGGTTCTTTCCGTTTCCATTGGAAACACCTTTCTATCTACACTCACGGTAGTAAAATCCCCAAAACCATCAACGTTGGTTGGAGAGGTCCACCTCCTGGAATGTACAAGCTCAACACTGATGAGGCTGCTAAAGGCAATCCTGGAACTGGTAGTGGTGACGGCCTCATAAGAAATAACTTGGGTAATTGGGTGATAGGTTTTAGTAAAATATTGGCACCATAACCAGTATTTCTGCGGAAACTTGGGCACCTCGTGATGGTCTCATATTGGTACTTGATAATGGCATTAACAACCTCCTAGTAAAAACTGATGCCATTAACCTCATTCAACTAATCATGGGTAAATCAAATGAGAACCACCATCTTCATAACTTGGTTTACGATTGCAGGTACTTGTTGTAGTAGTTGAGCATCCGCTTAATTGATCAAATCTTCTGAAAAGCAAATGATTGTGCAGACTCACTAGCAAATCATGGAGCAAAAATTATTGACAGGTTGCACATTTTCCACTACTAGCCACATTTTATTACAAGTCAATTGTATGATGATGCTGGTGGAGCTATTTATCCTAGAACTATACTGTTACTCTTAATTTTCAATGAAGTTCCCTTTTAACCAATAAAATAAAATAAAATAAAAGCTTATTAATGTTTGCACATGACTGATTGATAGCACTAGGGTAATGTAATTATAACGATTTTGGTTTAAACCCAACCCCTTCATTGTTTTGGATCCGGGATTTCTTGTCTTGATGGTTGTTCATGTCTTTTTCCATTTTATTCCTTGTTGAGTTTGGTTAATAGAGTGTCTTGGTTATATTTGAAACAGGTTGGGAGTTAGTTTTTTTTAAAACAGTGATGCCTAGATTTTGGCTTATTTGCTTGAGCGAACTTTCTTGTGCTCGAGTGAACTTTGAGAGCTTCCAATACTTTTGTAGGTCTGCAAAACTACTGGAAATATGGCATTCTTCGCTTGAGCGGTGTTTTTTACGTTCAAGAGGTGCTTCTTGTGCTGGAGTGGTTGGAACTCTCAGTACTTTTGCAGGCCTGTAAAACACTGGAAGGGTAGGGTTTTTAGCTTAAGCAATCCTTCTTGCACTCGAGTAGTGTTGACTCGAGCGGTCTTTTTTGCGCTTGAGCAGTTAGCCTTTGTTTGCAAAACATCTGAAAGTCTGTCGTTGTGCGCTTGAGTAGTACTTTGTTCGCTCAAACGGTCTTACTTTTTGTGTCTGGTCACTTGAGTGGTGTTTTGGTTGCTCGAGCGGTCTGTGGGTATATTAGTTCCGAAAAGTCACTTTTTCATATCTCTCTCTCTAAACATTTCAAAACTTTAGATCTCTCTTTAGTTCTTAAACATTTGACCCAATACTCTCGATCCGTACATTTCCTCACCCTAGTCCCTTTGATAAAAAAGTAGAGCACGTCGAGGGTTTCGTTTTAATCGGAGAAGTTTGCTTTTTTGGTACTGTTGAGTTCTACCCATCTTTCCTTTGTGTTTTTTTCTTTGAGGTTGGGATTACTTCGACTATTTTTATGATTTTTAACTTAGTTATTTATTTTTTTAAAAAGGATATTGTGATTTGGGAATTTTTGATAAAAATATAGGGTTTTGGTTTTGAAATTGAAATAAGAGTTTTCAAATGGATTCTTGAAAATGGTTGTGAAATTGTAGATATGGTTGAGTTGTGATAAAATGATGGGTTTTCATCCTTGAAGTTGATTTTCAAAGAAAGTGGATTCTACCCTAAAATGTGAATGTTGGATTTTGTAAAAAGAAAATGGAATTAACGTTGATTTTATAAAATTGGAACGATGATAATGATGGTAGTGGAGTCGGATATGAATTATCACTCTTATCTTGAAATGTTGGAAAGTATACCTTTATTGGAAATTAATTATCTGTTTAGAGATATCTGTTTTGGGCTATCAGTAGAGGATAACTATGATTGTTGTAGAAATTGCATGATAATTACGTGAATTGAAACTAATCTCTCATCCATTTGCACTGAGCATTATAACATATTTAACACATTGAAAATGTTTATTGTTTTGAGAAAAAGTGGTGAATAGCTCAGTGAATCTAGATAAGGAGTGTAGTCGTGGTATTAAGTTGGCCTGTGTATCATTGGTGAAAATCCAGAAATCTAAGCGGATAGGTCCCAAGCCTTCCGGTTCGTATTGGTAAAAATGGCAATTGGTAGTGCTTGTAGCCTACTTGTAGACACATCCTAGAGATTTCCACTGTTGTATGCACTAAATGATTTCATGAACTATGACATAAACTTGGCATTGAATAGTTTTGAAAAGAGAGATAAAATATTTTGACACGAGCATTGCATATGTATTCACCTTATAACTCTGTTAAGATTCATACACTGTGTTAGAGTATCTTTACTGAGCTTTGGTTCACCTTATGTGAAAAACCATTTTTAGGTGATGATATATCTTTGCCAAGGCCATAGCTTAGGAGGACTTGGGGTCGAGAGTTTCTTGTTTTGTTTTTGCTGTATTTATTTTGTACAAGCCTAAGGCTTTATCTATATTGAGTTTTCAAACTCATTTTTCTTGTAACCAAGTATCGTCTTGGAAAGTTGTAACCAATAGAGCATTACTTTATTTGATTATCTTTTATTTCATATCTTTTAATCACGACACATGCTATAAGTTCAGGATTAGAACTTAGAATGTATAGTTGCATGCGCCATCTTTTATATAGTTGAATCATATGAATGAAAGATAATTACTTCGTCTCATGTTGTTATTTAATTAATATTGTGAGTAGGTTTATTGTTATATTTGCGAGGTGTTACAATAATGGACAAGATCTAAATTCTTTAGATCTTGCTCTATTATTCTTTTCTTTTCTTTTTTTTTTATATTTATATTTATTTTTTTATTCTATTTCTGGTTATTTGCTATGCACTTGTTATTAGTCATAAGAATGTTCATATCAACAAAAGTGATTTTATGAATCAAAAAAATTCAAATAGATGGAAAATGGTATATGCAAATGAAAAATTGATCTCGATTTTGCATACCTTATTAATTTTGGCATGACCAAACCACTTACTATTTACACAATCATTTTTATTTCATCTTAATGGGTTGAGGTTCCACTCACCATACCTTATTGATTTTGGCATGACCAAATCACTCCCTACATTAGTTAAACAACCAAAGCATTTAGAAAATTATTTAACTCAACACAAATTCATTACTATTATCCAAAAGACAACCTAAGAAGGGGGTGAATTAGGTTTTTACAAATAAAATAATAATACCCTAATAAAAATTATGACTAGCACAATAGATAAATATAGTTAATGAAATAAAAATCATTAAAACAAGTGTTCTAACAACTATGTCAATTAATGATTTTAGCACAATAAAAATATGAAATATAGCTATGACAATTTAAATAAAATAAAGAGATAATGGAGAGAGGCAAACAAATTTATAATGGTTCAGTTTCAACTCGGCTTACGTCCACTCCTCATGCTTCACTTGAGATTTTCCACTATTCTCTAACTTTACAGGGTGCTAGTAACCTTTTCACTGATGGAGCAATCCTCCATGGATTTTACATAGACTTTCTAAGTCAAGAACACTGAGTGTACTACGTTCTTACAAGGTTGAAAAGAATGTGTTTTTGCTTTCACAGAAAACTACAAGAATTATTTCTCAAAGATAGACATAAAAATGAAGCTCTGATTTTTCTGTAAATCTCACACAGGAAAGATGGGCTTAAAGCTATACGTCTCAGTGTATAATTTCTGAAAGAGGATGTAAACAAAAATTGAAGAACACTTCTCAGAGAATAGATGTGAGTGATTATAGATTAAAGAATATTTTCTGATTTTTTTTTTTATAACTTGTTTTACATTAGAGGCTTTGGTATATATAATGAAACTTATAGCCGTTTATAGCCGTTGTATTCATTTGAATTTATAGTCGTTTATAGCCATTGTATTCATTTGAATATCTTCCATTCCATCATTACTAATTTGAATATCTTTTACTTGAACCTTTTGAACTGCTGCTGTACTGGGCTGTTTGAACCTCTGTTTTGGGCTGTTTGAACTCCTGATTTAATCAAATATTAAATACATTCTAACAACATTTAGAATAAAGGTTTAGGTGAGAAATAATGGGACAAAATAAATTTTGATTATATTTTTCTCTTTCAAATAAATTAAAACATAATTAAATAAATCGTCAAAATAAATTTTGATTCTATTTTTTTCTTTCAAATAAATTAAAACATAATTAAATAAATCATCAAAATTTGTAAATTTTGATTCTATTTTTGTCTTCCAAATAAATTAAAACATAATTAAATAAATCGTCAAAATAAATTGTGATTTTATTTTTCTCTTCTAAATAAATTAAAACATAATTAAACAAATCATCAAAATAAATAAGTCTAACAATCTCCCCCTTTTTGATAATGGCACACAATGATATTTTGATTTAATTTGGGAGTAAGAAAAGCTCCCCCTCAAGTCATGCTCCCTGAATTCATTTCTAAATACATAGGTTAGCATATGTGTAATAAATAAGCTTTAATTAAAGACATAATATGAGACTAAGATATCAAACTATAAATACAAAATCATTAGATTAGTTTTCAAATAATATCATAATACATAACATCATAACAAAATAATACCATAATACATAACATCATATAATTTCTCCCCCTATGACATTATCAAAAGGAAATCATAGGTTAGAATCTAGAGGAGGATGAGGGAAATGATAGTGATAAATGGCATTTATACAATTCAAAACATATATATATATATACCTATACGATTCGTGCGCCTCTCTATTTTTCGTCTAAAATTGCGTCGGACATGCGTCCTAGCTTTTGCGTCAGTTGACTGACAAAAGTAAGACGGGTCAATCAACGGCCTCGGCTCTCTCTCTCTCTCTTGTCTTCTTCTTCTCCGTCTTTTTCTTAATCATGCTCTTCTCCTTCTTCTTTCTCATTCGTTTCCATTTCTTTCTTCTTCTACGTGAGAGAGATAGAACAGAGAGACTGAGCAGAGCAGAAAGGCTGCCAAAAACGACCCTCCGGTCGATTACATCTCTTGCTTCTACTTCATGGCCTCGTCTCGTCCCCTGACTCTCTTTTTGGACCTGAATGATCTCGTAAACGCTGTTGGACTGAGTGCCTGGCTCTTGCTCTTCCCAACCTTCCTATGATGTCGATTGAGCAAATAATGACAGCTTAATCAGACATCGAAGCCAATCATTTCATACTGATGTCTTGTATGGAGACGGTGACTGCAGTCACAAAATTGGCTCACCGACTGCAGAACAGGACGAGTGAGCTCCACTAGGTTAACGTCCAATTCTCACTGCTCCAGCGCATGTACAAGGATGCGCGAGCAGAGATTTGAGCACTGCAGGCCGAAAATAAAGAGCTTAAACGGAAGACCACCTCCATGGTCCGATTTGGAGCAACATCATTCTTGGCCTTTGATAGTCAGTAGGGAGTCGTCGCTCTCGACGAAAGCACGGGGGCAGGACCTTCAAGGGCCTCCCAAGGTGATAAAAAGAGGAAGAAAACGATGGAAGAGGCGAGTAAGTAAATTGGCGTATGGCCGAAAAAAAATAAAGGGTTTTTTTTTTTTAATGTAAATATATTTATTTTGATTGGCGTATGTTCGTAAAAAAATGAATTGTGTTTTTTTTTTTAATGTAAATATTTATATTTTGATTTTTATGTTTAAGTACTGAAAAATGAAATTAAAAAGCAGAAAAAAATAAGAAAATTAAGCCCAAACAAAAAATAATAATAAAAATAAAAGAAATTAAGCCTAATGGAAAAATAAAAAAAATAAAAAAAAATTAATACCAGCATAAATTAAATTTAATGAGACGTTAGTGTTACTGGAATGGTAATGCAAAAAAAAAAAAAAAAAAAAAAAAAAAAAAAAATACTATGAGGGTTTAAAAAAAAAATCAATATATGCAAAGTTAATTTTATCTCAAGATGCGGAACCTAAAAAAAATTACACAGTTGAGAATAAATGTATAAAGGATTTGAGAGTATTCAACTGATATAAATGTTTCCATATCAATGTAGCAATACACATATATCATTTTAACAAAAAATCAAGTTTCACAGTCATAACAAAACTTTTTAAGTAGAAATCAACATTCTAAGTTCGCCACGAATAAAATTGAAGCGATCCTCGCTTAGGGATTTTGTGAAAATATCCGCAAATTGCTTGTTGGTGTTTACAAATTCAAGTACAATATCCTCTTTTTGAATATGATCTCTTAAAAAATGTTGTCGAATTTCAATATGTTTTGTTCGTGTGTTGAACCGGATTTTTGCTTAAATTGATGGCACTAGTATTATGACATTTAATAGGAATATGATCATAATGCAAATCAAAGTCCTCAAATTGTTGTTTCATCCAAAGTATTTGGGCACAACAACTTCTAGAAACTATATATTCAGCTTCGGCCGTTGACAAAGCAACATAACTTTGCTTTTTTGCTAAACCAAGATACTAATGAGTTACCAAGAAAGTGACAAGTGCCACTGGTGCTTTTTCTATCAAGTTTTGCATCCGGCAAAGTCGGTATCCAAGTAACTAATTAAATCAAATGCAACACCTCTAGGATAAAACAGTTCCAAATTTTGAGTGCCAACAATATATCTAAAAATTCTTTTAATAGCACTGAAATGTAATTTCTTAGGATTTGATTGATATCTAGCACACATACAAATACTAAACATAATATCGGGTCTATTTGCAATTAAATAAAGAAGTGAGCCGATCATACCTTGATATTTTGTTTGATCAATGGACTTACCTTTTTCATCATTTTCTAGCTTAATGGATGTGCTCATAGGTGTTCCAATTATTTTTGAGTCATACATACTAAACTTTTTGAGTAGTTCTTTTGTATACTTAGCTTGGTTGATAAAAATTCCTTCCTTACATTGTTTGATTTGAAGCCCAAAGAAATAATTTAGCTCCCCCATCATGCTCATCTCAAACTCACATTGCATACACTTAGCAAATTCCTTACACAAAGTTTCATTAGTAGCACCAAATATAATGTCATCTACATATATTTGCACAATAAGTAAATCAACATTTTTAGTTTTAACAAAAAGTGTTGTGTCAATCGTTCCTTTAGAAAAATTATTTTCAATAAAAAATTACTTAATCATTCATACCATGCACGAGGTGCTTGTTTCAAACCATATAAAGTTTTCGATAGTTGAAAAACATGATTTGGAAAAGCATGATCTTCAAAACCTGTGGGTTGTTTAACATAAACTTCCTCATTTATAAAACCATTAACCTGGGGGTTGTTTAACATAAATTTCCTCATTTATAAAACCATTACAAAAGGCACTTTTTACATCCATTTGATAAAGTTTGAAATCTCTAAAACATGCAAATGCAAGTAACATGCGGATGATTTCTAATCTAACAACCGGAGCAAAGGTTTCATCGAAATCAATACCTTCTTCTTGATTGTATCCTTGTGCAACAAGTCTAGCCTTATTTTATATAATTGTACCAGATTCATCAAGCTTGTTTCGAAAGATCCATTTGGTACCGATAATGGTATAATCTTTAGGTTTTGGCACAAGTGCCCACACTTTGTTTCTCTCAAATTGGTTAAGCTCTTCATGTATAGCTATCATCCAATATTCATCGAATTCGGCTTCTTGAAAGTTTTAGGCTCAATCTGTGAGAGAAAAGCCAAGTTACTACAAATGTTTCTAAGTGAAGAGCAAGTTTTAATACCTTTTGTAGGGTCACCTAGGATTAAATCCTTAGGGTGATTATGAACAAACTTCTATTCTCTTGGCAAATCATCATTGTTTCCTCCTTCTTCTTGAGGTAAGAGAATAGGTTATTCAATCTCTTTGTTCAACTTACATGGTTGGTTCTCTTCTTTGTAGATACTTGAATCTTCCACATTTGGTTCCAAATCTATGTTATCACTAACAATTTACTTTTGAGCAGAGATGGTAGTTTCATCAAATGCCACATGTATAGATTTTTCCACAACAAGAGTTCTTTTATTAAAAACACGATAAGCTTTGCTAGTTAAGGAACAACCAAGAAAAATTGCTTCATCAGATTTTGAATCAAATTTACCTAAGTTATCCTTACTATTATTATGCACAAAACATTTACAACAAAAAACATGCAAGTGACTAATGTTAGGCTTTCTATCATGCTAAAGTTCATAAGGAGTCTTTTTGAGAATAGGTCTAATTAATGCACGATTTAAAATATAGCATACGGTGTGAACGGTTTCGGCCCAAAAATATTTAGGAAGATTATTTTCGCAAAGCATTGTTCTACTCATCTCTTCTAAAGTTCTATTCTTCCTTTCTACTATACCATTTTGTTGAGGGTTCTAGGTGTTGAAAAATTATGTCCAATACCATACTCATCACAAAAAAATTCAAATTTCTCATTTTCAAGTTCTTTACCATGGTCGGTTTGAATATTCGTAATAAGAAAGCCTTTTTCATTTTGAATTCTACGACAGAGTTTTGTGAAAGAAGAAAATGTTTCATCTTTGTGTGCTAAAAACATAACCCATGTAAATCTTGAATAATCATCAACAATAACAAGATAATAATGTTTACCACCTAGACTAGATGTCCTTGAGGGACCAAATAAATCCATATACAATAGTTGTAAAGGTCTAGTTGTAGAAATATGAGATTTTGATTTAAATGATGTTTTAGTTTGTTTTCCTTGTTGATAAACACTACAAAGATGATCTTTTTCAAATTTAATTTTTGCAAGTCCAATGACCAAATCCTTTCTAAAAAATTTAGCAATTAAATTCATATGAGCATGACCAAGTCTTCTATGCCATAACCAACTATTTTCATTATTAACATATAAATATTTAACATCACTAGCATAGAGATCATTAAGATGAAAAACATAAACATTATCATGGCAATTACCAACGAATAAAACTTTATGATCATTTGTGCTTTCAATTGTGCAATGTGATTTATCAAAAATAACTCGATTACCTTTATCACATAATTAACTAATACTAATTAGGTTATGCTTAAGTCCATCAACAAGTAAAACATTTTCAATAGAAGGGTTAGGAGAAATACCGATGCTATCAATACCGATGATTTTTCCTTTCTTATTGTATCCAAAAGTGACAAATCATCCATCTTTCGATGATAGTTTAGTAAAGAATGATTTATCTCCGGTCATATGTCTGGAACATCCACTATTAAGGTACTACTTCACTTCTTTAACTTTGGACTTAAAGCAAACCTACAAGATGACAATCAAGTGTTGGTTTTTGGTACCCATAGTTTCTTGGGTCCTTCTTGGTTAGTTTTGTTAGATCCCTTAATAATCCAAATCTTTTTAATTCCCATGTTCATATTCTTTTTGAATGGACAATAAGATATATAATGGCCTTTCTTTCTACAATAATGACAAGTAATATGAGGGTGTGTCATGAGAGGTGCCTTTTTAAAAATTGTATTGAGATTCTTTTGTTTCTTAATAAGGTCATATCCAATACATTCTTGTATTAAAAACACATCTTTGATTTTCAAAAAGCATGTTGAGATTATCTCTACATTTTACAAAATTTTCAAGTGTTTTTGTTAAATCATTAACATTGTTTTTTTAAAGTAGTTTTCTCATTAGAGATAGTATCAAAATCATTTTTCAAAATAATTTTTTCTTTCTTTAATTCTTCTACATTAATAGATAAAGACGCAACAGATTTCTTCAACACATTATTTTTGGCACAAACTTTTCTAAATTCATCTTGTAGTTCATGGAATGCACTTTCAAGTTCTTCATAAAGAGTAGTTACCTCATCTTGAATAGAGTCTTCATCTTTAAGAGCCATGAGACATAAATTGGCTACTTCATTTTCAATTTCATCACTTGAGCTTTCATCTTCACTTTCTCCTCAAGCTGCTACCATGGCCTTTTTGTTTCTTTTGTAGTCTTTTCCATGATTCTTCAATTTTGGACAATCCATCTTCATATGTTCAGGATTTTTGCACTCATAGCAAATAATAGGCTCTTTCTTGTTATCTTTGTTGTACTCTTTCTTGAAAGGTCTTCTTTCTCCATAATTGTTTTTCTTGAAGTGCTTTTTAAGATTTCTACTGAACATGGCATAGCTTTCATCCTCACTGGAGTTTTCATGTTATTCTTCATTTGATGAGGCTTTGAATGCAATTCTACTTTTCTTTTTGTTTTTAACATCCTCATGTCCTTTCATGGTGATCTCATGAGTCATAAGGGAACCCATAAGATCATCCAATCCAAGTGTGGAGAGATTTTTGGCTTTTATAATGGCCGTGACCTTTGCTTCCCAATTCTTTGGTAAACACCTAAGAATTTTTCTTACCAACTCACTGTTAGTATAAGTTTTGCCAAGAGATTTAAAAGAGTTTACAATTTCAGTAAATCTAGTAAACATACTTGAAATAGATTCATCATAGTTCATTTTAAACAATTCATAACTATGAACAATCATATTAATACGAGATTCCTTCACTTGGTTTGTACCTTCATACATTACCTCAAGTTTGTTCCAAATTTCTTTTGCCGAATCACAACTTGAAATTCTATTATACTCCTTAGAGTCTAATCCACAAACAAAGATGAGTTTGGCTTTAGCATTGGCTTGCAATAATTTATGATCCCTCTCATCACATTCATCTTCAGTTTTAGAAATTTTTGGTAGAAATTTTGTCCACTAATTTGATAGAAATTTTTGGACCTTTGGTGACAATAATCCACATGGCATAATCAGTGGCTTGTAGGTATAGGGTCATCTTATCCTTCCAATGACTATAGTTGTTTCCGTCAAACAATGGTAGCCTATTTGTGGCTTGTCCATCAGCTAAGGTTGCCATGGATCGAAACTCCCAAATGGTTAAATCTAAAACAAGAGTCTAGGCTCTGATACCAATTGTTACCTAAAAGACAATCTAAGAGAGGGGGGTGAATTAGGTTTTTACAAATAAAATAATAATACCCTAATAAAAATTATGACTAGCACAATAGATAAATATAGTTAATGAAATAAAAATAATTAAAACAAGTGTTCTAACAACTGTGTCAATTAATGATTTTAGCACAATATAAATATGAAATATAGCTATGGCAATTTAAATAAAATAAAGAGACAAGAGAGAGAGAGGCAAATAAATTTATAGTAGTTCGACTTCAACTCAGCCTACGTCCACTCCTCAAGCTTCACTTGAGATTTTTCACTATTCTTTAGCTTTATAGGGTGCTAGTAACCTTTTCACTGATGGAGCAATTCTCCACGGATTTTACACAAACTTTCTAAGTCAAGAACACTGAGTGTACTACACTCTTACAAGGTTGAAAAGAAGGTGTTTTTGCTTTTACAGAAAGTTATAAGAATTATCTCTCAAAGATAGATATAAAAATGAAGCTCTAATTTTTCTATAAACCTCACACAGGAAAGATGGGCTTAAAGCTATATGTCTCAGTGTATAATTTCTGAAAGAGGATGTAAAAAAAAATTGAAGAACACTTCTCAGAGAATTTTTCAGAAACTAGATGTCAGTGATTATAAATCAAAGAATATTTTCTGGTTTTTTTTTTTTTTTTTTTTTTTTTTTATAACTTGTTTTACATTAGAGGCTTTGGTATATATAATGAAACTTATAGCCGTTTATAGCCATTGTATTCATTTGAATTTATAGCTATTTATAGCCGTTGTGTTCATTTGAATATCTTCCACTCCATCATTACTAATTTGAATATCTTTCACTTGAACTTTTTGAACCTTTTGAACTGCTGCTGTGCTGGGCTGTTTGAACCTCTGTTTTTGGGTTGTTTGAACCTCTGTTTTGGGTTGTTTGAACTTCTGATTTAATCAAATATTAAATATATTCTAACAACATTTAGGCCTCGTTTGGAAACAGACTTTTTTACTAGCTTTTTGGCTTTTTGGCTAAAATGTGTTAAGAATTTAGTTGAGTCTTGTCCTGTTTTTCTGGCATTGACCACTTCTTTAGGAACTGAATAAGTTTGTTGTAGACTTGGTAGAATTTAAGTTAGTTCCTTCTTTCATGTTGAGTCAGTTCCTTATTTTGAGGATATTCAGTTGTGTAAATTTCTATTTAAACAACATCAGTGCAATGAATAAACTAAGACTTTTGATCTCTATGTTACTGTGAGTTTAACATTGTGGTATCAGAGCTTCCAAGAAATTCTCCACAGAAGCAGCAGTCTTCTTACTTGCAGTAGCAATCATTTATGGCTGACAAGGTAGTCGTTAACTATGTCCAGCCGGCTATTCCTCGCTTCGATGGTCCTTATGATCACTGGAGTATGTTGATGGAGAATTTTCTAAGATCCAAAGAATATTGGACTCTCATGGCAACCGGTATTGTAGAACCGGCAAGTGGAGTAGTTTTGTCAGAAGTGCAACAGAAGAGACTCGATGAACAGAGGCTGAAGGATCTCAAGGTAAAAAATTACTTATTTCAGGCCATTGATTGTACAATTTTGAAGACCATTCTCCAGAAAGAAACTTCCAAGTAGATCTGGGACTCACTGAAGAAAAAATATCAAGGCACATCGAAGGTCAAGCGCTCCTAACTCCAAGCACTTCGCCGAGAATTCGAGACCCTTCAAATGAAATCTGGTGAGAGTGTTTCAGATTATTTTTCAAGAACAATGGCGATTACAAATAAGATGCCGATCCATGGTGACCCGATGCAAGATGTTACCATCGTGGAAAAGATTCTTCGCTCCTTGACTACGAAATTTGATTACATAGTCTGTTCCATTGAGGAGTCCAAGGACATTGATGAACTATCGGTTGATGAGTTATAGAGTTTGTTGCAGGTCCATGAGCAAAAACTCCACCAAAGGATCACCGATGAGCAAGCCTTGAAGGTCTCAACAAATGGTGAATCTTCAGCAGCAAGAGGTCAAGGCCGAGGCCGAGGTCAAAGACGAGAAAAAAGCAGAACAGATGATCAAGCTTTTGAATTCAAAGGAAGAGGCCACAGACGCAGCACTGATTATGCTAAAGCCCAAGAATCAAAGTCCTTCGACAAATCAAATGTTGAGTGCTTTAGATGCCACAAGTATGGTCATTTTCGTTTTGAATGCCATACAAAATTACCTAACGAGAAAGGAGGAACATCAAATTTTGCAGAAAAAGAAGATGATATTACTCTTCTTATGGCTTGCAATACCATGGAAGAAACTCTTCCAAACATGTGGTACTTGGACACCGGAGCAAGTAACCATATGTGCGGAGACAAGTCCATGTTCTCTGAGTTGGATGAATCTTTTAATAGCTCTATAAAATTTGGTGATGATTCTAGATTATCTGTTATGGGAAAGGGAAAAATTAGCTTCCAAAATTCAAAACATTCTCTTTCAAATGTGTTTTATGTTCCTAGTTTGAAGAACAATCTGTTAAGTGTAGGACAATTTCAAGAAAAGGATTATGAGATTATTATCAAAAGGCGAACTTGCCAAATCCAACATCCGGAAAAGGGTTTGATTGTTTAAGTTAATATGACTCGAAATCGGATGTTTCCTTTATATCTTTGCAATGATACCATTCTTTGTTTTGCTGCTATGGTGAAAGATCAAGCATGGTTATGGCATCTTCGTTATGGCCATTTGAATTTCAATGGTCTGAAGATTCTTCATCAGAAAAATATGGTGTCTGGTCTTCCGCAGATTGATCATGTTTCCCAAGTATGTGAAGGCTGTGTTGTTGGCAAACAACATTGTAATGCATTTCCAAAAGGGAGAGCATGGAGAGCCAAGAAAGTGTTGGAGTTGGTCCATTCTAATATCTGTGGGCCTATAAATCCACCATCCAATAGTAATAACAAGTATTTTATTACCTTTATCGACGACTTTAGTCGGAAAACATGGGTCTATTTCTTGCAGGAAAAATCTGAAGCCTTTTCAGTATTAAAAAATTATAAGGTCCTTGTTGAAAAAGAAGTTGGGAAAGCTATCCAAACTTTTCGAACCGATCGTGGTGGGGAATTTAACTCACGGGAATTTGCAAATTTTTGTGAGATGCATGGAATCAAAAGACAGCTTATAGCTTCCTACACCTCGCAGCAAAATGGTGTGGCTGAGCGGAAAAATCGTACCATCTTAAACATGGTACGGAGCATGTTAAGCATATCTGGTCTTCCGAAAAGTTTCTAGCCTGAAGCAATCTTGTGGAGTATTCATCTCTTAAACAGAAGTCCAACAATAGCTGTTAGAAATATGACGCCCGAAGAAGCATGGAGCAGAAGACAGCCTAGTGTTGCTCACTTGCGAATTTTTGGGTACATAGCATATGCACATGTTCCAGATGAAAAGTGGAAGAAGCTCGATGATAAAGGTGTAAAGGGTATTTTTCTCGAGATTAGCGAACAATCCAAAGCCTATAAATTGTAAAATCCGATCACTGAGAAAATCGTCATTAGTTGTGATGTGGTGTTTGATGAAGATAAGACATGGCCATGGACTCCTACTATTTCAGGGCAGTCAATTCCTGTCCATTTTGAAGACGAGGAATAGTCACAAGTTTCTTCCGAACAGCCACAAGTTTCTTCTTCGCATTTACCGAGCACTTTATCTGGAGAAGACCAATCTGAAATTTCAGAATAGACACGGCCTTAACGCACGAAGAGTCGACCAGCCTAGATGCGAGATTATGAGGTAACTGGAATTGATCAATTTGACGATCCCATTACCCATTTTGCTTTACTTTCAGATTGTGATCCTGTAACATTTAATGATGCGGTTCAAGATCCAAAATGGCAGCAAGCTATGGATGAGGAAATTCATGCCATTGAGAAAAATAATACTTGGGAATTAACTAATCTTCCCAAAGGCCACAAGTCGATCGGTGTTAAGTGGGTGTATAAAACAAAGCTGAATCCACAAAGCAAAATTGAAAAATACAAAGCTCGTTTGGTCGCTAAAGGATATAAACAACAGCTTGGAATCGACTACAACGAAGTTTTTGCTCCAGTTGCTAGGCATGATACCATCAGATTGGTAATTGCATTAGCAGCACAAAACTCATGGCCTATATTTCAATTGGATGTTAAATCAGCATTTTTTCATGTAGATTTGCAAGAAGAGGTATACGTTGATCAACCTCCAGGTTATGTATGTCAAGGGAATGAGACTAAGGTGTATAAGTTAAGAAAGGCTCTATATGGATTGAAAAAAGCTCCTCGAGCTTGGTATAGTCGTATAGAAGCATATTTCTTAAAGTCAGGCTTTCAAAAGTGCCCATATGAGCCTACTTTATTCATAAAATCAGACTCTGATGGCAAGTTACTGATTGTATGCTTATATGTGGATGATTTGATCTACACTGGAAATGATAGTGCCATGTTTGATGCATTCAAGTCCTCGATGATGAAAGAATTTGCAATGACTGATCTTGGCATGCTACACTACTTCCTTGGCATAGAAGTAATTCAATCTTCTGATGCTATTTTTCTCTCGCAGCGAAAATATGCTCAAGACATTTTGGCCAAGTTTCAGCTGCAACATTGCAACTTAGTTGGTACACCAATTGATCTTGGTTTGAAGCTAACCAAAGATCCTGAAGGAAAGAAGATTGATAACATTTCTATACAAGCAAATGGTTGGAAGTTTAATGTACTTGACAACAACCAGGCCTGATATAATGTATGGAGTTAGTCTGATCAGTCGATACATGGAACACCCTATGGAGTTGCATCTCCTCGCTGCCAAGAGAATTTTCCGGTACCTGAAGGGAACAACTGATTTTGGCATATTGTACAAGAAAGGAGAACAATCTGGTCTAATTGGTTTCACTGATAGCGATTATGCTGGTGATTCCAATGATAAGAAAAGTACATCCGGTTACATTTTTATGATAGGCTCAGGTGTGATCTCCTGGTCATCAAGAAAACAACCTATTCTCACTTTGTCCACCACTGAAGCAGAGTTTGTTGCTGCAGCTTCGTGTGCCTGTCAAGCTATCTGGTTGAGAAGGTTACTTGAAACACTACAACATCCTCACAATGGTTCCACTCCCATTTACTGCGATAACAATTCAACGATCAAGCTTTCAAAGAATCCTGTTCTCCATGGCAGAAGCAAGCATATCGATGTACGATATCACTTCTTACGTGATCTAGTCAATGATGGAACTCTAGATCTGAAGCATTGCAGAAGTGAGGATCAGCTCGCAGATATTCTGACTAAACCCCTCAAATTACCTGCTTTCTTGAAGCTACGACATCTACTTGGAGTGTGTTCTGTAGTTAATTCTGATGTGAAATAACCCACTAAACTGAATGTTTGCGGTACACTCAGTTTAAGGGGTGGTGTTAAGAATTTAGTTGAGTCTTGGCCTGTTTTTCTAGCATTGACCACTTCTTTAGGAATTGAGTAAGTCTACTGTAGACTTGGTAGAATTTAAGTTAGTTTCTTCTTTCATGTTGAGTCAGTTCCTTATTTTGAGGATATTCAGTTGTGTAAATTTCTATTTAAACAACATCAGTGCAATGAATAAACTAAGACTTTTGATCTCTATGTTACTGTGAGTTTAACAAAATGTGATGTAAAAAAAACTAGTATGTTTGGGATGACTTTTTGACTTTTTACGAAAAAATATACAAAAAATAGAGAGAAAAGGGAATATTTGACTTTTTGGCTAAAATAGCCACCTGCCAAACGAGGCCTTAGGATAAAGGTTTAGGTGAGAAATAATGGGACAAAATAAATTTTGATTCTATTTTTCTCTTTCAAATAAATTAAAACATAATTAAATAAATCATCAAAATAAATTGTGATTCTATTTTTCTCTTCCAAATAAATTAAAACATAATTAAACAAATCATCAAAATAAATAAGCCTAACAATTACTTTATCTAGCATGGATCCATCAATCAATGCATGTCTTAGGCACTGTTTGGCATAAACTAAGTAAGTGCATTTATTTTGATAAGTGCACTTATGTGGGTTACATCACCTCTTTATTTTTCTACACATCTTTTCATAAAAATTTAAAAATATGCTTATTTAAATTATCAATATTATTGAAAGGAACAAAGTAATAACAAATGATGCTTATGCTCTTCTTTTTAGTGTCTCACTTTTTTATATTTATCTTTTATCAATCTTACTCGTCATCACAAAAATAGCATAAGAAGCTAAAACGAAGAGTGTGAATATCATACTCCCAAAATAATTGTGTTAATTGTGTATGTTTGGATCAATGAAATTTTAGATGTTTTAAGTTGAATTACATAGTCTGCGTATACAGTTTTTTAGGTAACTTATGCTTAAAAAGCAAGATAAGTTTTTTCTATAATTTGGGATTTTCTTTCTTCAACTACCTTTGGACTTTTCTTTGAATTACAAGTTGGATGTTGACATCCAATGAATATCACCAACAACCTCACCTTAAAGGCTTAATCAAATCCCATTTTCTCTTAACAAATAAAATATTTAATAGCTCACCTTAAGAATAATGTTTTGGTCGAATTATATAATTAATAAATAATATTATGCAGGAACAAGGGAAAACAATAATGAGTTTGGTTTAAGAAAGTTATTATCCAAAGTTGATTGTTGGCCCCATATGTTGATTTTAGCTTTATTTTTTTAAAATATATAATACTCAGCTTTACACAAAGTGAGTTTTTTGAGGTTTTCAAGCTGCAAAAAAGGGAAAAAAAAAAAAAAAAAACTTAAAAAAGCATAGCAAAACACTTTATCTTATTGAAGTACAACTATTTAAGTATATAATGTTAAATTGTGTAAATTACACTGTTCATGACAATTTAATTGTGATATTTCATATTTTAATTGCAACAATTAAGTTTTCAGACTTTAACTAGTGTTTTAATGTGATCTTCCCATCACTTTTCATTAAAAATTTAGACCGAAAGTGTTTACGTGAGAGACATGTAAACATATTTTAGGAGAATTAGAGGAAAAATTTGTATGAAAATTTGCACTTTTCACTTTCTAACTTTTATTCAAATTATAGTTTGGTCCTTCATATTGTAACTTTCATTCAAATTTCAAACAGTAGAAATGTCAAGAGAACCACACTGAAGCACAATTGAAATTTGAAGACTTAATTATTGTAATTAGAAGATGAATTTGACTCAAAGTTTAAGGGTGAAAAATGTCTTACGTACCCTTTTTAAATTTAAACTAAATAAATTACAAGTAGAAACAAATGAGGTCCATCATAATTTTAAAACAAGATAGTGAAATTGGTTTTATACGCTAATACTTAAAGTCATGAATCACCTATAACTAACCTAAACATTGAGAAGAGTCCAAAAGGTACTTGGTCTTGCCATCCTTCAATTGCTCAAATCATTGTAGCAGAAATAGAGCATTGTACAACTATTCCATAATTGTCTTCAAATTATCACCAACTGTATTAGGAAAATTTAATAATAACAAAAAAAATATTGATGAGTGATGTGAGCCATTAAATTTTGGGTAGTACCAAAAAAACATTTAAAGTTTTTTTTTATTTTTATTTTTTTAAATTAAAAAAAAATTAAAGAAGAAAAAAACAAAGAGAATGCTCCACAAGTCTGCATCAAATAGTTAATTCATGAATGGGTGAATTGAATGAATGTCTCATGACCTAGACATACCTAACACTTTTTTATCACCTTTTTCTTTACAAAAGTTTTGGTTTATTCATTGGCAAGTGTGCAAGAAAGTGAGATGTCATTGTAGTAGTAGTAGTACTGAGGTAAAAAAAAATAAAAAAAAATAAATAGCAAATATGAGATAAATAGAAAATGAAGAAATTACTTATAAATCATTGGAGAACAAAAAAAAAAAAAAAAACAAACTCAGTTAATTTAGTTGGTCATTTTTGTATAACTAAAATGTCAGGAATTAATTACTGTCAAAACAAATATTGATTATTTATTCTTTATTAGAGACACTATCTTACTTTTTCTTACATAGTTGAATACTAATTGACAAAATGTAAGATTTATAGTTTGGGTATAATTCTTATTTGTATCTTGAATTTAAAAAAAAAATAATAATAATTCTTTCCTGTATCAAATCACATGCCTCACTTTCCCTCCACTAATTTACAATTAATTTTTTTTATTTCTCATTAATGTGATATTCCTTGAATATCAAAAAGTAATGACATATTCCTCCAATATCAAATGAAAATGGAACAATAAGGTACATATATATATACATATATATATCCATCCCTTTCTATCAGGCTTTTCAATGGAAAAAGCTTTCTACCTTCTGAGGTGTTTTTCAACTTTGTTTTTCGCTTGAAATTATGCCGTTTCCATGATAGAGAATCCCTGGTTTTATGGCTCCCCCCTTTTGCATGCATTTTTTGTACTTGCAAAGTTCAGACAAACTATATGTGATTTGGGAATCTTCCAAATTATAAAAATAAATAAATAAAAATTAAAAACTTGAACAGATTGTACTGGTGAAGTCAATCCCGTGATGGTAAAATCACCCAGTTTGGTTTGGATTAAAAAAACAAAAGGGGTTGTTTTTGGCAGGCCAAAAAAAAAAAAAAAAAATCAATCTTCCCACAAATAAAAGAACAACTTTTTTTTATTATTAATTTTAACAATTACCATATGCATTAATTTTTTAAATTAAAAAAAAAAGAAGTAAAAATGCAACTAAAAAGCAGAATTGCCAAACTACACCTCAATTTATGTTTTTTCTTATGAATCCTAAGAAACAAAAGTCTCTTTTCTTTATTTTCTCTTTCAATTTTTATTTTATTTTATTTATTTATTTTGTTTTTTTGGTCTTTTGATAGTAGAAACTAGAAAGATAGAAAGTACCATAACAAACTGCAACAAGATGACCGTTAAACCACAGGTTTCCTCTCTCTCTCTCTCTCTCATATTCACACATAACCAAACACAGCATACACATTTCTCACTCAACCTCTTTGTAAACCTTAACAGCCAAGTTTGTTTCTATCAAAACCCTATAAATCCAATAACTCATCACCATCATCATCTCTACAAACAACCCACAAAAATTATGGCACCAACAACATTGTTCAACCTCTTTCTCTCTCCTCTTTTCCTTCTTTTTCTTCTCTCTCCACTTTCCTCATCTGCAACAACAACAATTCATGACACTAAAGACTCGTCAAGACTGATCAATTTCCCAGAAACACAAGCACAAAAGCTCATCAGAGGGCTCAACTTGTTCCCCAAAGATGACATCAACACTGGGCGGGGCGGCGGGGTGTCTCCGGTGGGTGGTGCTTCTCCATTGATGGTGGAAAAGCCTTTGAAATTCCCTGTAATTGGTGGTGATTCTGGGACTTCAATTCAAGACTTGGGTCACCATGCTGGTTATTATAGACTTCCACATACCATTGATGCAAGGTATACATATACAGTTATTTATTCATTGGGTATATATCTTTTTAAATTGTTGATTCTATAAATGACTCAGTTTTTTGCAATGAATTTTGGGTGGTGAAGGTCAATGGAACAGAATGTTGGTAAAATAAATAGGAAAAATTACTATAGTGTACTTTAAAAAAAATAATTACAGATTTATTAAAAAATTTATGATTTTAATTATTAATATTAATAAAAGTTACCACTTATATATAATTAATTTTTTTTTATATACACTGTTGTGTAATTTTCTCAAGTATAGTTTATATCTAGGAGAGTCACTAGGCAGAAGGGACAGATAAACTATATTTATTTTTATAATATAATTTTATTTACTTGAAAAAATGTATTCATATTTTTTCTTGGGATTCATGTATAAAATGAATCTAGACTATATGAATCGCACACTATATAAATTTAATTTCCGCCACCCACCTAAAACAATCTGGATAGATTAGTCTAAATTTATTCATTTACTGTTACTGTTATTTTAATGTGGTGCTATGCATTATATATATTTTTTCTAATATTAAATTGTAATGTCATTATCGAATTTAATAGATTGGGTCATGTTAGTGACTTTATATGATTTGATTGGTTGCATGTATTATTATTATTGAATTGTGGTTTTCAATTTTATTTGATGATATTAAATTTTCAATTGTTGCTTTCTAAATTTTCATGATGGGATGGGAGACTTAGGTCTATATAGTGAAGTCATCTGGTAAGTCTACCATAATAAATTGTGGAGCTTCTATAATAGTAGTATTCTCTATTATTTCTTGTAATATCTCAACAACAAAAGCAATAAAGAATAATAAATTATACTTATGTCGTTTAAGCATGTTCTAAGTGTGTGTGTGTGTGTTTTTTTTTTTTTTTTTTTGTGTGTGTGTGTGGGTATATTATTCTTGATTTTTATAAAAACACCAATGATTTTTTCTGTTTCTAAAGTTTTGTCCCTCTATCTCTTGCTGAATTCCCAACTAACTGTATCATCTGATGAGAAATTTTAAAATATGTAGATCGACACGTGATTATACAACTATGAATGTATTGGCATAATTGAGTTTAAACTTTGTTGTTTCCTTAATGTGGTGAAAATTATATAGTGGCCTTTTTATCAATCTAATGCTAAGTTGAGTTAATATCTACCATCTAAATGGCATTTTGTTGACAACTTTTTTAAACGGGGGACGTGAGAGGACTCACTTTGCTCAAAATTGATTTCAGTTTTAATGCTCTACATTTAAAATTGTGTACCAGAAAGTTTTGTTCCTTCTGCCACAAGAAGAAGTGTTTGGCTGCTTGGTTATCATTTTTCAAAAACACTTTTCAAAAAATTTTACTTTCTTATTTTTCGTGTTTTTTTTATTTTTACTGAATTTTTTTAATATTTTGAGCAATTTTTTTTAATTTTTAGACATATCTAACATAAATATAGCTAAAAAGTAAAAAAAATTTGAAAAAAACATTTTAAAAATTCACTAAATACCAAAAATACAAAAAAAAAAAAAACCAGAATTCAGTACATTTTTTGTATTTTTATGTATTTATTAATTTTTAAAAATATTTTTTCACAAATTTTTTACTTTTTAGATACATCTAAGTAAGGTGCATCTAAAAACGTAAAAAAAAATGTTTAAAATTTTAAAAATATTCACTAAAAACAAAAAAACACAAAAATCAAAAAACTCAATTTTTAAAAAACTTAATTTAAAAAACTCAAACCAAACACACATACAGAAAATAATTTTTTGGGTGTGGTGGTTGCAGGATGTTCTATTTTTTCTTTGAATCAAGAAACAGCAAGAGTACAGACCCAGTTGTTATATGGCTGACTGGAGGACCAGGATGTAGCAGTGAATTGGCTATGTTCTATGAAAATGGTCCTTTTCATGTCACCCAAAACTTATCTCTTATTTGGAATGACTTTGGCTGGGACCAGGTATTTACCCTTTCCTTAAATTTTATCTAGGGAATGTTTGGATTATTGGTTTATTGAAGGAAAGTAAAATAGAAGGGAAAATAGAATAACAAGTTAGGTATAATTTTTGGTCTCTAAAATATGTGTTTTATATCATTTTGGTCTGTCACATTGTGTCAAGTTCATCTAATGTGTATTAAAGTAGTCCCTATAGCCAATGTTATTGCCACATTATGTAATTTTTATTTATTTATTTATTGACAGGCATCAAACTTGATATATGTCGATCAACCAACAGGAACCGGTTTCAGTTACAGTTCTGACAACGATGACATTCGTCACAACGAAGAGGGTGTTAGTAATGATTTATACGACTTTTTACAGGTTTTATCTTCTCTCCATTTCTGTTTATCCATGTAAAATAAAATATGAAGCAAATCCAAATTTGTAATAAAATTTCACTCATGAAAGTAAGAGAACAATACATGTCCAAGCAGTCCTCATTTTCCTACTTGAGTGCCAAATTGGTTTATTTTCTTTAAGCCCTTAATCCTAAACTCTTTAAACTAAAACACCAGCATCTTGACCTATCTTCTGCTCTCTCTAAACTTCTAATTAGCACTTAGGTCATGTCTGATTCACAAATAAAAAGGAAAAATAAAACTATTTTATCCCGGGATAAAATTATCCCATTTTTTGTTCATATTTTGGGACCCAGATGAGGATTTCACTGCAAAATTACTAAAATACCCTCCTAGGGGATAAGTAAATATGCCCGTAGGACTTATTTGGGTAGGAAAATAGACTTAGAATTAACTTGCTCTCCTACAATTTCAGGCATTTTTCAAACAACATCCTCAGTATGTAAAGAATGACTTTTACATAACCGGAGAATCATATGCCGGGCACTATATTCCTGCTTTCGCAGCTCGGGTTCACCAAGGAAACAAAGAGAAACAGGGGATTTTCATAAACCTGAAGGTATATTTCATAAACATTTGTTTGTTCTAGGTATCTTGTGCTGAATTCAATTGATTCAAGTTTGACACTTAGTGAAGTGAAAATGGTTTGAACAGGGATTTGCTATTGGGAATGGGCTCACAGATCCTGAAATCCAGTACAAAGCATACCCTGACTATGCTTTGGACATGCAACTAATCAAACAATCTGATTACAACAATGTAACCAACTTGATTCCACGATGTGAAGAGGCAATAAAGCTTTGCGGTAATTCTTCCCAAAATTCCTAGATTTGTGTAATCTTCTTCATCGATTTCATCTTCCATTGTCCACATATTGTCATAAAAATACAATTATTCTACGTGCACAAATCAAAAGATCAGGGGTAATGTGACAACAATCCATAGTTAAGGGGAGTAAAGGGCAATCCACCCATAAAATAATCAAAATGTTTCAAAACACTAACGCCGTATCATTCTTGACGGGGTCATAAACATTCTGTTTTCTGTTTTCATTTTCATTTTCATTTTCTCCCACATTTTGCCACCACTCCTGTATAATTAGTAGAATTCCTGCATTAGGTGCCGACGGAGGAAACTCTTGCATGTCTGCATATTCTGCTTGCAATGCCATATTTAACAAGATCATGTCCATCGCTGGCGATGCTAATGTAAGTTACATATCACACTCTTTAACAGTTTTATCCTACATTTTTTTCCCCTACAACAATGAGAATTCGTTACATCTATGATTTGCAGTACTACGATATCAGAAAGAAATGCGAGGGTGACCTGTGCTATGACTTCGCAAACATGGAGAATTTTCTGAACCAGAAGTCTGTCAGAGAAGCTCTTGGGGTTGGCGACATCGAGTTCGTTTCGTGTTCTTCGACAGTGTACCAGGCCATGATCCTGGACTGGATGAGGAATCTGGAAGTTGGCATTCCTCCTTTGCTTGAAGATGGAATCCAGTTGCTTGTGTATGCTGGGGAATATGATCTCATTTGCAACTGGCTTGGTAAGTTTATTTGATTCTAGTCAAACTTCACGTTTCAGATCAATAAGAGCAATAGTCACGGTTCACGGGATGGGTAGAGGTAACCAGACACGAAGTCGGTCTCATCAATCATGCTTTTGCAGTGGCAAAGCCTAGAAACTAATTCAGAGAGGGCAAAAACAATAACTTTTCCACCCTGTAATCAACAACAATGACATAAACAATAACTTTTTGAATTAATATTATGCATAAAAACTTAAATATTCATCACAAATATTTTTAATATAAATTTTTACAATTGATCCTGACGAATTATCAACTTTTAAAAATTTAAAAGTAAAATTTCTAATCAAAATTCTTAATTTTAGCACAAATTACCGCAAATCAAAATATCTAATTTTAGCACAAATCACAACAAACGAAAACACATCAGGATTCTTAATCTTAGCACAAATCACCACAGATTAAAATTCCTAATTTCAGCAAATCAAAATCCTTGATTTTAGCACAAGCAATCACCAAAAAAAAAAAAAAAAAACAAACAAACAAACTTAATCTAAGCAAATCAAAACAAATCATTTTCACCACAAATAAATTAAATATAAAAACTAAAAGAAAAAAAATCCACCGCAAACCTCATGTACATGCACCAGGACTACTGAATAATTTTCCCAAAAAATAGTATTTGGGTTGCATTTACAATCTTGATGTGTTTCAATTGGGCAGGGAATTCAAAATGGGTTCATGAGATGGAATGGTCTGGTCAGAAAGACTTCACAGCAGCTCCCACTGTGAGATTTCTTGTTGATGGTGGAGAAGCAGGATTGCTTAAAAACCATGGCCCTCTAACATTCCTCAAGGTCTCTCTCTCTCTCTCTCCCTTGCAAACTCTTTAACTTCGGCACATTTTTTCAACATTTTCTCACTTTGGCACTTAAAAAGTTTGTTTTTGTCACTTTGATCCTTAATAACAGGTTCATGATGCTGGTCACATGGTTCCAATGGATCAACCAAAAGCTTCATTAGAAATGCTAAAGAGGTGGACTCAAGGAAAACTCTCCATGACCAAGTCGGAAGGTCGGCTCGCTCCGATTTGATTGCCACACACTGACCTTAGTCTCCATGTGTGTCCAATTTCAATTGTGTACAGGCGGAAATATCCAAAATGTGCCTGGAAATACCAAAGCAATCCTCTTGTGCTTGTAGTATTAAAAAACAGGCCATTCCATAAAGATTGCTCACAGAAATTATTAATGAGTGCATTAATATGAAAACTTCTTCTTCTTCTTCATTTTTTTTTATTTTTTATTTTTTAATACCAAGAAAGCACATCTCTCTTCCATAGAGAAAATCACATTGCCTTGAAATCTTGGAATCTATAGTTGGTAATCGGTACACGATATAAGTTTTTGTGCTCGATATTTGTAACATGCCCGGGGGTACCCGCGCGCGTTAAACAGTTCGGACTCCTGAGATCTCTTTGATCTAGTCTCACGAATGCAATGTGAAACGTAGATGAGAGTCTAGATTTGACAACTTTTATTGAAAATCCATTTTATTGCACTTTTGGCAAAAATGGACTGCGTCATCAGATCTCAGAGTCGCCACCTAATATTTTGGGAAATTAGGAAACCCATGACTCAGTGCCAAGGCCATTGTTCGTCGTAACCAAGGATGCTTGACTCGGAACCTTAGGTATGAGAGGGGAAGGTCAATAATGAGCACCCCCGCTCACCTGATCAAAAGATCGGCCTCTACTAAACCATGATATGAATTTTATTTTCTTTATATGTTCATGTTCTGATTATTTTAGTAAATCCTAAAATTTACTATGTGAAGCATACAAGGTATAGACTAGTTTGCTCAAATTGGAACAATTTAATTTTATATTTGTTTGTCAAAAAGGGTTTGAATTTTCCATTTGACAAAGTGGGCTTAAAGTTTGTGAAACTGCCACTGCAAAGTGGGCTTAAAACGTACATTTATTGAATTATTCCAATTCAAATAACAAGCCTTCATCCATAGGCATTCATACAATTATATCAAGTAAGCAAGTAGTCTCATGATAAAATGCTAACACATAGCAAGAAAAACACACACAGATGGGATGTTAAAGCATAAAAACTCACAGATTGACCGATGTCCCTCAAACAGCTACAAAACAAAGTAAAATATACATGATCTTATATACAGAATTCTAATGCAATTCACACATGAGATGTAACCTAGGATTCGGCTTCTACAATATGGCATGTGAATCATCTAAAAAACATGGGGTAGCACATAGAATCACATAAGAATTGATGAAATCCACAAATGCAAACTTAGCCGAATCAAGATGCATAAAACATGGATGCAAAGCATGGATATACATAGCATGTCAGATATATACATATGTACAGTTAGGGAAAGCGATTAAAGAATGGGATAGAAAGAAGAGGGGTTGGGGAATTATTATAATCATTTTAAATATTACAGATCCGAGGGAGATGAATAAAATAAAATCCTCACAAACACTCAAAATAAAAATAAAATAAAGAACTTCATGTACTTCGGGGAAACAGACTAGTACATTCCATCCATACTGTGCGAGAGCCATAACAAAATTTGAATACCCATGGCCCAAAACCCACATTAAACCAGCAAATTGAACCCACTAAAAAGGCCCAAATCCAGTATAATTCACATGGACCAAATTGTCTTCCACATGTATACATCCAGCACACTAATTTAATCCATCGACTAACTGAAACCTTGGGTGGGATCAAAACATAAATAGCCCATAGTTGATCACGTGGCCCAGTAATTAATCCTTGTCAAATGCCCCAGCAGGGGATTCAAAAGCCCACCATCCACAAGTAACCCATCAAAATCTTAATTGGCCATTCAAGCAGTCTCCCACCACTTGCATACTCATGTGGGTTGATCAATAATTTACCCGGCGCACATGGCAATCCAATGAAACCATCAGAGCCTTTGTTCAGCTACTCAGTGGAGGATGGCCGTGAGTGAGAGAGGTGGGTTTGGTGTATTGCTCTCTCTCTCTAAAACCGTGTGTGTGTCAATCATGTGTATGCATGTGTATGGTCTGTGTGTATGAATGATGTGTGAATGGTGTTGAAGCTTAGTGTATGGTAGTGTGATGCGTGTATGGAGAACCAGCCTGAGAGAGAACCCCGTTCAGAGAGAGAGAGTGAGAGCAGTATATCCTGCTGTGTGTCTCCCGTATGTGAGAGGAGAGTGAGTGAGGTAGAGAAGTTCATGCATGTGGTGTATCTGTGTGTTCCCTTTCCAAACTGCCGAGAGAGAGAGTCAGTGTATCTCCATGTGTCTTGTGTGTTTGTATCGTGTGTACATGTGTATGCATGTGATCGGAGAGAGAGAGATCACAGTGGGTGTGTGTGCTGTGTTGATTATTGAGTATATGGTGTGTTGAGTGCATGGTGTGTTTTTGTGTGCATGCCTCTATCTGCTGGGTGTGTGTGCTATGTGTCTCAGTCTTCTCTTTTCTTTTTTCTTTTTTTCTTCATGGCTTTGTTCATTCTCTCCCCCGAAATCTGTGTGTGTGTGTGCTGCTATCTATGTATGTCGTGTGTTTGTGTGCTGGGTGTGTGTGTGTTTCTTACATTTTCTCCCTAACCCAATGTGTGTGTGCCGAAGCTCCAAAGGAAAAAATGCTGCTGTGTCTATCTTCTCTACCCCGAAAGTCTTTCTCTCTCCCTGAGAAAGTGTTGATGAATCATTTTATTGATGAAGTCTTCTGTGAAATCAAGAAGATGAGAAAGGCCAAATTGGAGAGAGAGTGCATGTGTGTATTGTTTATTCACTAAAAACAGAGAGAGCACATGGAGTCTCCTCTTCTTTTTTCTCTCTTTGTCGGACATGTGTGTGTTTTTGTGGCCCTCCCCCACTGAAAGTTGAGAGAGATGTATGTGTTTTATTTTCAAACTCCTCCACCACTTTTCAAACCCACTTCACCAAATTGAGCCCCACTTCACCGAATTATTTTCTACCCAAAACTTATCATCACAATGTCCACTCTGTTTCCCTTTGAATCCAGCAAAAACAAAATCCTTTTCCATTCCAAAACCCATTATCCTCATCTGACCCTCTTTTTCTTTTCTTTATTTTCTTTTTCATTTTTTATTTTTTTCATTTTTTTTTATATTTTATATAAAAACACCTAAAAATGTGTACATACACATAAAATTAGATAAAAATTATAAAATACTACAAATTGATAAAAGATTAGTGATATAAAATAATTTGACCAAAATAGGTGAGGTTTGGGATTAAAGCTTCAATTTGATTTTTCGGCTAAGAAATTTATAAAATGACATATTCCAATTTTTATCAGCGGGTGGTCAAAAGAAAGTGCCAAAGTCTTAGGGCCGGTCAAAATTGGGTGTCTACAGTTGCCCCTCTTTGACAGAGCTCAAAGTCATTTCATGACGTGAGTGAATGTCAAAGCCCGAAGACGACCCTTTTGACAAGGCCGTAAGACTTGGGCAATCAAACAGGATGCAATGCATGTGGTTGAACCCGAAGGTTGCCTACGTATCCCTTTGCAAGGAATTAAACCAACATAGTTCAGAGGCAAAATGCAAATGATATGCTCAAAATGTAGTTTGAAAGTTGGACTTACACGCTTCGCAAAGCCGGTTGTTTAAAAATTCATGATTTATGCAATGCAATGCAAAGTCATGGAGTGATGATAAAGATATGAAGATGGTAACATGGGAGGCAAGCTTAGTGCAAAACATACGAAGTAAGCCATATTTCTACCTGGCTATGTTTGCAACTTTCTCTATTTTCCAACAGGGTGACAGACTAGGTTGGTTCAGTTTCCAGAGTTGAGGCGCATACAAGCTATCTCAACCTATGGGGCTGCCATACAGATTTTAAGCCGGGGATAGACTCATAGGTATTTAAACCAGACTTTAGTCTCGGAAATTCCCAACCTTTTGTGTTCTAGGCATCGCCATTCGAACTCTAGTTTTCACCGTCTCAGCTGATCTCCTAGGAACTCATTACAAACACAATTAGGTGGCTATACTAGACCGATTGAAGTCGTTCGGGTATGACAAACACCAAAGGAATTGCACCTTTAGAGGATTCAAGGTCTCCTAGACCAGAAGAGCGCACAAGATAGTGAGATGCGCAAGATAGTTCACAACTTTCCCTATTCTCCAACGGGGTGACAGACTAGGTTGATTTAGTATCCAGAATTGAGGCGCATACACGCTACCTCAACCTATGGGGTTTCCATACAGATTTCAAGCCGGGGATACACACTTGGGTATTTATACCAGACTTTAGTCTTGGAAATTCCAAACCTTTTGTGTTCTAGGCCTCGGCCATTCGAACTCTAGTTTCCACCGTCGCAGTTGGTCTCCTAGGAACTCATTGCAAATACATGCAGGTGGTTATACCAGACCGCCTGAAGTCGTTCGGGCATGACAAACACCAAAGGAATTAGACCTTTAAAGGATTTAAAGTCTCCTAGACTCTTAAAGCCGTTTGGGCATGACAAACACCAAAGAATTTGCACCTTCAGAGGATTTAAGGTTTCCTAAACCTAGGGAGTGCACAAGATGGTGTGATGTGTAAGATGGCACGATTAAATTGAAATTGCACAAGACAGTGCGATAGAATCGAAATTGTGCGGTAGGTGCTTTATTGTGCGTTAGATACACAGAATGTAAGGAGGAAAGATGGTGTAAACACCAGGCGCACCTGCTGTTTTTAACCGATTTGCAATCTTAACGCATCTCACGCGAGAGGAGGAGGGGTGGTGTAAACAGACAGGCGCACCTGTTGTTTTTAACCGATTTGCAATCCTAACGCGTCTCACGCGAGATGAGGCTCACCTACTGTTTTTAACCAGGGTGGTGTAAACAGATAGGCTCACTTGACTATATTTTAACCGGGGTGGTGTAAACAGACAGGCTCATCTGACTGTATTCTAACCGGGGTGGTGTAAACAGACCGGCTCACCTGATTGTATTTTAATCGGGGTGGTGTAAACAATCAGGCTCATCTGACTGTATTCTAACTGGGATGGTATAAACAGACAGGCTTACCTGACTGTATTTTAACCAATTTGGGTGGTGTAAACAGACAGGCTCATCTGATTGTATTTTAACCGGGGTGGTGTAAACAGACAGACACATCTGACTGTATTTTAACCGGGGTGGTGTAAACAAACAGACTCACCTGCTTGTATTCTAACTGAGGTGGTGTAAACAGACAGGCTCACTTGACTGTATTCTAACCGGGGTGGTGTAAACAGATAGGCTCACCTGACTGTATTTTAATCGAGGTAGTGTAAACAGACAGGCTCACCTGACTGTATTTTAACCGAGGTGGTGTAAACAGACAAGTTCACTGTTGTATTTTAACCGGTGGTGTAGCATGCAGGCTCACCTGTCAGATTCTAACCGGGGTGGTGTAAGCAAAGCTCACCTCGATTGTATTTTAACCGAGTGGTGTAAACGCAGTGCTCACCGATCAGATTCTAACCGGGGTGGTGTAAACAGACAGGGTCACTTGACTGTATTTTAACCGGGGTGATGTAAACAGACAGGATCACTTGACTGTATTTTAATCGGGGTGGTGTAAACAAACAGGCGCACCTTATTGTATTTTAACCGATTTGGGTGGATACGCAGGATAGCGTAATGCAGCATAATGCAGGTGCACAAGACAGTGTGATATGGATGAATGCACAAGATAACACAATGTGGGTGCACAAGACAGTGCGAGTGGGAGGTGCACAAGATAGTGCGATGTAGGGATGCACAAGATAGTGCGATTGAATTGGATGCACAAGATAGTGCGATGCCCAAGACAGGGCGATTGAATTTGAAATTGCACAGAACAGTGCGATAGGAAAGAATGCACAAGATAGTGCGATGTAGCGATGTGCAAAATAGCGCAATTGATTTGAGATGCACAAGACAGTGCGATGCGCAAAATAGCGCAATTGATTTGAGATGCACAAGACAGTGCGATGCGCAAGATAGCACAATTGAATTTGAAATTGCACAAGATAGTGCGATGCCCAAGATAGGGCGATTGAATTTGAGATTTATGTGGTAGGTGCATGAAGTGAGATTATTGTGCGATAGATGCACAGAATGAAATAAGGAATTGTATGTTCGAACCAAATACCGTATATATATACCTATAGACGTCCCCCGAACGCATCCCGGGGGAAGGGAGTGCGAGTCCCCCCCGTTCTGGTTCGATATTGGGTCACTACAGTTCGAAGGACTCAAATGTCACGGTTCTTAATCTTGAACCAAAGAGTCCAAATCCGGCAAATCGTTTTTGAAAACAGATTTTTTGGAAGAAGTGCCAAACATGGATCGCCGCCAGAATCTGAGTCGCCACCTAAATATTTTAAAATGGGAAATTTAGGAAACCACGACTCGGTGCCAAAGGCCACGCGGTCCGTCATCACCAAAGTTGCCTCGCTCGAACTTGGGTACGATTAGAAGGTCACCGTGAGCACTTCGCCGCTCGTCAATGACCGGCCTCTACTAACCATGATATCTGTTTTTGAAAACATTGCGAGTTTTTATTCCGGTTATTAGCCTAGGTTACTATGTGATGCGCACAGCATACAAGTATAGACTGAATCGCCTGAATTGGAACAAAACATTTTATGTTTGTTTGTTTGAAAATGGTTTGATGGTGCTACCCGCAAGTAGGCTAAGACGTGGATTTGCCACCCTCGGGTGGGCTTAGAAAACATGATTTTGCCACTATCTAGTGGGCTTAAAACAAACATTTGATGAATTGTCCAATCCAAGTAACTCAACCTCTACCCACAGGCATTCAAGGCAGTTATATCATATAAGCACATAGCCTCATGGTAAGCATGCTTTTCATGGCAGTCACTCACACGCATGCAAGGATGCTAAAGCATAAAACTCACCGAGTACTCCAAACTAAAAACAGAAGCTTATTAGAAATCCATGCATGGATCCTAAGTATACAGAATTGCCTAATGCAACACATGCAAAGATGCAAACTATAGCAGGCTCGGCTATTCTAAACATGGCACATGGAATGCTACAACTAACACGTATTCAATTTGGAATTGAAATACAAATGCAGTTTGTATGATGCGCCGAGCCCGGTGCGTGCAAAACAGATGAATGATGTAAACATGCTGTCATACTGTATGCTAATTGAAATATGCCCTATATCTAACCATCGTAAGCGGGTAAATAAAAGGGAAGAAAGACGTGGGGTTGGAAGACATACATCACACGCACGCACACTTATTATAATTTTGCCCTCGCGCAGAGGGTCCGAATAAATAGTACAGTCCGAATAAAAGAATATTACAGTCCGAAATATTACAGTCCGAATAATATACAAATTCCTAATTATTAACAAATTAATTACAAAAAGTAATCGGCATGCAAGCCGTGGACGCCTACTCTTGATGAGTGATGTATGTTGCTGGTCATGGCGAAATCCTTTGGATGCCCCAATTAGCCTCTGTTTGCAATATTTCTCGAAATCGTGCGGACTCCGAAGACTTGCTGATTCTTGATTTTGCTGCAACAGAGAGCAGGAAAAGGGCATAGCAATGTATTTCACAAATATATGCATGCCTCGATCCTCGTGCCACCAATCACGCATATCGATGCATGATGGCCGAGGAGCCGAATTGCACAACTCAATATAGGATGAATGCATATGAATGCTACAACAAAACCTAACTCCATCATGGGCAATCCGGAGTGTCGGTGACTTGGGAATTGAGACCCGCTCACACCGAGTAATGCAACGTGCCTCGTTTCCCGTGCCCGGGCTAACTCCTATCCCGAACACGATGCAATATGCACGACATGCATGAATGCAACTAAAATATGATCTAGCATGCACAATGCTATGAAAATGAGATGTCTCGAAATGCGTGCACACGGGCACGCGAACCGAGGCGATGATACTAAAGTATGAAATAACATGAAATATGATATACGATGAGACTAAAGTGAGATGTCTCGAAATGCGTGCCCATGGGCACGCGAACCGAGACGGTGACATATAGACATGAAATGGCATACAGAGTGCAAATTGGGCTTACACTAACATGAGAGGGTCTCAGCCACACTCACATAAGAGGCCGTCGGATAAAAATGAAGTGCCCCGAAATGCATGCACACGGGCACGCAAACCGAGGCAAAGGCATACGCAATGCAAATGACATGGAAAATGCAAATTGGGCTTACACTAACATGAGAGGACCTCAGCCGCACTCACATAAGAGGCCGTCGGATAAAAAAGGAGTGCCTCGAAATGCGTGTACACGGGCACGCAAACCGAGGCGGAGGCTCTAAGGCATGAAATGATACTCCAAATGCAGATTGGACTTACACTAACATGAGGGAGCCTCAGCTACAATCACATAAGAGGCCGTCGGATAAAAATGAAGTGCCTCGAAATGCGTGCACGCGGGCACGCAAACCGAGACAAAGCCCTAAGGCACAAAAATGGCATGCAAATGAGATGTGGCATATGGCATATGGACAATGCAAATTTCAGCAGCCAAAATGATGCGCAAACAGCCCCCAAATTATAACAAAATTACACCCGATGCCCGAAATGCTATGCTAAGCACCCGAAATGGCCTACAGCTATGCCAAACATGCGCAATATGGACATGAAATGTAAAGACAGATGCTAGGAAGCCCCTAAACTAGCATTTTTCCAGCACAAAGAATGGCCAAACAACAACCACAAGTATGGCAAAAATAGCATGCAAAAATGGGGGAAAAGAGGGGAATAATGAAGCAAATGATATATACAATGCTCAAAATAAAAAAAAAGTTCTATAACATTAAAGAGGGACCAAAAATATGCACATTTTCAGTAGATGACATCCCCCAATTCAGTATGTAGATATGCTCAACATAGCATGCAAAATATGAGCCAAAAGAGGGCTATAAAGAGAGGTATACCAAGCATTCACCAAACAGCCTAAGACCCTTAACAAAACATGAAGAGTGAGTCATTTTAAGACTATTTCCAGACCTGATGATGGCCGAAAACAGAAGCAAGATAGGCCTAAAAAATCATGCAAGATAATGGACCAAATAGGGGCTATAAAGAGAGGTCATGCATGGAAGCACCAAAAAAGGTTGAGCCCTTCTACAATGTTGTAGAGGGGTCCAAAATAAGCCTAATCACAGTTTATGGCATGCTCCAAAACAGACTTCAAGTAGGCCAAACAAATCATGCAATTTTACGGTAAATATGGAAAATTACAAAGCACGTGCATGATAGAGAGGCCAAAAATGGTTGAGCCCTTCTTAAATGTTGAAGAGGGGCTCAAAATAAGCACATTTACAGTTTATATCAGGCCCGAAAAGAAATCACACATAGGCCAAATATTCAATGCAAAATAATGGCATATAAGAGGATATTGAAACAAGTGCATCATGGTGATCTCAAATAGGGTTGAACCCTTAAACAAACATGGAGAATAGCTCAAAAAAGACCTAATTTCAGTGAAGGTCAGAGCCTAAAACAATAAGAAAGTAGGCCTAAGAAATGAGGCAAGAAAATGCTACAAAAGAGGGAATTTGAGGCTTACCCTTGAAGATCAAACTTTTGCTACCTCTTGGCTTGAAAAATGTTACCTCCTAGCTGGAAATCAACTCCAAGTGTTGGAAATGGAGTGGTGATGGTGGTGCTTGGTGTTGATGAACAAATGATGCAAGAAAAATGACTTTTGAGCTTTGAAATGGAGAGAAATGGAAGGTGAAAGCTATGGATCTCTCCCAAATGTCTCTTAAAATGTCTAACCCCTAAACATGAAGCCAAACCTCTCCTTTATAGAGGAAATGCATCCAAAATATCTCCAAGACCTTCTAATCCTCCATACACGTATGGAGGATGGTCCAATGGAAATCACCGCACAAATTGGAATACACAGAGGGAGAGAAAAATGCCCGGCCAGCCCAAAAAGTCAATTTTTTGGTAAGTGGCCGGCCGGCTAGGGTAAAAAGGTCCAAGCCATGGATCTGGTTGGCCATGTATCCCTTGAAGTTAGCTTTCCAATGCCGCAAACCTTGCATCAAAATTCCTCCTGTAGAAAAAGTTATGCGGTTTCGTAAAGCCGCAGATTCGGTCTAACCAGGACTTCAACCAACCATATCTCCTCCCCGCATCCGGACTTAGGAGATTCTTGAGTGAAAATGAAGCCCGAAGTAAGCTTTCCAATGGTGGTGGCCTCATATTTTAATTCCTCTTGTGCAAAGAGTTACGCTGTTTGGTGAAGCCGAGCAGACTTTTCTCCTTCCCGGATTCACGCTGAACCACTTTTGACCAAACAAAAAGTTGGTTGTCAGAACAATTGCTGGCCTCCCACCCTCCTACAAGCTTCCTAACCATGAAAATAAGGCCTCCACCAAAAATGAGCCCAAACCGATGCAAAATGAAGGCTCGGGGGCCAAAACACGCAGTTCGGGGTCCCGAAAACAGGCTGTTGGGCACCGGGAGTGGTGTTCGACCACGAAGTGGGTGTCTAAGACCCCAGTGTCCCTCGAAAAGGAGTAAATGAGATGCATGCCAAAACCGGAGAAATCGGAGATGGTTGGGCGGTCCCGAACCGAGGCACACGGCCTGACGGCTCCGAAAACCGGGAACCGGGCTCCGAAATGGGAAAAATGGCCTACGGCCACGAAATGTAGCCCACGTCCACTGAGAAATAGTCTACGGGACCACTCCCTCCCCTCAGGAAAGAAAATAGAGAAAACCGAGTCTGGTTCGCAAACCGAGACAAGGCACAGAAGAGGGTTCGGAAGTCCGGAGGCAAGGCGCACGGCCGCGACTCTGAGACTTCTGAACGAGCACAGTATGCAACATCACCGAGCGCTCAATCGGTGACGTCTGAGTCTTAAGGTCGGTCAAAAATGGGGTGTCTACAATACCATGTACAAACAAAATACATACGAATACGGCAATATACACAGACAAATAACATACCTATACACAGACATAGACATATACAGTATATATATAGGTATATACGACACAGATATATACGGACATATATATAGACATATACGGACATATACACAAATATATACAGGTGGGGAATATTCCACTTGCGATTGTCAGTAGGAAGATGTTGTTACTGAGAAGGCATATTCTGTTTGCTGACGTCAGCACACGTACACAAAAAAGAAACGAAAATCACAAAATCCATGGATACGGGGGTTCGACCCTCTGATTTCAAGCTTAGTCTTCTAGTCTTCAACCACTGAGCCGAACCACTGAACCAAGCCGCTTTTGTGACAAATAATTCAAACAAATATATATATATATATATAATACATAGGTATACAAGACATATATATATAACCAAAAGAAAACAAAAGAAACATTTGTTGTGGGGTTCGAACCCCTGACCTCGGGTTCGGTCTTCTAGCCTTCAACCACTGAGCCAAACCACTGAACCCAAGCCATTCTTGTGACCAAATATTCAAACAAATATATATAATACATAGTTGTACAAGATATATATACATAAAACCAAAACAAAACAAACAAAACACTCATTGCTATGGGAGGTTGAACCTCTGACCTCAAGCTTAGGCTCTCCATCCTTCAAATATCGAATCAGACCACTTCACCAAGTCACTCTTATGACAAAAATAGTCGAATAAATGTATATAATACATAAATATACAATACATATACATATATATATGCAACTCTCCCGCCTCTCCTATTTTTGTCTCAATCTCTCTTCCTATTTTTGTCTCACTCTCTCTTCCTTTATCTTCTTCGAGCGTCGTGTCTATCGCGCGATTTCAACAATTGTGGCACCTGATCGATAGGCTATCCAATCCTGCCCCGATTGTCAATGATCGTCTTGAGCTTTCCCCCTTCTTTGTCTTCTTCTTTGGCTTCATCCTCTTCTTAAGTTGAGGCCTGTGAAAGAGAGAGGCAGAGCAAAAGCCTGCAAACTTTCTCTGCCACCACTCTGCAACCTCTTTCTTTTGCATTACTCTTCTCTGCCATGGGCTCTTTACAAGGTTCTATCACTCTTTTTTCAGACCTAAATGAGTCTATGATAGAGATAACCAATTTTGACTCCCCTGAACCTCAACCATGAGCTCCTCCTCCTTCTCCTGTTTTTAACTTTCCAGCGATGTCAGTTGAACAAATCATGGTGGCACAGTCTGACATCGAAGTAAACTCGTATACGCTGAGGTCATGTGTGAAGACCGTGACAGCGGTCTCCAACTTGTCCCATCGACTAGAGAACAGGACGTGTGAAGTACATCAGTTAGATGCACAACTCTCTCTTCTTCAACGTATGTACAAAGACGCTCGAGTAGAAATTAGTGCACTGAAAAAGCAGAACAAAGAGCTGAAATGACTGATGACCTCCGTGACTCGATTCGGAGTTTCTTCGCATAACCAATTTGATGGACGGCGAGGAATAATCTCCTTTGGAAGCTCTGCCAAGGCTGAGACAGAGTCTTCAAAAGCTTCGAAAGAGTAAAGATGAAGCGAGGCAGCTAATGGTAAAGTCAGGCAATGAAGTTGTGTGCAAATGAAGCCAGTTGTAATCTTCGCCGTCGAGCTACTGCCGGAAAATTGAGAAAATGTTACTCTCTTTTTTGCTTTATTTTGTTGTTTTTTTTTTTTGTTTTTGTTTTTTTTTTGTTTTTGTTTTTGTTTTTTTTTTGTTTTTGTTTTGTGTCTATGTGATCGGGGATGTCCTCCCATGACTGCAATAAAATCAGTTTAGTTTTTGCACATCAATGACGTGACTGACATATCACTTTGAACTTGAAAACATTTTTGTTTGATTGAATTTGAGAGTGATTGAATTTTGAACTCTGAATTGAACATTGATTCTATACTGACCTGAATCAAAGAATGATTTAATGACAGAAGAACGAAGCAAAACGATCCAAACACACTTATATACACTGACTGGTATGAATACACACTTATATATACTGAATAGTTGACTCGAGCGGTGGAGAATACAAAATCTCTAACTCGACTATGCCCTTAGTTCATTGCCTTGACCCTTTTTTGTCTCTTGATTTGTTTTTGTAAAAATGTTTTGATCAACATGAGAGTTAGATTGGCATACTTATTCCATTTTCTGTTTTGAAACCATGTAAGCTAAGTTGTGAGCATTGAAAATTTTTCCTTTTTAAATCCAAAGAATGGTCCAAGTTTTACAAAAATGGAATAATTTTTGAGAAAAATTAGTCAGCTTCATTCAAATTAATCAAAACCTATTTTTGCAAATGGCCACTACCCAACCAACATGGAATCAATCATTGAGGTGCATAGCCCCAAGCCAGATAACCCCGAATTGGTTCTGTTGTAGCAACAATGATAACCGAACTGAGCCGATCCGAACCGAATGAAACCGAGCAGAACTGGACCAAACTAAAATGAACAGAACGGAGCCAAGTTGAATTGAACCAACTGAACTGAGTAGAACGAAGACAAATCAAGCAAACGCGGACAAGACAGCCAAGTCGACTAAAGACACACCAATCAAACATGGACAAGACGAATGAGTTGAAAATTTATTAGGGCCGAACTTCGAGATGAAGCTACCTACGTATCCCAAAGATAGGAATTAGGCCATCGTAGTTCGGGCTAAGGTTCACTCGGGTATTGACACTCTCCTTTTGTGCTCTAACTTTTGCCAGAGCCATCCTTTCGGATTTTCAACCTTGCAAGCTTTTCATTTTTCATTTTTTTTCATTTTCATCAAAAATTTTTTCATTTTCATCAAAAAATTTTTCATTTTCATTTTTTTCATCATTTTTTTTTTATTTTTTGTTTTTCTGCTCTAACTTTTGCCTGGGTCGTCCTTCTGGGTTTTCCGCCCAGCGAGCCTCTTAAGGGTTTCAGTTTAGCTTGTCCATGTTGATTGGATGTGAGATCTTTAAGCCATCAAAATCTATAATAATGACTGCTACACTTGACTAGGAGATATGATGATGTAAGGACTAGGCTACTTGGGTCTGAATTTGCCCCTAGTGTAGTAGATAGGAACTCGACTGTCCTTTAATAATAAAATTCATTATCTCAAATTCTGGGTTTGGCCTTTCTGGGTGGTCTTCATTGGGAAATGATTCAGTTTTAACTCTTTGATCATATCCAACCTTTTTCCCCTAGTTCAAGGGTTGCTTCAAATCTAAATCACATCCAACCTTCTTGCCCCTAGTTCAAGGGTTGCTTCCAATCTGAATCACAGGCCCTACATAGTTCTGGCTAAGGTTCACTCGGGTATTGACACTCTCCTTTTACGCTCTAACTTTTGCCAAAGCCGTCCTTTTGGGTTTTCAACCTTGCGAGCTTTTCATTTTTCTTTTTATTTTTCTTTCTTCTCTTATTTATTTATTTATTTTTGTGCTCTAACTTTTGCCTTAGTCGCCCTTTCGGGTTTTCAATCCAACGAGCCTCTCAAGGGTGGTACCTTATTGCCCCTAGTTCAAGGGCTGCCTTCATTTCAGCTATGCAAGCCTCACACTTTTGCCCCTAGTTCAAGGGCTGTTTCAAATCGAAATCACATTCTTTGCCCTGAGTTCAAGGTCTGTTTCCAATCTGGATCACATCATTGCCCCTAGTTCAAGGGCTATTTCCAATCTAAATCATATTTGACCTTATTGCCCCTAGTTGAAGGGCTGCCTCCATTTGAATCACATCATGGCCCCTAGTTCAAGGGCTATTTCCAATTCGGCTATGCAAGCCTTACACTTTGAATGATCATTGAATACTTCGAATCAAGGTTTGAAAGCTAAGGAGCTAAGGAGGTTGGACCATGAGTCAAGAGGGATCCTATGCTGTATAACTAATTCCAGGCATGTTTTCGTAGGACCACGCAAAAACAGTTTTTGAAATCTTTTCACAAAGTGACTAATTACTCGTACTTTTAGGAAAATAAGATAGAATCAATTTGGACCAAGCCAGGATCCTTCTCAGTACCCACATTAACAAAAATGATTTCATTCATCAAAGGCTTAGCACACCTCTCTTCCTCTCAATTGATCAAAATTTGCAAATTCCGAGGAAATTCTTCCTCTTCGTTTTTATCAGAGTTTTGGAAAAAGTTTTGAAAAACTTTGGTCAATGCGATGAATTAAGGCACAGAGAAGTAGGCAGACTTTATGGCATTTTGTTTTTTTGTTTTTCTGTTTATTGAAAAGAGACTATGACTCAGCAATGACAACAGACTTTTGACAACATACTCAAAAGAAAATGACAAAGAGGACCTAGATAGGACAGAAATGTCTAGGTTAGCACTATCGAAATCAACAGACTTTGACTCATTAGGCTGACTTGAGCTGGACTCTAACTCTACAAACTTGGTGGAGTCAAACTTAGACTCAATACTCAATTCAGAACTCAGAATAAAACCATTCTCAAATTGCCAGTCAAAGTGTAGGCCATCGACAACATTCAAAATAAAGCCCGTGCAATCAACAGGTGGTCACTCCCCAATTACAGAAACAAAATGGAACTTCCAATTATGCCCTCATTAAAAACACACCGAACCCCACAAACTGAAATGCTTGAACCACTCACTTGAATTTGAGAACCCCTGTATAGATCCAATACATTGCACATAAAGCAGGAAAGAGAACAAACACCCCTAAAGAGGGTAGGGTTATCCTGTCCTAGCTTGAAATCGTCTAGGATTTCACTAGTCAAACAAGCGGTATCATACATCCTAGAAATGAGAAAGCATCCTATCCTAATTTGAAAGGTACTATAGCTCATTATATGTACAAGGTTAGCTCTACTCTAGGGATTGAAGTCAAGGTGACATTACCAAAGAGTCCTTTGGGTCATAACCAATGAAGATCTTATGAACTCAAAAGAGTCAATATTAGCCTCTCTTCAAAGTCTGAGAACTTTCAGATCTCAAAAGATTATGACACAAGGCCTCCAAAGTAACGTAGAGATAGGTGTAGTGTCACAAAAAGTATGCCTGTGCTCCCACCAGTATTTGGGCAACACAGGAACTTTAAGTGCACCAATGCATGCAATGCAATAAACATATAATTGAAAATAAAAGTCATATCATGGAGTTCGAGTCAAGGTTTCATAAGTCCCTAGCAGAGTCGCCAGAAACTGTAACATGCCCGGGGGGTACCCGCGCGCGTTAAATAGTTCGGACTCCCGAGATCTCTTTGATCTAGTCTCACGAATGCAATGTGAAACGTAGATGAGAGTCCAGATTTGGCAACTTTTATTGAAAATCCATTTTATTGCAATTTTGGCAAAAATGGACTGCATCATCAGATTTCAGAGTCGCCACCAAATATTTTGGGAAATTAGGAAACCCATGACTCAGTGCCAAGGCCACTGTTCGTCGTAACCAAGGATGCTTGGCTCGGAACCTTAGGTATGAGAGGGGAAGGTCAATAATGAGCACCCCCGCTCACCCGATCAAAAGATCGGCCTTTATATGTTCATGTTTTGATTATTTTAGTAAATCCTAAAATTTACAATGTGAAGCATACAAGGTATAGACTAGTTTGCTCAAATTAGAACTATTCAATTTCATGTTTGTTTGTCGAAAAGGGTTTGAATTTGCCACTTGACAAAGTGGGCTTAAAGTTTGTGAATTTGCCACTACAAAGTGGGCTTAAAATGTGCATTTATTGAATTATTCCAATTCAAACAACAAGCCTTCATCCACAGGCATTCATACAGTTATATCAAGTAAGCAAGTAGCCTCATGGTAAAATGCTAACACATAGCAAGAAAAACACACACATATGGGATGTTAAAGCATAAAAACTCACAGATTGACTGACGTCCCTCGAGCAGCTACAAAACAAAGTAAAATATGCATGATCTTATATATAGAATTCTAATGCAATTCACACATGAGATGTAACCTAGGATTCGGCTTCTACAATATGGCATGTGAATTATCTCAAAAACATGGGGTAGCATATAGAATCACATAAGAATTGATGAAATCCACAAATGCAAACTTAGCTGAATCAAGATGCATAAAACATGGATGCAAAGCATGGATATACATAGCATGTCAGATATATACATATGTACAGTTAGGGAAAGCGATTAAAGAATGGGATAGAAAGAAGCGGGGTTGGGGAATTATTACAATCATTTTAAATATTACAGATCTGAGGGAGATGAATAAAATAAAATCCTCACAAACACTCAAAATAAAAATAAAATAAAGAACTTCATGTACTTCGGGGAAATAGACTGGTACATTCCATCCATACTGTGCGAGAGCCATAACAAAATTTGAATACCCATGGCCCAAAACCCACATTAAACCAGCAAATTGAACCCACTAAAAAGGCCCAAATCCAGTATAATTCACATGGACCAAATTGTCTTCCACATGTATACATCCAGCGCACTAATTTAATCCATCGACTAACTGAAACCTTGGGTGGGATCAAAACATAAATAGCCCATAGTTGATCACGTGGCCTAGTAATTAATCCTTGTCAAATGCCCCAGCAAGGGATTCAAAAGCCCACTATCCACAAGTAACCTATCAAAATCTTAATTGGCCACTCAAGCAGTCTCCCACCACTTGCATACTCATGTGGGTTGATCAATAATTTACCCGGCGCACATGGCAATCCAATGAAACCATCAGAGCCTTTGTTCAGCTACTCAGTGGAGGATGACCGTGAGTGAGAGAGGTAAGTTTGGTGTAATGCTCTCTCTTTAAAACCGTGTGTGTGTCTTGTGTGTGTCAATCATGTGTATGCATGTGTATGGTCTGTGTGTATGAATGATTTGTGAATGGTGTTGAAGCTCGGTGTATGGTAGTGTGATGTGTGTATAGAGAACTAGCCTGAGAGAGAACCCCGTTCAGAGAGAGAGAGAGTGAGAGCAGTATATCCTGCTGTGTCTCCCGTGTGTGAGAGGAGAGGAGAGTGAGTGAGGTAGAGAAGTTCATGCATGTGGTGTATCTGTGTGTCCCCTTTCCAAACTGTCGAAAGAGAGAGTCAGTGTATCTCCATGTGTCTTGTGTGTTTGTATCATGTGTGCATGTGTATGCATGTGATCGGAGAGAGAGAGATCACAGTAGGTGTGTGTGCTGTGTTGATTATTGAGTATATGGTGTGTTGAGTGCATGGTGTGTTTTTGTGTGCATGCCTCTGTCTGCTGGGTTTGTGTGCTATGTGTCTCAGTCTTCTCTTTTCTTTTTTCTTTTTTTCTTCATGGCTTTGTTCCTTCTCTTCCCCGAAATCTGTGTGTGTGTGCTGCTATCTATGTATGCCGTGGGTTTGTGTGCTAGGTGTGTGTGTGTTTCTTACATTTTTTCTCCACCCCAATGTGTGTGTGCCGAAGCTCCAAAGGAAAAAATGTTGCTGTGTCTATCTCGTCTACCCCAAAAGTCTGTCTCTCTCTCTGAGAAAGTGTTGATGAATCATTTTATTGATGAAGTCTTCTGTGAAATCAAGAAGATGAGAAAGACCAAATTGAAGAGAGAGTGCATTTGTCTATTGTTTATTCACTAAAAACAGAGAGAGCACATGGAGTCTCCTTTTCTTTTTTTCTCTCTTTATCGGACATGTATGTGTTTTTGTGGCCCTCCCCCATCGAAAGTTGAGAGAGATGTATATGTTTTATTTTCAAACTTGTCCACCACTTTTCAAACCCACTTCACCAAATTGAGCCCCACTCCACCGAATTATTTTCCACCCAAAACTTATCATCACAATGTCCACTCTGTTCCCCTTTGAATTCAGCAAAAACAAAATCTTTTTCCATCTCAAAACCCATTATCCTCATCTGACCCTCTTTTTCTTTTCTTTATTTTCTTTTTCATTTTTCATTTTTTATTTTTTTTGTTTTTTTTTAATTTTATATAAAAACACCTAAAAATGTGTACACACACATAAAATTAAATAAAAATTATAAAATACTACAAATTGATAAAAGATTAGTGATATAAAATAATTTGACCAAAATAGGTGAGGTTTGGGATTAAAGCTCTAATTTGATTTTTCGGCTAAGAAATTCATAAAATGACATATTCTAATTTTTATCAGCGGGTTGTCAAAAGAAAGTGCCCAAGTCTTAGGACCGGTCAAAATGGGAAGTCTACAATATTACATCAAAAGAAGCTCGCTGACAAATGATAAACACAGTTATGGAGTGTTCCCCAATCGATCAAAAAAGCCAAATAGTAGAGAAATCCAAGTATACTATATACCTTTCATAAAGTAGAAAAAAAAAAAAAAATTATGGCAATGATTCTGTAGTTCTGCCCAAGCCCGAGCCTGAAGATAAAAATAACGTCCAAGTCCTAAACATTTTTAGGTTGGAATCAGGTTGCTTGGGTTCAACCCGCTCAACTCCCAAACCTATTTCCCTCTTTTCTCCTTTCACATTCTTTTTTCCTTTTTCCCTCACTGTTTCTAAGAACACAAAGAAGCCACAGCCAAATTCTATTATTTTCTCGCTAATACTACACTACTGAAACTCTGCTAGGGAGGGGTTTTCATTACTTTAGGTTGCCAAATAAAATTTAAAAAAAAGAAAAAGAAAAAAAAAAAGAAAGGAACTTGAGAAGGCAAAATCCGCCGTAAAATGAGCAAAATAAAAATTATCACTGAAAATTTCATCTATAGGAAAACCCAATAACATGAATTAATTTTTCCTTCAGCAACTAAAATAGAACATTAATGGGTGGTTATTAAAGAGGAGGAAAAAAATAAAATAAATAAAGGCTAGAAAATAGGTTAACAAACCAACATAATTTGCTAACTAAACAAATTGCAAGAATTAGTTGAAATATACTAACTAATTTGCATCTTAAGAGTAAATAATAAAGGATAGGGGTGAAGTACCAGAAAAGGATGAAGCTTGGAAAAATCAAGAGAATTCAGCAGCAGAGCAACCAAACAGAACCCTAGCAGCAGCTCAATCAAAACACCTTTTTGTAGACATCTGCACAAAAAAAATAAAACAACACAAACACAGAATCAAAATTGAGAACATTCATATCCTCTGATGAAGCTGCTTATCCTTGATGGATGGGTCGGGTTGATCCATGCCTCTCACACTGTTGTCCGGTAGCTGGGTTCACTGAGATACCTGCATAAAAATCTAACGGGGAACGGGAGTCCCCCGGCAAACCCTCCGACGAGCAAGTTAGAAGAGAGAGATTAATGGAATGTAGAGATAGGATGATGGTAAGGAACTTAACCTTCTTTTTGTCTGAGAAACCTTCTTATATCCTTTGTTCATTATTTTCTCTTGTCATGTTGGCCGAAAGTCTATGCTCTAGCTTGCTTTATTCATGGTGAGGCTATTCTATCCCAACATGAGGGGATTATCGCATTAAATACTGCAGGGGACATCATTAATGGCTGATGTGTGATACAATAACTCTGCAAGATCTTTGTCTGCTTATGTAGCTAGTTCTCCTCTTGACAAGTGTTTAGATGCCATTGGTTCTTGGTGCCATGTTGGGTTTTAGTAATGTTGGGCCTTAATGTTTGGATCGTGTATTGGGCTCTAAGTGGGGGGCCAATAGCCCTTATGGGCCCATCTATGTTAGTAGTCCCCCATTCCCAAGTGCAGCTTCAGTGCAATGAAGGGAATAAGGAAGAAAAAGGGGGGTGTGGGTGGTCAAGTGAGAGAGGACCGACCGGGAGGTGGGCCGACCGCGAAGGGTGACAGAGTGAGGAGGCCAACTAGGAGGAGCGCCGACTGTGAAGGGTGACCGAGTGAAGAGGGAATGGCGGTGCGCGGAGTTCGAGGAGTGACGGGGCACGTGGTGATGTGAAGTGGAATAGACAGGGTAGGGGAAGAAGGTAATGGATCATGGTTGTACACGTGGCGTAATCCCGTAACGGGGAAGGTGATGTGTTAGCAAGAAGCGAAGGAATAGAGTAATATAAGGCGTTAAAAAGGCGGGGGTGGAAGTTTTCGAAAATTTTTAAACTAGTGAAATTTAATCTCGACCCTTGGAATATAGGCAAACCGTAGGCATTTGGAGTTATTCTCTTTACTTACCTTATCACACAAAACTAGCATATCCCAGAGGTGAACTCGTTTGGTTTGTGTGACACACCTCTGCAACACTTTGCGAACTTCTTTGTGCCACCGTCAGAAGCGATATGCAGACATGTTGGAGGAATGGCTCGAGATGGAGTGCCAGCCATGAGGCTAGACTCATTGGGACAAGACGACGTAGTGAAGTTGGTGGAACAGTACCGAGTAGAGCGAAGGGAGGAGAGGGGAGCCGGACAAGTAGCGTGGGCTCGCCCGACGACAATGATTGTAGCCGCTAGGCCGATTAGCCAAATAGAGCTGGACTACTAGCACACCAAGGCTGACAAGTCTACATTTATGGAGGAAAAGTTGGAGGAGGTACGAAGGAAGTACCAAATTCTAGCAGAGGTAGAGCTGAGGCTGCCCACATCTAAGGAGAGGGCGTTGAACGCACGGCTGACAGAGTTTACGTTGTTTGAGGAGGCACTGCTGGGGGGGCTGAGGTTATCGCTCTCCTAAATAGTGGTGGACGTACTTAACAAGCTGGAGGTGGCGCCAGGGCAGCTGATGCCCAATGCATGGAAGATACTGATGGCTTGTGCGGTTTCATGGCCACAGGCGACCGGGGGGGCGGCAATGACGGTGGAGGAATTCTTCTCCTGTTACAAGGCCTCCGATCAATAAGAGACGTGGGTGACTTTGCAGGCAGTGGCGAGCTAGGGTCTGGTGGCAGGCTTGCCATCTTCGGGGAAGGGGTGGAGGTCGAGATGGCTTTATGTATCAGCGAATGATGGGGGAGGAGTTCGCATAACATGGAAAGTCCCCACAAAGTCGGTGGAGTCGAGGCTGGATGCGGAGGCTGAGAACAGGGTGAAGAGGGTGAAAGAGTGGAGGGAGAAAGAGGGGGTGAAGTGGGATGACCTGATCTTACCTTCAACCTGTTTGCCTTGAGGCTTGGGCCGCAGCCGACGGAAAGGGATTCGGCGAGGGAAGAGCGGGAGGCGTGGAGGAAGGCAGAGGAGGCGGAAGAGCGAAGGGTGTTCGCCAAGGCAGAGAAGTATAAGGAGACACAGTTGGGACCTGCACCTAAGCTGGTGATAAAGGAGCGGGTCCGACTGCGTCCCAAACCGTTAGGAGACAAAGACTTGACGGAGTTTGCCCCACTGCGGCCCCCAATGGATCCATTGAAGGAGAGGGGCAAACAGGAGGTGGAGGCGGTGTTGAAGAAAACGAAGAAGAAAAGGGTGGCAGTAGAGGGGAGCAAGTACGCCCCTGTTGCGAAGAAGATGAAGGATGGAAGGACAGAGAAGGCTCCAGAGAAGGAGATTGCCCAAGTGGCGAAAGGAGATATGGGCGCTAGTGTCCAAATGCTGAAAGAAGACACAGGCATAAGCGCCCAAACGGTGGCCGCAGTGGGTTTGTGGTAGAAGTGTTGCCCAGCCCTGGTGAAGGGAAGTTTGGGGTTAGCAGATCAGAGGTGAGTGTCGCGTTGAAGACTGCCATGTACCATGCGTGCACTCTGGCAAGCTGCTCGGCAGAAGAAGAGGGGGAAACCAAGGTCGTAGCCGACCACCTTGTTGGGGTGGTGGAGGATGTGGCCGTGCGGTTGATGGCGTGGTTGACGGAGGCCGACCTCTTGAAAGGATTTTGCTCAGCCCAGATGGAGGCAGCGACCCTGGCGACTGCCTTGATGAATAAAGTAGTGTGCGCGAAGGTGGAGGTAGAGCCGCTAAAGACCCAACTAGAAGAGGTGAAGACGCAGCTGCAGAGCCTAAGGGTTGAGCTAGCGGGCTGGAGGAAGGCCGCTCGGAGTGCATACGCAAAGGGGCTGCAGTATACGCAAAGGGAAAAGAACATGGAAGTATTGGCGTTGGTGTACAGCTACTCAGTAGAGCGAGCTAGTGTCGAGCTTCTCGCAAACAAATCAGAGCTGGAAGCAGAACGCCACAAGGCGGTATCGCTAGAGTTTGAGTTGGCGGGCGAGAAGAGAAAGCTAGAGCAGGTCCAGCAAGCCTGCACCACTGCCAATGAGAGGTGGGAGGAGGCTATGACCAACAATGAAGAACTACGTGACTAGGCGGTCAAAGACAAAGAAAAGGCAGATCGTCGGATCACGGAGTTAAAGAAGGCCCTGGTAGAGGAGAGGGCCAAATTGGCATCTGAGAGGGCGGTGTACCTCGACTTGTGTATGGCAAAAGAGGAGGACAGGGGGGCTGGGCCGTCGGGAGCGGCCGCTGGAGTTAGGAGTAAGGAGGAAGTGATCCAAAACTTCCAGCGATCTGACTTCTACAAGTACGAGATAAGCGAGTTCTGGAATAGCAGCTGGATGACTTTCAAGCATAAGGCGCAAGAGCTGTTCCCGGACGTGGACTTCAGCCTCGTAAAGGTAGGAGAGGACGACGTCGCCTAGAACCCCCTAGACGAGGGGATTGAAGAAGGAGATCTGGCCTCTAGTGAAGAAGAGTGATCTTTGTAACTAAGTGTAAAACTTGGTTTTGTTTGTGTGTTTTTTTTTATATGTAATTTCTGCAACGAATTGTATGAAAGCGTAAGTTTGTGAATAAAACAAAAAGTTTTCTTTTGTTTTATTGTTGTCGTTATGCTTCTGAGTTGTAAATTTGGAATAATGAAAATGACTGAGCAGAATTTAATAAAAAATGCGTTTAAAAATGAAACTTGTATGTGAATTGTGAAATTTGTAAGTAAATTGTGATGTAAAAATGGTAAAAATGGGTAATCAGGTTGATGTGTATGATTAGTGAAAATGAATGGGCGTGGACCTGGATTTTAACTAAGTATGGCAATAGCTGAGACCAGCTTTGATTCAGATCGGCTGTTTTGATTCAGATCGGCTAAATTCTTTATACTGGTCCTGACTAAGACTTAGAGGGCTCTGTCGAGCTGAGGCTTTAATTAACTAAATTTGGCTGAGCTTTTCGTGTTCAGCTTGGCTGAGGTTTTTGTTAACTCAGTCTGGCTGAGCTCTTCGTGCTCAGTCTAGCTGAGGCTTAAGTTAACTCAGTCTGGCTGAGCTCTTCGTGCCCAGTCTGACTGAGGCTTTTGTTAACTCAGTCTGGCTGAGGCTTTTGTTAACTCAGTTTGGCTGAGCTCTTCGTGCTCAGTCTGGCTGAGCTCTTGGCTGAGGCTTAAGCTAACTCAGTCTGGCTGAGCTCTTCGTGCTCAGTCTGGTTGAGGTTTTTGGTTGACAAGTTATTGAAACACACCGCAAATAATGGAGATATCAAATTATTGTCATTTAAAGCACAGCCTGTTGATCATAAGTTTACACCGTGTATAGAAAGGGCAAAAATGAATGAGGGTGCAGATCGTCGAAAAGAACATACAAGAATCGATCAATGCAAAAATAGGAGATGTCATTTTATTGGAAATAACGCTTCAAGTGCTCGGTGTTCCATGGATGGGGGAGGTCTCTGCCTTTCATATCTTGGAGTCGGTAAGTGCCTAGGCGGGGTCTGGCCTTGACAACGTAAGGTTCTTCCTATTTGGCTGCTAGCTTGCCCTCGGTGGGATTTTTAGTGGCAAGAGTTGCTTCGTGTAAGACTAGGTCCCCCATTGCGAACTCTCGCGGTTGGACTTTGCATTTATAATGTGTTCTCTTTTTCTGCTAATATGACGCCCGTCTGACTACAGTTGTCTCTTGGAGCTCTTTAATCAGGTCCAAGTCAGCTCGCCGTAATTCTTCGGTCAGTTCTGGGTCCGGGTGCAAAACCCGAGGGGTTGGCAGACCGATTTCCATTGGGATGACTGCCTCAGCGCTGTATGTTAAAGGAAAAGGGGTCTCTCCAGTAGGGGTTCGGACAGTAGTTTGATAAACCCAGAGTATGTTTGGTAGCTGCTCAGCCCAGAGTCCTTTAGCGGCTTCCAACTTAGTCTTGATGATCTTCAAGAGGGAGCAGTTGGTGACTTCGACTTGCCCATTAGCTTGGGGATGGCCTGGGGAGGAGAAGCATGGTTTAATGTGCAGCTCTGCACAGAATTTCCTGAACTTGGCATTGTCGAATTGTTTGCCGTTGTCTGAGACAATGGCTTGGGGGATTCCAAATCGACAAACGATCGACTGCCATATAAATCGGGTCGTGTTCCGCTCAGTGATTGTAGCGAGGGGTTTTGCTTCCACCCATTTAGTGAAGTAGTCAATGGCAACTACAGCAAACTTGGTTTGGTCCCTATCGGTGGGCAACAGACCAACTAAGTCGATGCACCACTTGGTGAATGGATAGGGACTACAAAGTGTAATTAGTTCTGTAAGTGGAGCATAGGGGATGTCGGCGAAGTGCTGACATTTATCACACTTAAGCACAAATTCAGTGGCATCTTGGTTGAGAGTAGGCCAGAAGTAGCCGGTGCGAAGGATTTTATGGGCCAGTGACCTGGCACCTGAATGATTATCACATATGCTCTCATGGACTTCCCTCATCACATAGGTTGCTTGAGCGGGACTGAGACACCTGAGGTATGGGTGTGAAAATCCATGTTTGTACAGTAGGCCGTTGATGAGGATGTAATTGGATGAACGGGCTCTGACATTGGTGGCCAGCTGTTTATCTTCTGGCAACTCCCCACTTGTCAAAAACTGAAGAATGTCTGCAGCCCATGGGATAGGTTCGTTTTGGAGGAAGTGGACCTCCTGCTGGTTTGGCGAAGTAGCCGGGTGGGCCAGGTATTCAAGGCGGATGCCATGCCTGAGGTCTGATTGGTCGGCCAAGGCTAATTGGGCCATTTCATTTGCCTTGGAGTTCTTTGACCGAGGGATGTGTTTGATATGGAAAGTATTGAAAAGGCGAACAAGAGGGAGTGCGATATCCCTGTAGGCTCGCATCGTGTCTTCCTTCGTGTCGAATTCCCCCCGTAATCTGCCCGACGATCAATTGGGAATCACTGAACACTTGGATATGGCTTACACCAATGTCTCTGGCTAGGCGAAGACCTGTTATCAACGCCTCATATTCGGCTTCATTATTGTTTGCATCGAACAGGAAACAGAGGGCACACTTGAAATAACCGCCCTCAGGAGTGGTGAGGATGAGACCAGCCCCACTGCCTTCTTTGCGAGATGATCCATCAACATTGAGGGTCCAGGAATGGGGGTCTTCTGCCTCAGTATTGAATTGCCTTGGCAGAGGGGGCGTGGTTGGAGTGGGATTGGTGAATTCCAAGATAAAATCGGCGACAGCCTGTCCTTTGATCACTGTTCGGGGTTGGTAAGAGATTTCATATTGGCTGAGCTCGATGGACTATTGCATAAGTCTGCCAGACAACTCTGCTGTTGCATGACCTTCTTCAGAGGTTGATCAGTGAGGACCACTATGGAGTGAGCTTGGAAATAAGGTCGGAGTCGCCTTGAGGCTATGACTAAGGCAAGGGCCATTTTCTCCAGCAGAGGATAGTTTTGTTCTACCCCCCTGAGAGCTCGGCTAATGTAGTAGACCAGTTGTTATATTGAGCTGTCCTTTCTGATGAGGGCAGCACTAACTGCGGCGTTTGATACAGTTAAGTAGAGAAAGAGGGTTTCGCCTGAGAGTGCCTGAGAGAGTAGGGGGGATTGGCCATGCACTGCTTCAATTGTTGAAAGGCCTCTTTGGATTCGGGGGTCCATTCAAAAGCTTGTCGGAGGACTTTGAAAAAAGGGAGGCACTTGTCTGTTGAACGAGAAATGAAACGATTGAGGGCTGCGACTTTGCCGGTAAGCCGTTGAACCTCTTTGACTGTTCTGGGAGACCGCATTTCTATTTGGTCTTTGATCTTTTCGGGGTTGGCCTCGATGCTCCACTGACTGACCATAAAGCCCAAGAATTTCCTAGATCCTATGCCGAAGACGCACTTGTCTGGATTCAGCTTCATTTGATACTTGCGTAGGGTTTCGAAGGTCTCTTGCAAGTCTGTTAGATGATCTGAGGAGAGTTTGCTCTTGATAAGCATGTCATTGACATAGACTTCCATGTTTTGACCTATCTGGTGGTGAAAGACGGTATTGACCAACCATTGGTAAGTTGCTCCGGCATTTTTCAATCCAAACGGCATAACTCGATAGTGGTAAGTTCCTCTGTCTGTGATGAATGAGGTGTGTTCCTGGTTAGCCGGGTGCATCAGAATTTGATTGTAGCCGGAGAAGGCGTCTATGAAACTGAGCATCTGATGTCCAGCAGTGGCGTCGACAAATAGATCTATGCGGGGGAGATGATAACTATCTTTGGGGCAAACTCGATTAAGGTTGGAGTAGTCGACATAGAGTCGCCATTTACCGTTGTTTTTACAGACCATGACCACATTTGACAGCCATCTGGGGTAGTCTACGTTCTTGACGAACCGTGCCTCCAGTAGTTTGTCTACTTCAGAGACAATAAGGGTATTTGTAGACATCCCATTTTTGACCGACCTTAAGACTTGGGCGTCGCTAATTGCTTACTTGGTGGTGAAAGATGTGCAAGTCAAAGGTTCGATTCCTTTGGCAAGAGGAGAGTCAAACCCTAACCTCATACCCCATTTCTTGATCAAAAGATTTTAGATCTTAAAACTCTCTCTTTCAAAATATTTTTGAAATAAAGTTCCACCATTCAGTTAAAAACATTCAGGTGTGTCTCGGTGTTCACACCAACCCTTTGGTTAAAAACATTCAGGTGCGTCCCGGTGTTTGTAGACACCCGATTTTTGACCGTCCTCAAGACTTAGACGTCATTGTTTGAACACTCGATGATCATTCATGCTCGTGTTCATTTAGAGCGCCTGACGTTCTTGGCAGAGTGCCTTGTCTTCGGACCTCTCGACTTGTCTGTTTTGTGCTTGGTTGTGCACCAAGGACTTGTATCTTTGCTTTTAGGGGAAAAGGGTGGCCCGCTGGCTAGCCCTACAACCCATCGGCTAGGCCTTGCTTCCATCGGCCATCAGTGGTGGCCGATTGGCCTTGCTGATGGCCGGTCGGCCTCTTTAATGGCCGGTCAGCCACAAGTTTTGGCCGAAGACCTTTTTTCTGTTTTTGCAAATATTTTTGGTGCCAGCTGTTCCAACTGTTGAACACTGAGCTCATCCTCCATACACGTGTATGGAGGGATGAAGCAAGCTTTTTGTTTGCATTTCCTATATAAGGGGAGCTCCCTCCCCCTATTTGAGGGTTACAAAATTTTAGAGCTAATTTCCCTCTCTCTCTAGAATTCTCTCGCTCTCTCTCTCTATATATATTGTGATATATTGAGCTTGAAAGTGTGTTTTCTTCACATATTTGCACACAACCCTCTTAGCCAAACATCTTGACCTTGGAGCTGAGATTCCTTAAGACTTGTTTGGGCCTCCTAAAGCTGGTTTTTGGCTCAGAAGTTGTCCTTTTGCTGCTGTGCTTCAAGGATGAGCATATTTCCTTTTTTTTAAGCTTATTTTTGTATACCATCTTAGCCACCTTTGCATGTTGTTTTAGGCTTGGTTGTTAACTAAAAAAGCTCTATTTTTAAGTGTTAAAAATGTTGGTTTGAGTCCTTGTTGGGGTTAGGGGTGGTCTACCCTCTTTGGTTGCTTATTTGCTACGCTTTTGTACCATCTTTTAAGGCTATTCAAACTATCTCTTTTTGGGCTTTTAACCACTGAATTCCAGAGGAATTTCAGTGGTGGAAAGGTGGTTTTGAGGTCCAAAATAGGAGGGGATGATCCCCTCTCCTCTTATCTTGCTTGCATGTGTTGATGGCCTACTAAATGAGCATGTGTTTTAACTTCTTTGTGGCTTTGTTCAAGCATGCTTTTGTGACTTTTTAGACCTTCCATGGCTCTATTTTGGCCTGGTTGAGTCACCTCTTGCATGCTTCTTACACTTGTAGTGTAACCTTGTTCACTAGTTTTGCATGCTTACTACTTTAGCCTATTATTCTAGCTTATTTTGGCTACACTCCAGCATGTTTTTTGCTTATATTTTAGCATGCTTGAACTTTGTTTTGAGTGGTCTTGGCCCTTTGAGGCTTGCTTTGTATGGCTATAGCATGATAGGTTTTAATAACTTTGCGTTTTGAGTCCTCTAGCATGCTTTGCTTAGGTTGTTTGCATGATTTGGCATCATTTAATATGTGATTTTAGAGCATATATCATTATCATACTCTCATATGTATCACTCTTTCAATGCTTTTGAGAAGTTGAACCTCATGCCTTGCTTGTGAGCCAATACATGAGGTTATTTTTCTTGTCATCTATGCTGCAAGTCTAGCATGTTTTTGCTACTATTTCGACCTGCCTTAGGTCTGTTTTGAGTGGTTAAGGTCATTTGAGCTTTGCTTAGTATGGTTGTAGTATAAAAGACCTTGACTAGCTTTGAGTTTTGAGGCCTTTAACATGTTATGCATGTGATGTTTGCATGGTATGGTACCATTTGGCATGTAATTTTAGTGCATATAGTGTAGTCACACTCTCATATACTTCACTTCTTCATAACTTTTGAGGATTGTGTATTATGCCTTGCTTATAGGCCAACATGTGTGCATGTTCTTCTAGTATTTTGAGCTTCTATTTCAGCATATTTAGACCATTGTTTTGGCATGATTGAGCTCTGTCCAGGGCTGGTTTGGACATTTGTGCTATGTCTTGCATGCCTCTTGTGTATTGCTCTTTACTAGATTTAATGTTTTTGGTCCTCAACATGCCATGTTTGCATTGCTTGCATGCTTTAAGGTCTTTAGCATGCCATTTCAGCACTAAACATCTGTCACCTCCCTCATTTCTTCATTCTTCCATTTCATTTGAAGGTTGTTTGGCCTTGAGATTGTGTTTGAGCTTGGGATTGAGGCTCATGCTTAAATGACTTTAACCCTCTTTTGAGGGTTCCTCCTAGTCAAAGGCATGGTCTCTCCTATGCCTTAAACCATTCTTTTGGTTGACCTTCTCTCCTTAGAGGACTTGCATATTGGACTTAACCAAATAAAGAATGGATTGGTAATGTAAAATGTGTAAACAAGAATTGAGCAAAGTAAAACATACCAAGATAACATATGTGTGTTGCATTGCATGTGTTTGGATCGGACGTTAATCCAAATACTAGAAATGTGGCACGTTTCATACTCAAAGTGATGAATCGTGTTGCATTTCTTGGTCATTGTCACCCTTGATCATGCATGATAGGGTGATGACACTTAGAGTCTTACGTGTGCATTCACTAACATTGTGCAAGCTTGACTCTTTGGCCACCATGCATTGAGATGCGTGGTTGGTGGCTTGAGAGCCGACTACTATGCTCCATTGAGCTTGAGATATGATAAGGAGGGTAGTTGCACACACATTTCCTTGCAAATACACTGCTATGCCTCTGTTTGTGCTCTGTTGCAGCAAAAGGAGAAATTGCAGGAATCAGTGGCCAATCGGCCACATGCCCTAGCCGACCGACCACCCAAGCCAGTCGACCGGCCACTAATATTGGCCGATGGCCATCACTTCTAGCCGATCACCATCAAGATGTTCACGGATCAAATGTATAACTGGAGGTTGGCACAATTTTCAGAAGTCAAAAGAGTGCAAACAGAGGCATTTAGAGGCAAGGTAGTGGATTTCTGGGAGGACGTGACCAAGCATGCATGCCTCCCTCGTCTGCGAGGCCATTTTCATCGCTTCATTAGCTAGTTGTAGTTAATTACATGCGCTGTAATTAATTTAGCATAGTTTATTTTGTAATATTCTGATTAGCTTAGATTAGCTAATTGATTAATTCGGTTTGTAATTAATTAGTTTAGTGTAGCTAGTTATTCAATTTGATTTTGTAATAATTAATTAGCTAAAGTAGTTAATTAGTTGATTTGTAGTAAGTAGCTTAGCTTAGCATAGCTTAGCCTATCTATTCGGATCCCCCTCCGAGAGGGTACGGTGTTGTAATAAGGGTGCGTGTGTGTATGCATGTTTTCCAACCCCACTTCTTTCTCTCTTTTACTTATCAGCATTCGATGGTTAGTTTAGGGCATATTTCGATTAGCATCCTCATGCTTGCATGCGTGCATCATTCATTTGTATTGCATGCACCAGGCTCAGCACATCATTCAAACTGCATTGTATTTCAATACACTTACTTGAATACGTGTTTCAAAGCATGTTATCATGTGTTGCATTTCATATGCCATCGTAGATAGCTGAGCCTATTTAGCTGCATTCTGTATGTGTTGCATTAGGCATCTTGTACAGTTAGGATCATGCATGATTTCTAACTAGTTTTCTGTTTTGGCATGAAGTACACTGTAAGTGTTTACACTTTAGCATCCTTGCATGAGTGTAAGTGTTGCCATGATAGCATGCTTGCTATGAAGCTATTTGCTTAAGTGCTTAACTGCATGAATGCTTATGGATGAAGGCTTCGTTGCCTGAATTGGGACAATTCGATTAATGTGAGTTTTAAGCCCGCTTTGCGAAGCGGCAATCATCATGTTTTAAGTCCACTTGAGGGTGGCAAATCCGCGCTTTAGCCTACTTCTGAGTAGCACTTTCAAACCATTTTCGAAAAACAAACATGAGTTGTTTTGTTTCAATTCTCGTGATCGAGTCTATACTTGTATGCTGTGCGCATCACATAGTAAGCTAGCTAATAACCGGAATAAGAACATATGTATTTTCAAAACAAACGTATCATGATTAGCAAAGACCGATCCTTTGATCGGGTGAGCGGGGGTGCTCATTTCATGACCTTCCCCCCTCGTACCGAAGTTCCCGGGCCAAGGCAACTTTGGTGATGACGGACACGTGGCCTTAGGCACGAGTCAGGGTTTCCTAAATTTTCTATATAAAAAAAAAATATTTAGGTGGCGACTCTGTAATCTGGCAAAGCAGTCTATGTTTGGCACTTCTTGATTAAAATCGATTTTCCAAAATGATTTGCCGGATTTGGACTCTTTGGTGATTTATCAGTCTTACATTGCACTTTGTGAGACTAGATACAAAACCATGGTAGGAGTCCGAACTGTAGTAGCTATGAACCCAAATTCGCGCCCTCTCCGAAAAAGGGGCACGCGAAGGAAGTTCGGGCGGTCTACAGTGTTCACACCAACCCTTTGGTTAAAAACATTTGGGTGCGTCTCGGTGTTCACACCAACCCTTCAGTTAAAAACATTCGGGTGCGTTCTGGTGTTCACACTAACTCCTTCGGTTAAAAACATTCGGATGCATGCCGGTGTTCACACCAACCATTCAGTTATAAACATTCGGGTGCATGCCGATGTTCACACTAACCCTTCGGTTAAAAATATTCAGGTGCGTCCCGGTGTTCACACCAATCCTTCGATTAAAAACATTCGGGTGCGTCCCAGTGTTCACACCAGCCCTTCGATTAAAAACATTCTGGTGTGTCCTAGTGTTCACACCAACCCTTTCGGTTAAAAACATTCGGGTGCATCCTGGTATTCACAACACTCCTTCGGTTAAACACATTTGGGTGCATCCCGGTGTTCACACCACCCTTCCTCCTCTCGCGTGAGACGCGTTAGAATTGTTTGTTTCGGTTAAAAACACTCGGGTGCGTCCCGACGTTCAAACCATCTTTTTTCTCCTTCTATGTGTAACACATTAGAATCTCAGTTGAGACCTCGGGTACACTCGACAGTTATATCACTTTTTGTCTTTCCTGCGCGTTGCGTAGTTAAGCTTGCATGATTTTCTTACATCATTTCTGCATGAAATGTGGTTTGGCTCATGATTCCCATGTGTGGCTTGTTTATTTGCTGACTTCTTTTCATGTTTGAGATTGCTGTACCTTGTTTCAGTTTGTTTGAATGTGACATTTTCATTGCATTTCATTTGCATTTAAATGTTTCATTACAGCCTCATTGCATGATCATAAGTTATGTTCTTGCATTGTGCATATCACTTACATCTTGTCCCAAAACTGTGCTGGTTTAATTCCTTGCAAAGGGATACGTAGGCAGCCTATGGGTGTAACCATTTGTTTTTGACTTGTTTGTTTGTCCAAGTCTTCGACCTTGTCAAAAATGGGTCATCTCTGGGCTTTGACATTCACTCATGTCATTTCATGACTTCCGAATTTTGTCAAAGAGGGGCAATATAGACACCCTATTTTTTACCGTCCTTAACACTTGGATGTCATTGTTTGTGCACATGATGATTGTGATTGCATGTGTTCGTTTCAAGTGCTCGAAGTCCTTGGTGGAGTGTCCTGATTTTAAGCCCTGAAACCCCATCCATTTTGTGCCCTGTTTTGGACCAAAACTTTCAAGCTTGCACCCCCTGGTGGCTGTCGGCCACCAATTAATTCTGCCGGCCATCATTGGTGGATGGCCGGCCACATTAGTGGCCTGTCGGCCACTGGTGCCTTTTTGCAGATATTTTCTTGATAGCTGTTAGCACAATGGGCTTGATCACCATACACGTGTATGGACTGATATAACTTAGCCAAATGCTTGTATTTCTATAAATATTGGACCTTCTCCCCCTTTGTAAGGGTTAGAAATTTTTGGAGCAAAAATTCTCTCTTTCTCTCTACAAAATTTTCTCTCTCTTGAAATTTTGTGCTTAGTTGTCTAGTGTCTCTACACTTTTGTCTATCAACCCTTGACCAAAGTTGCTTTTCTTTGGGCTGAGGTTACTTGAGACCCTCTTTGAGCTTTAGAAGGTGGTTTGTGACTTGAATTTGTGCTTAGAATTGTTTCTTGCTTAAAGAGGTATGACACTTCCCTTTTATACTTGTTTTGCATACTTGTTTTTCCATTTCTTTCAACTATTTTTTGGGCTGATTTTGAACTGTGAAAAACTCTATTTTTGTGGCCTAAAGGTGGTGGTTTGAGGCCATTTTCAGTTAGGGGGTGGTTCACCGTTCTTACTTCTTTGTTTGTAAAGCTATTGTACCTTTGTTCACCACTTTCAAACCAACTTTTTTAGGCCTTTTAACCACTGAATTTCAGAAGTTTTTTTTAGTGGCAAAAAACTCATTTTGAAGTCCAAATTTGGAGGGGTTAGACTTCCCTCCTTGTGTCTTGTTTGCATGCCTAGTTAGCTTTATATGTTAGCATGTTTTTCTAGCTTGTCTTGGCTCAAGTCCAACATGTTTTAGCCTCTAAAATAGGTTGCTTTAGCTTTGTTTTGGGCTGGTTAGTTCGTTTAAGTCTTGTTTTGCATGGTTGTAGTGCAATAGTCCTCACAAGTTAGTGTTTTAGGGTCTTAGACACCTCTTGTTTGAGTTGATAGCATCTTTTGGTGTTGTTTTTCACTCCATTTCAGTACTATAAACTCTGCAATCTCCCTCTTTGCTTCACTCTTTCATTTTCTTTTGAGGGTTGTTTCAAGCTTGGGATCCTTTAAGCTTGAGATTGAGGTCATGCTTAATGGTTTAATCCTCTTTGAGGGTTCATTATCAATGGCATGATCTCTCTCATGCCTTACAGTATCCCTTGGTTGACACTTCTTTCACCTTAGAGAACTCTCACCAATGGACAAATCGATTATAGAACGATTTGGTAACTAAAATGTGTAAACAAAATTAGCAAGTAAAAGTGGCAAGATAAACATATCTTTGTGTTGCATTTCATGTGTTCAAATCGGACGTTTATTTGAACACAAGGAAAATGGGACATTTCATACTCAAAAGTGATGAAACGTGCCACTTTCCTAGGTCTCTGTTGCCCTTGATCATGCATGATAGGGTGATGGTATTTGATTCTTGTTTTGCACTCATTGAACTTGTACAAATTGGTCCCTTAGCCATCATGCATGGAAATTGCTTGATTGATGGTTTGAGGGCCAAATATATCACTATTTTGACCTTGTGTTGATGATAATGAGTGATACATGGTACAAACAAACCTGTGAGACCACCCCTTTCTTGCTCTGTTTTGTCCTTTGTTGCAGCAGGGGAAGACTTAGCTTCAGTGGCCGGCAAACCCTCATCTGTGGGCGGCCGGCTACCAGTGAAAAATTTGGTTTTGTACTTTTGAAGCAGAGTAGTGTTGATCTGGAGGAGGAAAACAGTGTAAGTGTTGTGCAACAGAGGCAATCAGGGGCAGACAGTGGATGTCCTTCGGGTGAAAAAAAAACCAAGCATACATGCATCCCTCGTTTCTCAAGGCCATTTAGTTAATTTTCCTAGTTGATTAGTTGCAGCTAATTCGTGCAAATGTTGTAATTATTTAAGTAAACTAGTTAATTAATTCATGTTGTAATTAATTAGCTTAGTTGTTTTGTAATTAATTAGTTAAGTACTTAGCTAATTAGTTTTCTTTGTAATATTTAATCAACTTAGAGTAAGCTTGTTATTTATTCGAAGTGTTGTAATAATTAGTTAAAGTAGTGTAGCTTAGCTAGTTTCACTCAGACCATCCTTGGCGAGGGCGTAATGTTGTAATAAGTGTGTGTGCATGCGTGTATGTCTTCCAACCCTATGTCTTTCACCCTTTTATTTATCCGCTTTTGATGGTTAGATTAGGAACATGTTTCAATTAGCATACCTTATGCTTGCATTCATTCATTCATATTGCATGCACCAAGGCTCAGCGCAGCATTCAAACTGCATTGTCATTTCAATACTTCGATGAATACGTGCTTAGATCGCATGTCTGAAATTGATCCATATGCCATATTAGTAGCCGAGCCTATTGATTTCATATCACATGTGTTGCATTAGTCATCTTGTATAGTTAGGAATCATGCATATTTCTTTATAACACATATCTTCTTAGCTTGGAGTACTAGGTGAGTTTTTATACTTTAGCATACTTGCATGAATGTGAGTGATCTCCATGACTAGCATGCTTTCCATGAGGCTAAGTGCTTACTTGTTAAATTGCATGAATGTCTGTGGATGAAGGCTTGTTGCTTGAATTGGAACAATTCAATGAATGTATGTTTTAAGCCCACTTTGTTGAGTTTGCAAATCAGTTTTAAGCCCACTATGTTTGGTGGCAAATTCTCAAACTTTAAGCCCACTTGAGGTGGCAAATTCAAACCATTTTCGCAAACAAACATTAAATTGAATTGTTCAAAGTCTTGCAATTTTAGTCTATATTTGCTTGTACGCATCACCTAGTAAAGCTAGCCTAATAACTAGAATAAGAGCACATAATGCTGATAAAACTCATATCATAATTAGTAGAGGCCGATCTTTGATCGAGCGAGTAGGGCTGCTCAATTCATGACCTTACCCTCTCGTACCTAAGTTCGCGAGCCGAGGCAACTTTGGTGATGACGGACACATGGCGACGAGTCAGGGTTTCCTAAATTTCTCCAAAACAAAAAATATTTAGGTGGCGACTCTGTATCTGGCAAAGCAGTCTAATTTTGGCACTTTTTTTATTCAAAATCAATTTTCCAAAACGATTTGCTGGATTTGAACTCTTTGGTGTTTATCAGTTTCACATTGCACGAAAAAGACGAGCCACAAGAATACACTGCTTCATTTCCAGTATACGCCTCGCACCTACCGTGGTATCTTGCGGCCTAGAGGACAAGAGAGATTCTGGCCTCTACCATTAGTTTTAGTTACACCCTGTCTAAGGAGTGTTTGGCTTGGCTTGAAGAGGAAGCAAAGGTTGGACTATCTTTGGCATAGAGCCACTTGACTCAACTGTGCCCCTAGTTTTACTGCTTTGATATTTTCTTTTCAAGTCTAAAGTTGTGAAAGTAAAAGTAACTTTGATCCGAATCAAAGAGTTTGGAGAATGTACTTGTGTTAGAATCAATAAAATTAAAGTTGCGAGTACTAGAAATTTTCCTTTCTGTCCCAAAAAATGGTCCTATAAGGGTAAAATTTTGAACAAAATCAACTTTTATTAAAACTTTCCAAAACAATTTTCAGAAATGATCACCACCTAACACGCATAGAATCGATCCTAGAGATGTACAATCCCGAATCAAAAGAAATCATAACTGCCTGCATATCATTACTGTTGTTCTGTACTCAGCTTTTATACTCGAAATACGAAGCACGATCGAACTAATAGATGATGAACAAGGATGACCTGATCAAGAAAACGGATAGGACAGTTGAACTGGAGATAGTTACGACTGAACTTCAAGATAAAGTTGCCTACGTATCCCAAAAATGAGAATCAGACCTCACATAGTTCGGTTTAGGTTCACTCGAGTATTAACTCTCTCCTTTTACGCTCTAACTTTTGCCAAAGTTGCCCTCTAGGGTTTTCAACCTTGTGAGCTTAGTTTTTCTTTATTTCTAATTTTTCATGCTCTAACTTTTGCCTAGGTCGCCTTTTCGGGTTTTCGGCCTAGCAAACCTCTCAAGGGTAATATTTCTTCAACTTGTCCATGTTGATGGGTTGTGAGAACTCCAGGCCATCCAAGTCCATAAGAATGACCGCCCCTCCTGACCTGATTGACTTGATGATGTAAGGACCAGTCCAGTTAGGTTTGAAGTTGCCCCTAGCGTCATGAATGGGAGCTCGGTTGTCTTTTAATACCATGTCTCCTTCTTGAAGATTTATGGACTTCACTTTCTTGTTAAAAGCCCTAGCAATCCGGCGTTGGTAGCCCTGGACGTGATACAATGCTCTCAGTCTTCTTTCATCAAACAACATCAACTCTTCAAACCTACTTTGCTACCAATCTGCCTCTGCTATTTGACACTCGACCATAATTCGTGATGAGGGGACTTCAATTTCGATCTTCAAAACAACCTCCATCCCGTAGACAAGAGAATCGGGGGTTGCCCCTGTAGATGTTCGGATTGAAGTTCTATAACCCCAGAGCGCAAATGGCAATTTATCTAGCTAGTCTCTGTAGGTTTCCACCATCTTCTGTAGAATTCTCTTGATATTTTTGTTTGCAGCGTCGATAGCTCCATTAGTCTACGGCCTATAGGTTGACGACTTATGGAAAGCCACGTTATATTTTCTGTTAAATCTATCAGCTCTTTCTTGAAGTGCATTCCATTATCAGAGATAATCTCATTGGGCACTCCATACCTACAGATGATATCGTTTTTGATGAACTTAGCCACATGTGATGCTTTCGGCACAGAGTAGGACTGGGCCTCTATCCATTTCATAAAGTAGTCGATTGCTACCAAAATAAACTCATGCCTATTTGACCCCTTTGGCGTAACTGCATTGATAACATCTATTTCCCAAATGGAAAATGGCCATGGTGAAGTCATGTTGTAGAGCTTCGACGATGGAATGTTCATGCGATTGGCACAAATCTGTCATTTGTGGCATCGCCAAACAAAACTAATACAATCCTCTTCCATGGTTGACTAGTAGTAGCCTTGTCTAAGGATTTTTTGGGCGAGCATCACACCGTTCATATGGGCTCCACACTCTCCTCCATGAATGACCTCCATAAGGCGCTTTGATTCTTCTTCCTCAACACATAGCTTGTGCATTCCCAGATGGCCTCTTTTGTACAGCTTGCCTCCGCAGATAATGAATTGAACGGCTAGACGTCGTATTCCCTTTTTGTACTTGGCATTTGCTCCTGGTGGATACACCTTTTTTTCTAGAAAATTTCATATATCATAGTACCAGGGGTTCTTGTCTGAAGCCTCATCTATTGCAGTAATGGTTTCATAGGCCCGTGTGTGCTTTTGTTCAATAATGATTGGACGCATCTAGACTTCCAATGGAATATCTACCATAGAAGATAGAGTTGCTAGGGCATCAACGAATCAGTTGTTCTCTCTTAGCAAATGAGTAAACGTTAACTTCTCAAAACTCAGAATCAGCATATCCAAGACTTGATGATAAACCTTCATTTTCTCCTCTTTAACCCGCCAATCTCCGTTGGCTTGAGACACAACCAAGTTCGAATCCCCGATGACGTCCAACCTTTTTGCCCCTAGTTCTAGGGCGGCTTCTAAACTAGCAATACACACCTCATATTCTGCTTCGTTGTTAGATACTTTGAACCAGAGTTTAAAAGCTAAGGGTATATGGGAGGCATCAGGTGCTATCAGCAATACACCGATCCCATAACCATATTGATTGGCAGCTCCATCAAGGTACATCATCCACGTTTTCTCCTCTATTTGTAGAATATTTTCATCTGGGAAAAGGTACTCCATCGCTTCATCCCCTTCTACTAGGTGATCTACTAGGAATTCTGCTACAACTCTTCCTTTAACAAACTTGCGTGTAACATATGTAAGATCAAATTCGGAGAGAAGAAGCAACCAACGGGCTAGCCTACCCGTAACCGCTAGTTTCTTAAAGAGATATTTGATGGGATCTAATCTCGAAACCAGGATTACAGAGTGAGCTAACAGGTAGTGCCTCAACTTCCGAGTAGCCCATACCAAGGCTAGATAAGTTTCACGAGGGGAGTGTAATGGGTTTCGTAATCCATCATTTTCTTGCTCAAGTAGTAAACGACTTTCTCCACTTTGGCCTCTGACTCTTGAGCTAACATACACCCCATAGTTGAATTTGTCATAGACAGTTACAAGATCAACGGTTTTCCCGGTTCTGGCAGTGATAACACAGGTGGATTCTGCAGGTACTGCTGGACCTGTTCAAAAGTGAACTGACAACGATCATCCCACTGGAACTTCTTTTCTTTCTTCAGGAGACCAAATAGTGGTTCACAAGTCAAGGTTGATTTTGAAATAAACTGTCTTATGAATTGCACTTTACCCAGAAAGCCTTGCATCTCTTTTTCAGTCCTTGGTGGTGGCATTTCTAAGATGGCCTTGATTTTGGAAAGATCTACCTCAATTCCTCGCTGTGTGATTAGAAATCCAAACATTTTGCTTGCTGTTACACCAAAAGTGCATTTTTGTGGATTCAACCTTAATCTATACTCTCTGATCCACTGAAAGAATTTCTCCAAGGTGGTTTAGTGGCCCTCTCGATCTTTGGACTTGACAATCATATCGTCCACGTACACCTCAACCTTTTTGTGGATCATGTCGTGCAAAATGGTGGTTGCAGCCCTCTGATAAGTGGCCCTAGCATTCTTTAGCCCAAGTGGCATGACTCGGTAACAATAGGTGCCCCACAGAGTAGTGAAAGCGGTCTTCTCCTTATCCTCAGGTGCCATCAAGATCTGGTTATACCCGAAAAATCCATCCATGAATGAGAGCAATGCATGGCCTGAGGTGAAGTCTACCAACTCATCAATATGCGGCAAGGGAAAATCATCCTTCAAACTAGCCTTATTCAGATCCCTGAAGTCGACACAGACTCTGATTCTACCATCTTTCTTTGGGACTGGAACAATATTGGCCAACCACGTTAGATACTCGAATACAAGTAAGAACCCTGCCTCAATCTGTTTGGTAACTTTTTTCTTAATCTTCAATGCCCAATCTGGGCGAACTCTGCGCAGCTTTTGCTTAACTGGCCGGGTCTCAAGGTCAAGAGGGATCCTGTGTTGTACAATCTCAGGATCGATTCTAGGAAAGTATTCGTAGGACCACACGAAAACATCTTTGAAAGTTTTTAATAAAGCGATTAAATGCTAGTGTTCCTCCGAAGACAGCGTGGACTCGATCTGGACCAAGCGAGGATCTTCCTCAGTACCCACATTAATTGATATGATTTCATCTGTACAGGGCTTAACATGCCTCTCTTCCTCATGATCAACCAAAATTTTCAAAACCCGAGGAATTTCTTTCTCTTCGTTTATGTCAAAATTTTGAAAATTAAGATCAGTACAACAAACCAAAGGCATAGAGAAGTAGTCAGCATTCATAGCATTCCCATTTAAAGAGTCTAGATCTTTAGTTACAGTGGACTCAAAAGAAAAACTAAAAGATGACCTGGATAGGACTTTGGCATCTGGGTTACCACTCCCAGAAATACTAGACTCAAAGGAACTCAAATCTGACTCTGACTCCACAGACTTAGTGGAATCAGATCCTGACTCACTATCCGATTCAGAACTGTTGATGATGCCTTGCTCGAACTTCCAGACCAGGCGTGGAGCCTCAAATGCATCCACGATAAGATTGGAGAAATCCGCTGCTGGGGTATCCCTGATCATTGAGATAGTAAAACTATCCCCCAAGTTGGTGGTTTCAGCTCCCACAGTGGAACTCATCAGTAAGTTAGCCAGTGCTTTTCCCAACAACTCCTCTTTTTCAATGCCCAGGTTTACAGTTCTTCCTTGATCCGTATCCGTGCTTAGGTTTGCCTGCTCATCCTCATCTTTTGGTAACTGGTGCCCGAAAAAGATCTCAAACCCCGAATACCTAGTCTTTGTCTCCCAGTCATACCAAGGCTCCGGGAATCCACAAAATGGGAAATCTTCCACTTGGCGGACAAAGCGTCCATTTAGGGTTCCCCGTATAGGTTTGTGGTCTAATTCATACTACTTCCTAGTCCTCTTTGCCTTCATCCTTTCTCTCAACTCCTGCCATTTCCTTTGCCAATCTGCAGCAGTAGGTTTGTATCTTAGCCCGAAGGTATGGAGGTTATGACTCAGCTTCTTAGAAACGGTACTTCCCTGTCTGCCATTTTGGCCTAGTCCCGACTCGGCCATAAGCCCCTGCTTATTCATCATGTATATGGATTGAGCACTCACATAATCTCCATTGCCCTCTGCCATGATGGTTTGGACCAACCGGGCTTCTGCCAGAGAGAAGCCGGAAAGAAACACATCCTCTTCCCCATATATGATTTCTAATAATGGCATAGTGGTTCCTTGAGGAAGATGGATCACAGAGTTACCGTACACAGTGGCGATCCTGCCTTTGAAGGGGTACTTTACTAACTGAAGTACCGTTGATGATAACGCCTTTATCTGATCTAGCCAGGGCTTTTCCAATAACAGGTTGAATGTGGCCGGAACATCCATGACATGGAATTCCACCTCATGTTTAGACGGGCCAATCAGGATATTGCTCTTGAACGTTCCCATGATGTCTCGGCTTGTATTATCATAAGCCCGGACAACTTGGGTCGTAGGCGTAAAGTCAATCGGCCTCAAACTGATGGCATAGATAGTTTTGACTGGGCACACATTGATTGCGGATTCGGTATCTATTAGCACCACCGGAATCCACTTTTTTCGACTTCCAAGGTTACATACAAAGGCTTGTTGTGGTTAGTGCCCTCGAGAGGCAATTCTTTGTTCGTAAAGGATATTACTAGCATAACATCCCCAGAGGTGACCAATGACACCAATTGGTCAGCGGTGGTGTCTATGGGTAGTTTGGTTCGGTTCATTGCTTCGAGCAGGGCTTGTCTATGCTACCGAGACGCCATTATCAATCTCTAAATGGATATGTCGGCCTGAATCTTCTTGAGCTATTTTAAGATCATGTTTTCCTCAACATCTTTCTCTTTTGCTCTCTCAGCCTCATTTTCAAAGGTTTCTGGCTGGTCTATCGCTGCGGGTTTGAAGTACCGACCGCTCCGAGTCATGTGATTGATCTCATCGGTATACCAAGTGTCATATGGGGTATCAGCTTTCCAAGCTTCGTCAGTGTAAGCATGACTTAGGTCGCTATCTTCTCACCACTCTCCCAAAGTCATGACCGGACTAGCATCGAGTTCTATCCAGAGCATATTGACGTTACGTGCCCCGTCATCGTACCACTCTTTCTCTACCACAGCTTGGGTTTCAATATCCCAGTACTTTTTGAGTTTCCTTAACATCCTCTTTCGGTTATTGGGATCCCATTCAACTTTTCTGGTTGTCTGGGCATCAACCACCGGTGTTTCAGGTTTTTCTTTCCCTTTTCCTTTGCCTTGTTCTAGAGCTATCTTCGCTTGGATCTCCTCTATCCTTTCCTTTTGAAACTGTTCTAGTGCTTGTTCCTTCTCAGTAAGAGGTGCAGACTCAGTCTTACCCTTAACAGAAATTTCATTTTCTCCTCCGGTCTCTCCTATCTGTTCCTCCACATCGGACTCTTCTTCACTCAACCACTCATTGCTTATTTCTGGCTGGCTCGGGTCCCACTATCTCATCTGTACATAGCTTATATCTTCTTCCTCGAAGAAGTAAAGATCCTCTAGATCCTCTTCTAATTCTGCTAGATCCTCCTCTAGGTTCGCTAAGTCATTCAAACCTTACTCGGGCCACTCATTCTGATTCTACGCCATTTGGTCTTTCCCTATAGCATCGATGCTGAGAATGTTTGACAGTATGACCATTGGATTTGGCTAATCGATGGCCACAATGTATAAGCTGAAATCATACTCCTCTGTGAGCGAGACCCTTTTCTCTATGACACGGGTATTAAATGACCTTATCTTTAGTGCATTCTTCTCTTCCTCAGTTTCTATTGCCACGGGTCTGGGTTGGGTTTGTGGAGTCAGATCCATCAAGCACATGTTTGTGCCTTTTGGAATGTCCACCTCCGGTTTTGGTAGGTGGGATGAGGTAATGTATATACTAGGATTGAAGATGGGCGGTAGCGTATGGATATGGTTAATATTTCTGGACAGGGGGACCTGGTTATGTGCAGGGAGTGGGTTGGTTGTTATGCTGGGCTTGGAAGGTGAAGCGATAACTTTGTTGTCAATGAGATCCTGGATCTAACTTTGTTGTCAATGAGATCCTGGATCTCATGATGGAGACGGTAGCACATATCTGTGGAATGGCCATGTTTTTGGTGGAAGATACAATACTAGGTAGGGTCGTGTTTGGGTGGCAATGGGTCTGGAAGTGGACGGGGATCAAGAGGCTTGAGATGCCCCTTTCATATTAACAACTTGAGGATGTGGGTTGGGCTCATATGGAGGGGGGGTAAAGACTCTACGGTTTCGGGGTGGACTGGTATTTTGTGAAGGTTGTGAGGTTGTGGCAGTAGCAAAAGGATCAGCCATCTTGGTGGTTATGACGACATTGCTGACATCTGCAGGCCGCGAAATAGTGCTACTGCTAGCATTGGTATTCCGAGAGAATGGCCTTCTTGCGGGTTCACTTGTTCTATGGATGATCCCCTTTTTAAATGCACTCTTGATCTGGACCCCTAGCTCATGTAAGGAGGCAAAACTGGACAACAGTGCCACTATCATTCTCTGCAGCATGTCTGGCTCTAGGTTCTGGACCACTAGTCGGACTTCTTATCTCTCGATAGGCCTATTTGTCATTCGGGCTACCTTAGCTCTCTACCGAGCGACAAAATCGATAAATGATTCTTTGGGGTTCTGAGTAGTAGCCTTCAGCTCACTAATGGTTACTTCTATCTAGGAGTTATATGAATATTGATTGACAAATGCCTCAAATAACTCCTTCCAATTCCACTTTGTAGAGTCCTCCAACTTAGTGTACCAGATGGCCGCCACATCAAATAGGGTTCTCCCAAACAATGAAATTTTTTGTGCCCGAGACAAACCCATATGCCTTAATACATCTGAAAATAATCGGACATGTACGATCGGCTCCCCACTCCCATCGAATCTGTCAATGTGGGGTGTCTTAAATTTCTCCAGTAATCTGACTGAAGCCTCAGTGTACCCATCTTCAATATCTAGAATAGAATTGAGGCCCTGGGATTTCTTTAATGCTTTCTCCAATCTAGCAATCTTGACCAAGGCTGGATCAATTTTATTGATATCGAAAGGAAAAATCCCCGGAGGAGGTTGAATCGGAGGACGATAAACTGGAGCTGGGGGAAACATCTCTTGAGGATCTAGGACTGGTAGATTTTCTGCTAGTGGGGGTAGATCCGGGTTTGGTTGAGCAGTAGGGATCGGATGCACGGTTGACACTGATGCCCTAGATGTACGCTGTACATCGGTAATGACTTCATCTTGTGCAGCCATCCTCTGGTTTACAGTATCCATAGTTCTTTGGACAACAAACATTATGGCAGAGAATTCCTCTGTGTTTAGCACTGTGTTCTATGCCATTGCTAATTTGGGCAAACTTGATGCTGGTGAATTGATTAACTGAAAACGGGTAGGTGTTTGTGGGGTGCTTTGTATTGATGCTACTGATTGTCTATTTCTTCTTCGTTGAGTGACTAGAGGAAGCGAGACTAGCAAGGGCTGACCACCAACAAGGTCTCGAGCTTTGCACAGCCTACTGAAACGCACAACTTGGGGAATATAGGGTCTTTATGAAGTTATGATGGTAAACTACCTAGCAAAAAGAAAAAAAGAAAAAGAAAATCAAAAATCGGATAGCATTTCGATCCCAATTCACAATAGTCAAGACACATAGTTGGACTATAATCCCCACTGGACTTTGTTCTCAAACTCATACTGATATGAACCATCCTGTATAGCTTCACTATAAAAACACATATCAAGTAAAAGAACCAAAACACCCAATGAGGGGGTAGGGTTACCCTGTCCTAGATTTTTGGCTTGATCTAGGCTGTACTATTTCAAACGAGTTTCATAACATCCTACGAATAGGTGGCATCTTGTCCTAATTTGGAATAGTCACTATAGCTTCACTATATGCAACTAGGTCGAATGGTCATAACGGTACCTCAGCAAGAATACCTAATATACCTCTCACACCTAACACCAAAAAGTAAAAGGTGGATCAAGCGGTATGGCGGTAATTTAGATCCAAGAGATGTGTTCCCAACATGGCAGAGCCCATGATCGATCAGCCTTTTGGCAAGCTTTCTAGGCAAGCCTCTAGCAAACCGTCCAGGAATAGTAGTCGGCAAACACAGTGACTTAAGTGTACCAATACAAATGCAATGCAAAGAACATATAAGCGTAAATAAAAATTCACATCATGAGTTTCAAGTCAAGTTTTCTAAGTCCCCAGCAGAGTCGCCAGAAACTGTAGCCTGACTTTTCTGGTCTCCTTTTGGAAAGCGAAAAAGCCCTACAACTCGGATTCCATTTGTGGTTCTGAATCTGAATTTACAAATGCAATGTGAAATAGTGAAACACAAAAGAGTCCAAATCTAGCAATTATTTTTGGAAAATCAATATTTGAATTAAATATGAAAAATGGACTGCTTTGCTAGATTATAGAGTTGCCACCTAAATATTTTTGGGAAGTGAAATTTAGGAAACCTAAGACTCGTGCCAAAGGCCATTAGTCCGTCATCACCAAAGTGTCTTGACTCTGGAACTTAGGTACGAGAGGGGAAGGTCATGAATTGAGCACTCCCTTTCGCCCAATCAAGGATCAACCTCTACTAATTATGATGTGATTTTTATTTATATTATACGCTCTTGTTCCAGTTATTAGCATGACATTATTATGCGACGAACACACAAATATAGACTAATTTGCAAGAATTGGAACATTTGATCTCATGTTTTGTTTTGAAATTGTTTTGTGAATTTGCCACTTGAAAAAGTGGGCTAAAATGAACACTTAATCAAACCATCCCAGTTCAGGCATCTAGCCTTCATCCATAGGCAATCAAGCAATTATATCATTTAAGCAATTAGCCTCATGGTATTTATGCTTTGGACATGGCAACACAAACATCCAATGCAAGATGCTAAAACGATAAAAGCTCACCTAGTACTCCAAGCCCAAAAGGATGAAAGAGTTAGCAAAAGATGCATATTCCTAATTTATGCAATATGACTAATGCAACACACACATTATGTATTTTGTAGGCTCGGCTATGAACATGACATATGATTTCATTCAAGACATGTGAGAGAGCACATATTCAAGTAAATGAATTTGGACATGGATATCGGGTTAGCATAATGACCCAAACCTTATATGCATGCAAGACAAATGAATGTGAAACATAAGAATGCTAATGAAACATGACGCCCTATACTAACCATCATAAGCAAGTAAGTAAAAGAGAGAAAGATGTGGGGTTAGAAGATATACACATTATTACAACATTGCCCTCGTATAAGAGGGTGCGAATCAAAATTCGAAAAGTCCAAATTAAACTAATTATTACAAAACCGAATGAATGAATAAATAAGAAAGGCTAATTAGCTAGCTAACTACACTATTACAACAAGGATAACCAAAATAAATAAACTAGCTAGCTAAGCTAATTACTTACAACAATTACGAATAATTACGAATAAATAAAATAATAATTACAACAATTAATAATTAATGTGACTAATTACAATAAACAACATTAAATTAAATTAATTACAATGATCATAACGTAATCAAGGATGCGGAAGGATTGCATGCATGCACATGGACAATGTTCAAGAACAGCCCTGTCTGCCCCAAGCTTGCTCTGTTTCACCTCAGCCACTGCCCTCTGTTTTCTGCAAAATACACTATTGACCAAACTTTAAGGACCGACCGGCCCTCAATGAAGCCCGATTGGGCATAGAGAAGGCCGGTCGTGTCTCAATTTTGTACAAAATTCTGTTTTGTGTTTCTGAAGTGAAAACAATGTAGACAGAGTTGTTCAAGCTCTGTTTGTCCCTTCTTTCCTTCTCTGTCATGGAAAAACCTAGAGAAAATACTAGAATTGTTTCGAAAACCATCAATGGGCAAATTGATTGCTTGATGATTCTGGATACAATTTTGGACAAAAATCAATGAAATGCAATGGATATGACCACCCCTCTCTCTTATCATGGAATGAACTCAAAGAGGGTGGTAGAGACGCTTCAAGAATCATCAAAACACCAGCAAAATACCATGAATTAGCGCATGATCATTCTTGACTCGATTAACTTGGCATAACGTCCGGCCAAGCCTAAGCAAAATAACTCATTTTCTTTAAGTGTGTTGGTTGCTTTTAAACCAATTCTTTTAGTCATTTCCATTCTTTAGTCCATATGTCCGAAGTGATGATTAAGTCCTCTAAAAGGAGAGAAGCATCAAATGGGAAGTAATTCTCAACATGAAGGAGAGATTACACTGTTGAGAATGAATCTCCGTAGAGATTAAGCCATTAAGCATGAATCTCTAGTACATGTGTTGAATAACCATAAACTGTTTGAAACAACTCTCAAATGGAAGAAAGTAGTGACAAATTAATTCTCAAATGAGGTTATTACCATGGAAATTAAACAAAGAAAAGCTAAGCACAACATGATGCAAGCTATATATATAGACCAATGCTACAACAAATGACCTAATCAAAAGTTAAACCAATTAAATAGAGTAAGACAACCCTAAAACAGTCTATAATAAGCCTAAAATAGTGGCTGAAAATGTAAGCAAAGAGCTCAAAAGCTAAACAAAAGCAAAGGCACTAAAGCTATGTAAGCAAAAAAACAAGAAGGGATGGCCAACCCCTCCAATTTCAAGACTTCAAATCATGTTTTTGGCCTTAATCCAACTCTGAAAATTAGTTCAAAAAAGAAAGAAAAAGAGTGTAAAAGAACTAAGGGTTGAGCTACAAAAATAGGTGCAAATAAGGGTGTTAACCTTACTACCTTTGGTAGCTTGTCCAAATCTAAGTTCCAACACCTAAAATGGATACAAAACAGCCCAAGAACACAAGGAATTGGTAGAAATGAAGAAAGCAAAAGCAAGAACAAAAGTTACAAGCTTATACCTCTCAAAATGGAGTAAGCTTTGGTTGATGATCAAACTCACTCTTGACACACTCTCAAGTTTGAATTATACTTCTCAAGGGTCAACCAAGGCTCTAAGATGGTGAGTCAAGGTTGTGTTTGGTGTAAGTAGATGATACAAGGTTGATAGGTTAACTCAAAGATAGCTTGTAATGGAAGAAGGACGAAGGAGGAGCTCTCTCTATGTATATAGGCTTTCTCTCAATTGTTCAACCCCCAAAACAGAGGCATACGGTCGTATTTATAGAATTTGAGCACAAAAGGTGATAAATATCTTAAAAAATGGATAGTTGGCAGCCTCCCACCCAGAACAGTGTTTCTTGCTACCGAAGCCTGGCTGGCCCTCAATGAGGCATGGCCGGGCCACAATGAATTCCCCTGTTTTCCTATTTCAGCCTAAACATAAGGTGGCACAAGGTGTAAAAAGGGATTTCTTGGGTATGATCAATGGAAATATGGAAGCTTTGGGATTGTTTCGAAGCTTAAACAAGACTCATTCATTGAAACCTCGAAGCACGCATAATACCACTTTTATCATCGAGTATACTAAGCAAAGCGCTCAAGCCTTGCGGGTGGTCAAAAATGGGGTGTCCACAACATGCCATGCTCAGTTTATATCACAACTGTCCAATCATGTCCTTTACAATAGAAAATAAGGAGGAAATCTCAAACCCATACAACCTTTCATGGATATTTCTTTTACGGGAAACCATCAAATGATATCTATGTAAATGTAGCCTATACAAACGCCACTATTGCCATTTTACGGATATTTCGTTCGCTGGAATTGACACCTATGCATACGCACATTTTTTGAGACTTTCACCCTAAACACACAAGCCAACTTGATTTGGTAATACACATCTCTTTTCCACGTTCACCCATTTTTTTCTCAAAATCATATACATTTGCAATGTATTAAATGATCAACAATGTTCAATGCACATGGATGAGAAATTAGTTTCAATTCACCTAATCCTCATGCAATTTCTACAACAATCATAGCTATCCTACACCAATAGCCGAAAATAGATATTTCTAGATAGATATAAAATCTCCAATACAGATAAACTTTCCAAAATTCAAGATATGAGCGATAATACATATCCAACTCCACCATCCACGTCAATATCCATCAAATTTTACATTTCCAACATCAATTCCATTTATTTATACAAAATAAATATTTGAGACATTTAGGGCAAAACCCTATTTCTTTTAAAATCCATTCCAAGTATCAAAATCAATAATTTTACCACAACTCAACCTCATTTCCAATTCCACAACCATTTTCAATACATCCATTTGAAAACCCCTCATTTGATTTTAAACCAAAACCCTAGGTTTATTCAAAATCCTCCAAAACCACAAGATTGTTTTATAAAAACATATAGCTAAGTTAAAAATCATAAAATAGTGTACAAGATTCCTACCTCAAAGCTAAAAGACCAATGAGGCAATGGAGAAACCTCAAAGAAGTTGAAATCTAACTTTGCTCAGATGAAAACGAAACTCTAAGTGAGTTCTACCTTTTTAACAAAGGGAGTAGGGTGGAGAAATCAATAGATCTAGGTGTATTTGTAGAGAGAGGGTGAGTTTTAGAGAGAGAGAGAGAGAGTCCAAATCAAGATTTTTGAAATGTTTAGAGAAAGAGATAAAAAAGTGATGTAAAAAGTGATTTTTACGAACTGATATACGCACAGTCTGCTCGAGCGCGAGAAGTGACGCTCGAGCGTCTAGACACAAAAATGATTACTGCTTGAGTACAGGAAGTGATGCTCGAGCGTAGAATACACACTCTCGGTAATTTTACAGATAGAAGGCCAATACTCGAGCACGAAAGGGGCCACTCGAGCAGAATACCGCTCGAGCGCAAGAAGCTTGGCATGAGCGAAGAATAACAAGTCCTAGTAGTTTTGCAGACTCGCAAAAGTACTGAGATTTCACAAAGCTTGTTCGAACGCAAGAAGTGGCGCTCAAGCATAGAAGAAAAATTCTGGGCAACAAGGTTTTTGAAAAACAAGGCACCAACCTGTTCCAAACACAACTATTACATTCCAATAGCCAAACTCAAGGGGGGAAAAGATGAATAAGACAAGAGCAACAATACAAAACCATGAAACTTGAATCCAGAATATCAAATGGGTTAGGTCTTAAACCAGAATTGCTATATTTAATTTTTTTTTTTTTGTTGTCATAACTAAATATTTTAAATAACTTCCAAATTTTAGTCATGAGAATGGAAGAGACATGAATTTTACATGATAATTTACTAAAAATAATAAATATTATTTACATTTAAGGTTAAAATATAAAAAGTCTTGCAATAAAATTTTGCTTTAGGCCTCGTAGAGGCTTAAGTCAACCCGGGTCCAACAAAATGAACAATCCAAACGTCAAAGTGAGAACTGTGGTGAGTCCCACTATACAAAATTCTCCATTTATTTTACTTTTTAGGAAAAATTACAAATTAGTGAAATTGTTTTAAAAAAAAATTAACTTATAGATGCAAGTTTTTCTAGTGCAACTTTGACACACAAAAATAATTTGAACCATGCACACAAAAAATTTACAACCTTCATGAAAACGTAAATATTCTTTTACTATCCCATTAATTTATAATTTTCCATACTATTTATGTGTATCTTTCTATAAGTTATATACATACATATATATATATATATATATAACTCACCATATTTAAACTCATCATATCATAGCATAAGAAATGAAATGTTTCATTAAAATATTTCGATGATATACAAATTATAAAAAAAAATGGTGCAATTTGGATGTTTGTTTATCTGCTTAATGCAAAATTCTATCATTTATATTTATGATCAATTCATCAATAACATATTTGAAACCCAGTAACCCATTGAGTATTAAACTTCATTAGAATTCATTTTCTCATTATCTTCTATTTTCGAGTTACTATTAATATAATTTTTTTTTCTCATTCATGACTATTTAATTTCTTTTTTCAAAAAATAAAAATAAAAAAATAAATCACTTCAACTCAACACTGCATTTATATTTGCACTTGTCTTTGCAATCCTGAGGTGACCACTCACGGAACTAGAAATGATGATCATATGGACACCCTATTTGACATACAGCTTCACACCAGTATCTTGCATTTTCTGGGTCTAGATTTTGATATAGTTTTCTACACTCAATATCGTCCAACAAATCACTAGCCACAAGAACCACCAACACTAACACAAACAACCTCTTCAAAGACATATTTTCCAAACCTAAAACAAAGGGAAAGGAAAAGACTGGATAAAGAAAAATGGTTGAAGTTGTGGTTACAATGAACTATCTATAACAGATTTATGAACTCTTCACATTTAATAAGACATTTAATTAGAATGTATTGACATTAAAATTATCAAGTGAAATGTATTTAGATCACGACATTGATTGTGTATTAAAATTTGGTTATGTGACGGAACTGCAACCTAGGCACAATTTAATCCCTCTTGACGTTGACACGTGTTGCATTTTGATTAGATTCTCTTGTTTAATCCTTCAAATTAGCTTCTTTTTATATTTTATTTTTAAATATTTCGTTTCTAGTAATAAGTTTGTCTAGGAACATCCACTTTAGGTGTTCCATGTTTTGGCACATTTTAAAACTTTTTAGAATCCAAATTTGGGATTTAAGACAAGTTTGTCAATTTTGGTTGCCAAAGTAATTGCAAAAAAATTGCAAATTCTTGCACTGTTTGTCAAGAAATTAGCATAGTTTGTTATGTTTTTATCACTAATACTCAAATTTTCCCTTAGTTTTTTAGTTGATTCCCAATTCTTGGATATTGACATTCATTGTCCAATTTTTCCATGTGTTACACTATTGACATCATTTACTATTATTGTCATTATTTGTTTTAGAATAATTTGGAAATAGAAAATTTGTTAAATTTTTTTCAAAAAAAAAAAAAAAACTCACTAGAATGATGTCTAGTTTCGAACACAGACAACACTCAATGAAGAAATGTTTTTATTTTTGTTATACTTAAGAAATTAAAAGGAAATCTGAGGGAAAAAAAGAAGAAGAAGAATTTTGATCCTCTCAATTTCATAAGATCACAAGTTATCAAATACATGTCAACAGTCTATAATTAACATGTTAATGTAAGTATTATAACTTTCGTTAATCGTTTCTTAATTTAAAATCAAAAGAAAATACCATTTCAGTAGAATTTAGCACATTGATGAAAAACTTGGCAAAATAAAAAAATTAATTCACAAAATTTTCCATTAAATTGAGATTATTTTATGAAATTTATTGAAATACTATTTTCCCTAAAATTAATATTTGTGATTATGGTTTTTAATTTTTTTTTAAAATCTTTTTGTTCAGGAAAAAAAAAACTTTATTAATGAAATCTAGGTACACAACAAGAGATATCTATAATAATGAAACAAAATAGTTTTTGAGAATATCTATCTAACACAATTGATTAGAATAGTTCAGAACAATTCATCCATGAGATTAACTGTAACACCTCCAAATAAATAACATAAAGATAAATCTGATTAATTCATTCAGTTATACTAATCTCAAATCAAGGGTCAAATCTCTATATTTGTATTCTATTCATGCGAGAGATTTATAAAAGGGGCCCACATGAAATACAGATTCAGACTTCAAAAGAGTGAATCCGTAGCATGTGTGACAATGAAAACAAAAGAGAATAAAGCAACAAAATAAATGCCCCAAGGGCTACAAGTTCCAAAACTTAAACCCAGTTATACAAAAATGGTTACACACCCATACAAATAAATATTGTATAAAATGTGTATTTAAAAAAAATAAACAAATTCATGTTTAATTAATTTAAATTACACAATAAGGAATCATGAAACTAAATCATACCAGAGATTACAACTTGATGAATAGGAATATATATATATATATATATTAAAATAAAATATTGAAATAAGACAAGAAAGCAAACCGAAGCCTGTGTGATACCACAATCTCCTTAAAACAAATTCGCTGCCTCACCATGGGTGCTAAAGGTATATTGGTGTTTGTCTCCCAAGATACAACGGTTTAGAACCCGCTACGTCGAAAGCACCTTCTAGTTAGCTTCAGCGAACTAATAATGACAGTACTTTCTCACATAGAAAGAATATTATGGAAGCAAACTGACTGTATAATTTGAGAGTAAAAAATTTTGTGCTGAAAACCAAAGAAATTGGTCTCCTTTTATATGTAATGAGGGAGTGAGGAGGAGCCTTCCAACCATGAAGGCTAGCAACAAATGTAGCAAAAAGCTGCCCAATTGCTCCTGCAAAAATGATGGGGAATTAACGTATAAGTTATACACTCTATATATACATGTGTGTATATCTGCAGCTACCACTTTGACCTAGTCCAAAGAAAAATAGGTTGATGGGCCACCAATTCGGCCCAGCCCAAACCTAATCCATTCCAACAAGCCTCAAGCCTCAATCCACGACCCACGGACTCGGACCAAGATCAGTCTGGGCAAGCGTGTGTGGCAATTTTTGTATAACCAACTTGGACCATAGTTTTGGCCCAAACCTATCCTTGAAGTATAGCAATTTTGGTTTAAACCCGACCCGTTTGTTGTTTTGGATCTGCGAGTCATTGTCTTATTTGATTGTTCATGTCTTTATTTATCTTATCCCTTATGAGTTTGGTTATCAGAGTGTTATTGTTGTGTTTGGAACAGGTTGGGAGTTAGTTTTTTAGAACTATTGCTGCCTAGGTTTTGGCATGTTCGCTCAAGCGAACTTTCTTGCGCTCGAGTGAACTTTGAGAACTTCCAGTACTTTTGTAGGTTTGCAAAACTATTGGGAGTGTAGTTTTTTTTAGCTCGAGCAAATTTTCTTGCACTAAAACGGTCTTGGCTTGAGCGGTCCTTCTTGCGCTCGAGCAATTAGCCTCTGTTTGCAAAACTTCCGGGAGGGTGTCATTGTGCGCTCAAGTGGTAACTTTGTTAGCTCAAGCAGTCTTACTTATTGTGTCTAATCACTTGAGCGGTCTGCAAGTATATCAGTTTGTAGAAGTCACCTTTTAGATCACTTTTTCATTTCTCTCTCTCTAAACGTTTCAAAAACCTAGATCTACTCTCTCTCTCTCTAAAACTCATCTTTGAGCTTCAAATACACCTTGATCCATTGATCTCTACACCCTAATCCCTTTGATAAAAAGGTAGAGCTCACTTAGAGTTTTATTCTAATCGGAACAAAGTTGGTTTTCGGCTTCGTCAAGGTTTCTCCACTCTCTCTCTTGCCTTCTAGCTTCAAGTTAGGGATTTCTCTACACTTTAGTATGGTTTTTAGCTTGGTTATTTGTTTTTTTAAACAAATCATTTCGATTTGGGGATTTTGTAAAGAGGAAATGGAAATGATATTGGATTTTGTGAAGTTGGATATGCATTATCACTCCCATCTCGAGGTTTGGAAAGTACATATTTAATGGAAATTTATTTATCTTTTTAGAGATATATGTTTTAGGTTATCGGTGGAGGATGGCTATGATTGTTGTAGAAATTGCATGAGGATTTGGTGAATTAAAATTAATTTCTTATTTATTGACATTGAGCATTGTTGCATATTTAACACATTGAAAATGTACATTGTTTTGAGAAAAATAAGTATATACCTTGGTGAATCTGGGTAGGGGGTGTGGTTGTGATATTATGTTGGCCTGTGTGTCCTTGGTGAAAGTCTAGAAACCTAAGCGGATAGGTGATGAGCCTTTCGGTTAGTACTGGTAAAAATGACACTTGGTAGTGCTTGTATACTTGCAGATACGTACCTAGAGATTCACAGAGTGTGTACTCACTGCCCTGTTTTCTATTGTAAAGGAAATGTTATTCATGAATTACGATATAAACCTGGCATAACATGGTTTTGGAAAGAAATGTAATATGTTTTTGGCATGAGCATTGCATATGCATTCACCTTATAATCTTGTTAAGATTCATACATTGTGTAGAGTATCTCTACTAGGCTTTGGTTCACCCTATGTGCAAAACTATTTTCAGATGCTGATGATATGCCTCCACCAAGAACATAGCTTAGGAGGAAACTTGAAGTTGAAGGCTTCTTTTTGCTATTTGTTATATTTATTTTGTACAAGTCTAGGGCTTTATTTGTATTGTGTTTAAACTCATTTTTGTTGTAACCAAGCATTGTCTTGGAAAGTTGTAGCCGTTAAGGCATTACTTTGATTGTTTAACTTTTATTCTATATTTTCCACACTTGGCATATGTTATAGATTTAGGGTTAAGACTTATGAATGTATAATTGTATGTGTTACTTTTGTATAATGAAATTATGTGAATGGAAAGAGTATTATTTTGGAATGTAGTTGTTAATCATTTAATATTGTGGATGGGTTATTGTTATTATTTTGTGCATTACAACTTGGTATCAGAGCTACCAGGTTTGAATACTTTGAGATCGTGGGATGTGGTTATTACTACAATGGGTTATCTTGCTAGTTTATATTATAAGTAAATTTGGTATGCTATGTGATAACATGCTTATGTGACTAATTGGGTATGAGATTTAATTTCTAAGATATTGATTGGACCTACAAGTTTCTAGAAGTCCTATTAGAAAAGCACTTGATCACTACTATTTCTAACTGAAACTCTGGCAATGTCGCGGGACGATCCTTATCTAGAAAGGAAGTTCGTATGTGTTTATATGACTACGTGATTATGTAGAGTGAATTATTTGTTGTCCATCGCATTAGGACACGAGTGAGTTGGCTTCAGGATATTTGTAAATGTGCTAATCACTTATGTTACCTTCATTAGGATGTCAGGGTGTGGACGTGGTGATGGTAAGCGTGGCAGGCCTAGACGGCAGGAGGTGCCGTTACCGAATGATATTTCGGCATAGGAGGAAGAGGTTGGTCAGGCCAATATAGCCAAACCAGTTGGCTAGCAAGCCATGGTATAGCTGGCTTTTCGTATTCCTCGAAGGTGTTTAGTCTCCTCAGGTATGATAGTCTTACAATTTGAACTCTTGTGGTTCTGAATCTAGTTTTACAAGTGCAATGTGAAACATAAAGAAACAAATAAGTGTCCAAATCTAACAAATTTTAGAAAAATCCATTAATCATCAGAGATGCCAAAAATGGACTGCATTGTCAGATTTTAGAGTCACAGGCTAAATATTTTTGAAAAATTTAGGAAACCCGTGACTTGTGCCAAAGGCCACTTGTCTATCGTAACCAAAGTTGTCTTGGTTTGGGAATTTAGGTATGAGAAGGGAAGTTCATGAATTGAGCCCCCCTCTCACCCGATCAAAGATTAGCCTCTACTAATCATGATGTGAATTTTATCAATATTATATGCGCACCCGAATGTTTTTAACCGAAAGAGTGGCGTGAACACCGGAACGCACCTGAATGTTTTTAACCGAAGGAGTGGTGTGAACACTGAGACGCACCCGAATGTTTTTAACCGAATGAGTGGTGTGAACACCGGGACGCACCAGAATGTTTTTAACCGAAAGAGTGTTGTGAACACCGGGACACACCTGAATGTTTTTAACCTAAGGGTTCAACAACCTAACGCGTCTCACGCGGAAGGAGGAAAGAGTGGTATGGAAACGATTCGAAGGGCACGAATGATTTTACCAAGAACTCCTCTGAATGAAACACACATACAATATCGTGCATTTCCTTGAATGAACCGTACATATAATATCATGCATGTAAAGGAAAGAGACTTAACAAATGCGATACAGTACGAAAGCCTATTCTATGCAAGACAAACAATCGAGATACAATGTTAATGGCATGTTCTATGCAAAACAAAAGCATGAGCATATTCTATGCATGCATTTTCTTTGTGAAACAAAAGCATGAGCATATTCTATGCATGATTGAAAAGCAAATGCAAGACGCATATACAATTCCCGCAAGATGCACATTTTACAACAACATGTGTGAAATGCATATTCTATGCCATAAAGTGAAGTGCACGTTCTATGCAACAACGGAAAAAAAAATGCACATTCTATGCAAGATAACAAAGCATGATTTAACGAAAACAAACTCGAAGGCAACTTCCGATTCAACTCTCGGAAGGACTGCAATGTATGTAAAGGATACACCTTGTCCACGTTGACAAATGGCAAACATCGCGCACCGAAAACAAAGTTTTGAGCTTCCGTAGAGACATTTTGAACCAAACAATGAACAATCTCTTCACATCTTGGAAACCAAGGACATGAAACAGCATCAAGAACCCAAGGAAAACCTCAGAACACTTGCCGACCACCAGAGGGGGCCGCTGGCTACCTGCCGGCCACTAGTGATCATTACCGACCACCCGTGACAAATTCGGGGCGAATCTGTCATTTTGCCTCGGGTCTTCAAGTATAGGGCATGGGGTTTCATTTCCTGATTACCCTATGCCCGAAATTGCTCCTCCTCTCTCTTTAAGTGCTTCTTCTCACTAGATCTGAACTTTCCACGCATTTTCCAACACCCCACGTGAAGTTTATTCATTAAACCCTCTTTGTTTACTCTGTTTTGAATTGATTGAAACTTGATTTCTGTGCTTTTTCTTGGAGTTTCACCTTTTGAGGCTTATTCCCCTCGAGTTTCTTTTGGGTTTCACAAATTTTTCTGAGCTTTGACTTTTTCCTTCACTTTCTCTCTCCTAGAGTTGACTTTTTCTAAGTTTTCCCTTTCTCCTCAATTTTCAACCACTTTCTCATCTTCTTTCCTAATGGCAGACGACATACCTCATGACAGAGCTTCCCTAGCGGAGCCTGAGCCAGTGTTACTACCACTCAGGATTCAACCCTTTGATCCGATGACATATCATCCTCAGACGTATGTGCTACCCCCCAGAGGTATTAGGCACTTCAGAGTATTTTCACGACGGGCACTAGAGGAGCCCTTGCTACGGGAGCCGCTGTGAAACCCTCACTTCTGATTAGTGTTAAATTGTGATCAAGCATATAAGTAATTGATTATGATGAAATCCTAAATTGATTACATGAGTGTGTTGCATTAAATGCATTTCTATCTGTTTGTTACTGAATGATCTGTTCATGTTTTAATTTCGAGCTACGAATTGAAAGCCTTATCGGCGACCAATTCAGAAATTGATTAGTGTTATATGCCAATTAGGATTTATAGGATTTTATGGTAGGTTTAATTAAAATTCGAATTAGAATGATTAAATTAGAATTATTAATGCTAAGTTAATTGAGCCTAGCTATTTAAAAGTGTGCCATTAAGTGGATTTGTTCAATTGTTGACACACCACTCGTCTTCATTTCATCATCTCTTCCTCCTCCTTGAGCAAACCGTGAGTGAGAGAGGGAGAGTAAGAGAAAATTGGATTCATCTAGAGATTGGCTTGAGATTTAGAAGAAATTGAAGGAGAATTGTATTTTTGAGCTAACACACTTGGAATTCAAGACTTAAGGTAGGAAATTCACTCCCTTAATTATGAATTTAAGTTGTTACATGCATGGTTCATGGAAAATTGGAGGTTAGAGTCAAGAATTACCTTAAAGTGTGGATTTGAGAGTCCATTCATACATGCATGTCCATATTTTGGAGTTTTGAAGTTGTTTTGCATGAAATTCTTCCATGCATATCTAGATTATAGTTGTAATCTAAGAATTCATCATGGTTTTGGGATGAATGGCTCATTTGATCATGTGTTAGAAGCTTTGAATTCAAATAAACACATGCATGACATATTTACATCTTGTTCTTGAATTTTGGGTTGAATTGTGTTTAATTAGCATACTTTTGGGCTTTGATTTTATAAAATGATCTTCAAAACATGTTGTATTATGAGTTTCTAAGTGTTTTCCAGAAAATTGGCCTAGAAAAATCGAGTTTGAAGCTTTAAAGGTTGAGTTTTGTGCTTGAGGATCAATCTAGAAATTCCAGATTTTTTATCCACGCTCGAGCGAAGGACTTCACGCTCGAGCGTACACTCTGAGTACATGCACTTCCGCTCGAGCTTCGAGAGTCACGCTCCAGCGTGAAATGCATATGCCCAGAAGTTCTTGTGTTTTGCAGTCCGCTCGAGCGATGTTATCCGCGCTCGAGCAAGGGTCTAAGTCTTACGCTCGAGCGTAGGTCGAGCGTCTATCGAGCGTGAAAAACGTGCAACCAGTACTTTTCAAGAGTTTGCAATCCGCTTGAGCGAGGGAAGTCATGCTCGAGCGGAGCTTCATTGTCTGCATGTCCGCTTGAGCGGGAAAAGCCATGCTCGAACGAGACCTCTGTTTTCAGCAAATTTTGAAAAGTGTTTTAAAGTACATTTTTGCATCCTCATTCCATCCTAGGCATTCCTAGGCCATGTTTAAGGCATGTTAATGAGGATAATGTTATAGAACCACACCAAGTCAAGTTAAGGGGCTAAGTTATTAATCCCAAATGTGTAACTTAGTGTGTGTTCGTTCTACAACTGTGTAGGGTTGGCACCCGAGGATGCTGATTAGCTTGTCTATAGCCCAGTAATCTGTGAGTAAAAATGTTGTAAAGAAACATTCAATTATGATTATTTCTGAACAATTGACTATACTGCTTTCTGAAATGATATTGTTTACTGAATGAATGTTTGTCATATTTGTAAACTGTACTCGTGGCATCCATAGCAACTTACTATTACTGTTACTGCCACTGTACTATTACTATTATTGTTACAGACATCTCTGTCAGTTCCAATGTTTGGAACTACTACTATTTACTATTTGATGGCTATCAGCTGACTGTTCGGTCTATTATGACCTACTGCACTGTTTTGCTATTAGATGTACCACGTATGACTGCTATGCTTTATATTCGACTAATATGGCATGAAATATGAGCCACTGATTGAATAACTGATGCAAATGACTGTTTTAATTACTGAAAGGACATTCATTCTTAACCCCTTTACACAGTTGTTATTCACTGGGCTTTAGCTCACTGTTTATATATGTATGTAGGTGGCCAAGCACCGGACCGAAGCTAGGAGCATCAAGTTAAGCTCATGTTTTGTCAAGCCAACCATTGTGCCTCACTTCGAGGTTCCGAGTCCGTTCAAGCCAAGGCTGTTTTGGGGTGTTTTAGATTCACCCTCTTGTCTCTGTTATGTAATGAATGTTAAGATTTTTGACTGTACAATTATGGTGAAGGGATTGGATCCCTAACCTGTATGTTATGTGTATCTAATATGTGTATATATGTTTATGGTTATGATGTGGACTAGTCTATAAAATTCTTTTTCCATTCAGATTTTCACCGCTCATTGGACATCTTTTATTTACTATTTGGCTTCCACCAGCCCCTTACTCTGTATTACTATCATTGCTGTTAAGCAGGCCTTTGGTAATCATAGATTACTAGGCGGTTACGATGCTAAACCCTTAGGGGCGGGTTTGGGTCGTGACAGCCGGACTCCCATTTGTCTTACGGCACTACTGAGATATACACTACACTCTCATCTTTTCTTCACTGTACCTTGCATTTCTTGCTTTAACTGTGTTCCTTGCTTCAACTATAATGTTTACACTGCATTTCTTGCCCTAATCACACTCTTGCACTGTACTTATTACACTACATTTTCATCTGTTTGTTCTTATATCACTGCATATCACTATTTCGATCACAGGAGGACTGTCGTGCTATCAGGGGCTATGGAGCCACATCTGCGAGGGAGTGGTATATAGAGCTTCATGTTGGTGTCCGTCACATCATCGACGAGGCCGGCTTCGGCTTATTCTGCATGGTGTTGTCGCGCCATATCGCGAGTCATCCACTTCTTGATGCATTAGTGGAGCGATGGTGGGATACCACCAACTCCTTCCACTTCTCTGCTACTGGGGAGATGACGATGACTCCCTTCAACTTCGCCATACTCACGGGCGTAGAAGTAGGGGGTCATCAAATTCCTTACGATATGGACATCGGCAAGTGGGAGGCCGCTTGGCTACACCTACTAGGAGCACGCCCACCTCTCTTCTGACCGGGGATGGTACGATATAGTTGGTTCGCCGAGCGTTTCCAAGGGAGAGAGCCAGAGACCCCAAAGGAGACTGAGCACTATGCCCGAGGCTTTTTGATGTTCCTGTTCGGCACCACCTTATTTGTGAATAGGTGGAACACTGTAAAGTTATAACTCCTGAGCGCTCTGGTGGACTTATCTTAGGTCCAGCTTTATTATTGGGGCAGTGCCGGCCTAGCCACATTGTACGGCTATATGAGCTCGACATCTCGCAGGAGGGGAGACAGAGTCGGAGGTTACTGGCGAGCCTGGAAGGTACTTTTTACATTTCCGCTTTGCATTTTCTGCTTTCCTTTTCTGTGCTTTCTGCTTTGTACTTTTTGTACACTGCTCACTGCATTGTTTACATCTACATACTACACTCTCTGCATTGCACATTCTGCATCCTCTATATCTATACTTGTACTTTCTGTACACTGCACTACACATTCTACTTTCTACCCTCTATATTCATACTTTCTGTACACTATACACACATGTTATTTCCTGCACTCTGTATTCTACATTCTCTATGTTTATATGTTGTATATTCACTGTTGCTTTTTCTTTGCAGCTTTGGGTATATGCATATTTCCCGACCCTTACTCCGGAGCCAGAGGTGGAGATGCCTCCTGTTGTACCATACTCTCATCGGTATGACAAGAGATGCCTGCGGAGGACATGAGAGACCTTCGCATTCTTCTGTCGGTACTTCAACACAGTGACTGTCGTAGAGGTAACTCAAAACTCACAGTTGTTCTTGCTTTACTTCAGCTCTGATTCATATTGTAATATTTGATGACAGGTAAACAATCTATGCATTCTCTATTTGCAGATCGCTTGGCGGCCTTGGGTGACGATGTCAGATGGAGTCCGGGACCAGTATGTCGGTGCTCGAGGGGCTTCCCATTTTTGGCTTCTACTTGAGGGCCCAGTTTGTCGAGCTTGGTTCCTAGGCAAGCGATTCATGCGCCAGACCCTAGGTTTGCCCAAGCCGGTAGTTCCCATGCTGTCTCCGGTATCTATGAAAGTTACAGAGAGCCTCTTCTCCTAAGAGATGATTCAGTTTACCGGGGGCTTGGACGCTGACTACTTCCTTGGGGAGGAGGATTATGCTATATTTGTTTAGACACATCTGATGCTTCCTTGACGGGTGCTCGTGCAAGCAAAGCAGCAAATGCCCCTTCGGCAAGTAGAACCCGGGAGATGAGGGCTAGGCCTGGAGAGGTTCCTCCCGCTGGACAGGCTACTGGTTGGCCAGAGATCCCGACCACGCTGACATACTGGAGACCGGCCGGGACATCGTATCATATTCTGATTGACCTAGCAGAGGCCAGACATAGATATGTCAGAGCTCATGACGCACCTTCGATATGTACCACATTTTCTCTAGCTTTTCATTTTTTTTTTTGATATTTGTTTCTTCCGAATACTGATCATACTCAATACATTTACAGGCACCCCCGAGGTACACTAAGAAATTGCTCGAGCTAGTAGCCTCATTCGAGAGCATGATTCTAAGGAGGGAGGCACTATTCAATCTCCATGGCATTCAGGTATTCTTCCCCTACCTTCTGTCCATATTTTAGCATGTTCCACACTATTATGCACTCCATTTTGCCCCTTGTCATATCACACTGCTATGCTACACTGACACACTGTACTATACTTGCACTGCATCTGGCTCATTGCATTCCACCATTTTTATCATACTATATCTGCAAATATACTTTGTATCTGATGTGTCAATACTATATCTTTCTAGGTTCCAGCCATACCGAGAGCACCAGCGGCAGCAGCTACGCCTACACCACTACCACCTTCTCTAGCAGCAGAGGGGAATGAGAGACAGGCCCCAGCACGCAGCTGAGAGGGATGCCGTACTCGAGGCTGGAGGAGCCCTTCAGAGCCAATGTTGAGTGATGACAATGCTGAGACTAGTGGCTCCGAGAAGGTAGTGAGTCTATAGTCTGAGTCCTCTAAGAGTGGAGGTGACGATGCCAGCTCGAGTTCCAGGAGCGGGGGTGATACCGAGTTAGGCTTTGAGGCAAATAGCGGCAACGACTCTGGTTCCGAATTCGGTCCAGGTTCAGATAGCGGCACTGACAGAAATAGCTCTGAGTCCTTACCCAAGAAGAGAACAAAGAGGGCCTCTCGAGCCTGAGATGGTTGGCGTTGATTTTTTTGTATTTTTGCATAGTTTCTTTTTGTTAGTAGTGTTAGCACATTGTACAGCTTTAGACAGGTTTTATTTGCTTTTAAAACTTGTATTGCACTTTTGTAAAAACAACCATGATCGGAATGAAAACCAGCTTTTCTTTGAAAAGTATTGTATTTTCCATCATGAGCACCACTTAGCATGAAAATGAAATGAATTTGATAATGTAAACTGAATACTTGCATTGCCATAACAGTCTTAATCAAGGTAATAAACCGACCAACAACTGAAATAACATATAACTCGATAATCAAAATAGCAACAACTCGATAAGCAAAACAACACAACTCGATAAACAAGACAAAACAACACGAATACAATGCAACAAACTTGCTAAAACTAAAAGGACTCAAGATAAGACCTTAAAATACATAAAGAACATAACAAAACACATGTTTTCAGCATTCTCAGCACACAGGTGGACAACAAGACAGACAAGACAACTGCCGACCACTTAAAGAGCTTGTTGGCCACATGCCAGCCATGGATGGAATGTGCCGGCCACCAACAGTGGCCTGCCGACCACAAAAGTGGCATGCCGGCCATTAGTAGTGGCCTGCCGGCCCCCAATGTGCAAAACCTCCAGATTTTTGATAGCTGGCTTCCACTCACTAGTTTATCTTCTACAAAAGGTTTGGACCTTGTAGCTTTTTCATTTCAGCTGTAAATTCTTCACAAATGGAGCCATTCTTCACCGAAAAACTCTCGAATTGGATTGCGACTTTGGATGGCTCGGAAAAGGTGAACTTTTGGGGTTTCGGCATAAATGCACTATCCCGCTGAGCCGTTCTCAGCTTTGTTTTCCGTTCCTTCATGCCACGGCTAGGTGCTGGAACCCAATCACACATGTCTTTAGTTTCGGGAGACAAGAGATATGCCCGACAATTGAACAATTTCAAGTGCTAATAGAGTCCCGGCGCGATAAGGAAATCTTGCCTCAACCCCGTTTTGGTCACATCCAATCTTTGGGATGGATGTGCGGGCTTACTCTACACGAGGCTCGATCCTTGGTTCACAATGAAGTGCTAGACATTCCCAGTCTAATTTATCGATTTTCTAACACCGATGATCGAGGCGACCTTCTTTGGCGGGGCTTTCGGCAACACGCCCTTTGTTTGTGTATGTTGGCTTATTTCCTTCTTACCCCTAGTTTTGGTGGATCTGGCATTAGGCTAGTTGAAATGGCCCAAGGCTTGAAAGATGGCAAGAGCTGCATTGGCTTAGTGTTAGCCGAGACTTTGATGGGCTTAAACGCCTTCCATCAACGAGAGACAAACAAATTAGTGGGGAGTCCACTATTTCTGCAGATAATGTTTCCCACCCTTTCTAACATGTGTTTCTTACATCACTCGGCATTCATGCTATCTTTTTCTCTCAAAGCCCTTTTCTCACTTTTCTCTCAACATACATCTCTCTAGTCTTTAATCTCTCTTTTCTTTCATCTCTCCCTAGATATGGCTGACGGATAGGCTGAAGGCAGTGGACTCTTGCCCTGCATACTTAGCCCGAGCATACTTTTTCTGCCAACAGCTAGTGGATTTCTCGAATTAGGGATGGTGATGCCACTGGATGTGCAACAGATCTGCTGCTGACATTACTTGGCATTGCCCCTGGCTTAATCTGACCAAAATGAGTTACAGCATGACTTGGTAACCTGGCATTCAGTTGATTAGCTTGACACACTGTGTATTTTACTTTTCGTTCCAGTTCCGACGTCAGTTTGGACATGACCAGACTTGTCTAGGAGAAGGGGTAGAGTACCCAGTTTTATTCCCCATTCGTGGTTCACAATTGGTTAGATAACCCACTGCGTGGAGGACGAGAGAACTTCTGGCTCCTGCCCCGAGTTTCAGTTATGCCTTTTCTAGCGAATGCTTGACTTGGCTCGAAGATGAGGCACAAACCAGACCCACTTTAGCATCAGAAACTTTCACAAGCACAAGCGAGGGATACAGGAGCACTTGACTCACCTATGCCCCTAGTTTATTTGCTTTGATCTTACTTTTCAAGTTTTATGAATGTAATAAAAGCAACTTTGATTTGTATCGAGAGGTTAAGAACTTTTGTATTGAAATCAATGAAATTAGAGTTATGAGCACTGAAAGTTTTCCTTTTGGTCCAAAAATGGTCTAAGTTGTAAAAGGTAAACTTGAGCAAAAATCAACTTTTATAAAAAAATTTCAAAACCATTTTCGATAAGGATCACCACTTGACACGCACATAATCAATCTTTGAGATGTACAACCCCGAATCCAAGGATGGAAAATTGCCCCTTGTCTACATGGCACTACTCAACGCTGGACCAGTTCTTCTCTCAGAGTAAGGATTACAACCGAGCTTTCAAATAACGAACAGACAAGGATGACTTGATCAAACACATGGACAGGACAATTGATGTGGAGGTGTTTACGGCCGAATTTCGAGATGAAATTACCCACGTATCCCAAAGATGGGAATCAGACCTTACGTAGTTCGGTTCGGGTTCACTCGAGTATTAACGCTCTTGTTTTGCGCTCTAACTTTTGCTAAGGTCGCCCTTTAGGGTTTTTAACCTTGCGAGATCAGTTTTTCTTTATTTCTAATTTTTTGTGCTCTAACTTTTTCCTGGATCGCCCTTTTGGGTTTTCGGCCTAGCGAGCCTCTCAGGGATAATATTTTTTCAACTTGTCCATGTTGATCGGTTGGGAAAATTCTAGGCCATCGAGGTCCGTGAGAATAACAGCTCCACCCGGCCAGATAGTTTTGATGATGTAAGGACCAGTCCAATTGGGTCTGAACTTGTCCCTAAGGTCATGGATGGGAGCTCGGTTGTCTTTCAGCACCAAATCTCTTTCCTTGAGATTCTGGGACTTAACTTTCTTGTTAAAAGCTTGATAACCCTGAACATGGTACAGCGCTTTCAGCCTTCTGCAGACACCTCATTTTTGACCGTCCTCAAGACTTGGACGTCACCGCTTGAACACTCGGTGATTATCCATGATTGTGTTTGTTTGGAGTTCTCGGAGTTCTCGGCTACGCGTCTTGCCTCAAGACCTCCGAACTTGACCGTTTTGTGTTTGGTTTTGCACCAAACACTTGTGCTTTGCCTTGGAGAGGCAGGGAATGCTTTGTGAGGCATCCCCACACACCACCGGCACTAGCTAGAGGCCACCGGCTAGTTGGTGTTGCCATCGGCACTATATTGTGCCGGTCGGCACTCTTTTGTGCCGGTCGGCAGTCAATTTTGTCAAAATGACAATTTTACCCCGCCGACTACTGTGCAGTTGGTTTATGAGATATTTTGAGGCAGCTGTATGGCATTGGCTTCTCCTCCATACACGTGTATGGAGGGATGCCTCTCTTGTTTTGCTTAGTGACTAAGCTTACAAGATTGCCTCCTCTATAAGAGGAGGCCTTGTCTCCCTTGCTTTAAGGTTAGAAAGATTGAAGAGGAGAAGGAAGAGCCCTGGTTTTTAGGGTTTGCTTTGGTGTATCTAACCTATATCTATACCTCCTCTTCTCTTGCCCTTGTGTGTGTTTGTGTCTCATTATTGCACACAAGCACATAGTATTCCACCTTCCCTTGGCTACTGAGGTCCCAAGAGGTTATTCTTGTTGTTCTTGACTGGTTTGGAGCTCAAGGAAGCAACAAAGTCAACATTTGTGAAGAAGGTCAACAAGGGTGAGAAACTTGCTTTATTTACCCCATTCTTGCACTCCTTTTTTACCTATCTTTGAACTGTTTTTGTGCTTGGTGTTCAATACAAAAAAGTTCTGTTTTTTAGTCCTCTTGATAGTTTATTAAGGGTACTTTGTGTTTTGGGGAGGTTTGATCACCCTTAGGTCTTGAAAAGGGCCTCATTTTGTGCTATTTTGTTGAGATCCGGGATTTTGGTGCTTGGGTCTCTTCACCACTGAAATCTTGAGGGATTTCAGTGGTGAAGATGATGCCTTAAAGTCCTAAGAAGGAGGGGGTCACCCCCTCTCCTTGATGTCGTTGAAAAGGGCAAGTTTTGCCTCTTGAGGGAGCATTGTGATTGAGTGTGTGTTGAGCATGTATGGACTGTTATTCATGCTTAGTATATCATGATTTAACATTGCTATGTGTTGGTTTTGGTCCCTTATGCATGCTTAGCATAGTTGCCATGTAATGCCTTGTATTGCCTTAACATACCTTAGGATGTTAGCCTTTATTTGAGCATGATTTAGGCTTAGACTTGTGAATGATTTGTGCTTATTTTGCCATGTTTTAGCTCTGTCCATAGTCATTTGGGTTGATCTTGGCATGCATTATATAGCCCCTTTGCATTTTAGGCTTGCTAGCCTTTGAATATGCATATGTAGCATGTATTGCTTACCTCATTTTGATGGTTTGGAACCATTTGGCATGTCATTTCAGACCCCTTGGCATGCCCATATGCTCGCCTTATTTGCCTCTTTATTGCTTTGAAAGCATATATTGAATGCTCCATGTTTTGGTCATTGCGCATGCCTTTGATTTCAAGCCTCTTAGATGTCATCTACGTGGCCTTTTGGCTTTGTTTTAACATGCTAAAAACCTGTTTTTAGTTGTTTAACGCATGCCATAATTGTCTTGCATAGGTATAGTTCAATGCCTCATTGACTTGCTTTAAGTCTTGGACCATTTGCATGCTTCGTTTGGTCTATCTTGAGTTGGTTTAGCACCACACTTTGATATGATTTTAGAGCTCATGTTGCATGCTAATCATCCATGTTATCTCCTTTCAAGTGTGCTTGAGAGTGGTTTGTTTAATGCTTAAGTTGTGTGCCTTAACATGTGTACATGTGCATGTGTTTAGCTCTCATACTTAGCATTTTGGTTACTGATTTTAGGCCTAGCTGGAGTTGCCTAGATCATGTTTAAGTCCACCCCATGGTTTGGTTCGCATGTTTGTCTTGTAGGTGTGTTTGCATATTAACATCCTTGCATTACATTGCCCATGTTGCATGCTAGCCAACATGTTTAGGATTTCATTGCATTCATATGCATGCTAGGCCTCTTGAGATAAGCATGATAGAGGTTTGGCACCCTTGTTTGTTTATATGGTTTGCATGCATTTGAAATTGAAAGTGCATATTTGGTTCCTTGGGCTATCATGCATGGGAATGCGTGATTGGTGGCCCGGGAATCGAGGCACATGCCCCTTTGAGTCACAAATATGATAAGGGGTATGATTGGTGCACACACTGTTTGAATTGAGCTGCCATGCAAGTTTTTGCCCTCTGCTGCTGTGAGTTGTAGGTTCTGCAAACATTCAGTGCCGGCCGGCAGTGTTTAGTGCCGACCGGCAGTCAATCAATGGCCGGTGGATATATTTTGTGCCGATGGATACATCCTAGTGCCGATGGTAATTTCCCCCAGCCGGTGGGATTCTCCAGTGTCCAGAGAGGCATCCCTGAGACTTTGGCAGTTTCTAGAGGAGCAAAACAGAGAAAACAGAGGCAAGCTAGGCATGGCAGTGCAATTCCGAGCGGAATCCGAGCACGCGTGCATTGAGCCCTCGCCCCGAGGCGGTTTACTGTTTTTCTTAGATTAATTATTTTGTTAATTTAATTAATTTGTAATATTTAATTAGCTTATGAGTTAATTATTTGTATTATTCTTTTGGTCCTCGAGCGAGGGCGAATGTAATAAGTGTGGGTGAGTGGTGTGTATGTCTTCCAACCCCCACTTCTTTCTTCCCTTTTATTTACCTGCTTATGATGGTAGGTTAGGGCACGTTTATTTTAGCATACCTTATGCTATGCATGCGTGCATCCATACATTTGTTGACATGCACCGGACTCGGTACATCATACAAACTGCATTGTATTTCAATTTCCAACTTGAATACGTGCATCGAATGAGTGCACTTCACATGCCATTTTTAGGGTTAGCCGAGCCTACTCTAAATTGCATCCTTGCCTGTGTTGCATTAGTCACTTAACATGAACTAGGTCATGCACGTTCGCTAACTAGTTTCTTGTTTTGGCACGGAGTACAATGTAAGTATTTATGCTTTAGCATATCGCATGCATGTGAATGCTAACATGACAGTATGCTTACCATGCGGCTAAGTGCTTATATGAGATAAACTGTTTGAATGCCTGTGGGTGGAGGTTGGATTGCTTGAGTTGGGAAAACTCATTGAAATCCGTGTTTTAGCCTACTTGCGAGTAACAAATTCCGAAACATTTTCAAAACAAACGGACATGCAATGTTTGTTTCCAAATTAGGCAATCTAGTCTATACTTGTTTGCTGCGCGCATAACATAGTAATTCTAGGTTAATAATTGGAATAAGAGCATGTAATGTTTTCAAAATCGGATATCACGGTTAGTAGAGGCCGGTCTTCGGACCGGGCGAAAGGGGGTGCTCATAGCTGACCTTCCCCAATCGTACCCAAGCTCCCGAGCCAAGACACTTTGGTGATGACGGACACGTGGCCTTCGGCACCGAGTCAGGGTTTCCTAAATTTCCCATTTTTTAAAAATATTTAGGTGGCGACTCTGTAATTTGGCAAAGCAGTCCATGTTTGGCACTACTTTTTCAAAATCTGTTTTTCTTCAAAACGATTTGCCAGAGTTGGACTCTTTGGTTCAGATTTAGAACCGCAACAAACAAAAAGGGAGTCCGAATTGTAGTAGCGAGGTCCCACGCGGGCGCTGTTACACCTTCTCTCGTCGAACAACATCAGTTCTTCGAACCTGCTCTGCTGCCAATCCACCTTTGCTACCTGACACTCAACCATAACCCATAACGACAGAACTTCTATTTCAATTGGCAGAACAGCTTCCATCTCAAAAACAAGAGAGTAATGGGTTGCCCCGGTAGACGTCCGAATTGAAGTTCTATAGCCCCAAAGTGCAAATGGCAATTTGTCTGGCCAGTCCCTGTAGGTCTTAACCATCTTCTGCAAAATATGCTTGATGTTCTTGTTGTTGGCCTCAACAGCTCCGTTAGTTTATGGCCGGTATGTAGATGACTTATGGAAAGCCACATTGTATTTCTCCAACAAGTCAATTACTTCCTTCTTGAAGTTGGAGCCATTATCTAAAATGATCTCATTCGGGACTTCATATCGGCAAATGATGTTGTTTCAGATGAACTTAGACACACGCGCTGCCTTCAACGCTGCATAAGACTGAGTTTCCACCCACTTTGTGAAGTAATCAATTGCCACCAGGATGTATTCATGCCCATTTGACCCTTTCAGTGTAATTGCCCTAATGATGTCAATTTTCCAGACTGAGAAAGGCCATGGCAAAGTCATGTTGTACAGCTTCAACGGCGGGATATTCCTGCAATTAGCGTGAATTTGGCATTTATGGCATCGCTGAACAAAACCGATACAATCCATCTCCATAGTAGACCAATAGTAACCTTTTCTCAGAATATTCTAGGCTAACATTACTCTATTCATGTACGCTCCACACTCTCCTCCATGGATGGCCTCCATTAGGCGCTTTGATTCCTCTACGTCGACACATAACTTGTGTATTCCCAAATAACCCCTTGTAGACACCCCATTTTTGACCGTCCTCAAGACTTGGTTGTGCTTGTAGGTACACCCAACAAATGGTTCGATTGCTCACCCAGCACTCGACTGTCGCGGCGAAACGTCACCGGCTCGAGTTTCCCAGACCTTGTATCCTTTCTGCTTCATTTTTTGGACCCTGATTTGGTCCTTTCAGAGTGGCCCTCTTGGTGCACTGCCAGCCATGGCATGGCACTGTCGGCCATGGCTTTGTTCCTGCCGGCCACTGATGAAGCCCTGCCGGTCATCAGTGTGCCATTGCCGGCCATTACTGATGGCCGAAACCCCCCTATCTCAGCTGGTTTTCCTCCAGATCTTTTGAGCCAGCTAGATTTTTGTTTGCTCCCCTCCATACATGTGTATGGAGGGATGAAGGCCTTGCAAAGCTTCTTGAAGAAGCTTTGGCTTTTCATTCCTCTATATAAGGAAGAGGCCTCTTCCTTAGACAGGGTTCTAGAGCTTTGAAGGAGCAAAACCTCTCTTTCTCTCTATGTTGCTTGTGTTTAGTGCTTAGAAATTGGATTTCCTTGCACTTTTACACTACAACACATAGATATACACCACCACCATTGGACTAAGCATCTTGGAAGGAATTATTAAGTTTTGAAAACTGGTTTCCACCCCCTGAAGTTGCTGGTTTCAAAGAGGGTCTTCAAGGGTGAGCTTTTCTCTTATTTCTACACTTTCTTGCACCTTACTTTAGCCCTCTTTGCATATTGTTTTAGGCTTTGCTTATAACTGAAAAAAGTCTTGTTTTAAAGTGTTTTTTAAGTTTGGTTGATGCCATTTTGCTGTTTGGGATGTGTAGCCCCCTTGCATGCTTTGTTTGGCTTTGTTTTAAGCCATATTTGGAGGCCTCCGAGCTAGCCTTGGTTTGGCCTTCCCACCACTGAAATCCAGTGGGATTTCAATGATAGAGATGTGGTTTTGAGGTCCTAAATCAGAGGGGGTAGTCCCATCTCTTTGTGTTCCTCTTTACTTGCATTTTTGGCCTTCCAAAGGACCATCCCTCTATGCATTTTTGAGGTTGGTCCAGGCCTCTTTTTTTGTGACTTCTAGGACCTACCTTGGCCCTGTCCAAGGTTGGTTTGGTCATGTCTTGCTTGCATCTTGCATGTATAATGTAACTCCATTTATAGCTCATCAAAGTAGCATATGTGCATAGTCTTTGTTGAGTCCATTTCAGTCCATTTTTGGTGATGTTTTACCATGCCATAAACCTTTTTTGGGTTGGTTTCGTTATTCCATGTTTGCTTGATGCACTTGTAGTGTAAGTCCCCTAAACTAGCTTCATATGCTCCATGCCATGCCATGTCATTTTAGCTTGTTTGGTTTACATTTCAGCATGTATTTGGTCATCATTTGGCATGTTATGACCTTATCCATAGTTGGTTTGATCATCCTTTGCATGCTCCATATAGGTGTAGAACAAATCTTGTTTACTAGCCTTTTGTGCATGGTGTTTGGACTCATCATACTAGCATATTTTGGCTTTGCTCAAACTTGATTTTATGCTTATTTTGAAGTGTTCTAGGACTTCTTTGGGCTTTCATGACCATATCACTCATGCTTTGTATAGCTATAGTGTAAATGCTTAGGCTAGTCTTGGGTTTTGAGGCCTCTATCATGTCATACATGTGATGTTTTCATGCCTTGCCCTCATTCCACATGCTATTTCAGTCCATGAAATGTTGTCATACACTTGCATTTGACGTGCCTTGAATGCTTTGTATAGCTTGTGCTTTATGCCTCAAGAGTGGACTTTTGTGCATGCCACTTAGCTTAAGCCTTTGGCTCATCATTTCAGTGCATTTTGGGTCCTAATATACTATGATGTAACTCTGTTTTTGGTTGTCCAAGTCATGCCATGATTGGTTCTCATAGGTGTAGTGCATTGCCTCTTTAAAGCCTTGCATGTTCCATGCTTTTAGCCTTGTGTTCTAGCCTTTGTTGGCTAGCTTTAAGCTTGATTTTGGTCTTGTTTGGGCCTGCCCTAGGACTATTTTAGGTCCCCCCAGCCCTTTGGGGCTTGCCTTGCATGGCCATGGCTTAAGTCCCTTTGCTCACTTTGAGCCTGAAGCATTATAACATGCTATGCTTGCATTGTTGAGTTGACTTGGCATCAATTTACATGGTATTTCAGAGCTTACCTCATTGTCATATATCCATGTTTGTTGCTCCTTAAGTGTGCTTAAAAGTTGTCCTCTTCGTGTATTAATGCTTGAGCCATTTGCCATGCATGCTTGCCTTGCCTTTCCATGCTTTTCATGCCATCAATTCCATCACTCTGGCTACTAATTTGGACCTAGTTGAGAGCTGTCCATCTTTGGTGTAAGCCCATCTTACCATGTTGTCGCATGCTTGTTTCATTTCGTATGTTGTCACATACATGTTTTAGTTTCGCATACCTTGCATGCTCACATGTTCATGTTGCATTTTGTCTTGTTGTCCAAGGTTGTTGCCTCACATCATGCTTGTACGCTTGTTGCATGCTTAGGTTAGTTGCATGTTTGTACACTTAGGTTATGTTGCATGTTTGCCATGCTTATATGTTGCATTGCTCAGATTAAGTATTAATCCGAGCACGAGGAATGAGGGGCGTTTCATACTTCAAGTGATGGAACGTGTCTCAATTTTCGGTCGCTGAAGCTCTTGATGATTCATGATAGAGTTCTAGGCTTTACTTGCTTTATTTGTGCATTCACTTTCATATTGATTTGCACAAGTTGGATCTTTGGCCATCATGCATCGGGATGCGTGATTGATGGTCGTGGATCCGACTTGGCCTCTCCCTTGATGTTTTGAGGTGATTTGGAGTGCCATGGTACGCACATGTCCTTGGGAAACCCTCCATTTTCTCTATTTTGTGCTTTGTTGCAGCTTGGTGTCATAGCACACCAGTGGTCGGCAGCCTGCCATTGGTGGCCGTCAGTATGCCACCCTTGGCCGGCAATGGACCATCCTTGGCCGGCAGACCTCCTTCTATGGCCGACAGGCCACTGGTGACTTCCCCTGCAGTGTTTGGGTAAGTTTCAGCAACAAGTACTGAAAGATACCCTGCAAACAGAGCCTCTAAAGAGCAACCGGAAGGCGTTTCGAGGCGAAGAACCAAAGCGAGCATGCATGCCTCCCTTCTTCAAACAGAGCTAGAATAGCATCATTTACTGCTTTCCCTACTTGCTTGTTATCATTCATTTATTAGTTAATTAATTCGTTAATTAATTAAGTTGTGTAATAATTAGTTATAGCTAGTTGTTCAATTCGGTTTTGTAATAATTAATTAGCTCGTGAGTTAGTTAATTAGGCGGCTTGTATTATTTATTCGGACCCTCCGAGCGATGGCACAATTGTAATAAGTGTGCGTGAGTGTGTGTATGTCTTCCAACCTCATGTCTTTCTTTCCTTTTATTTACTAGCTTTCGATGGTTAGTTTAGGGCATGTTTTAATTAGCATACTTATGCTTCGCATGTTTGCATTCATTCATTCGTGTTGCATGCACCGGGCTCAGCGCATCATACTAGCTGCATCGTATTTCAATTCCAAGTTGAATACTTGTTAGTTGTAGCATTTCATATGCCATCTTAGATTAGCCGAGCCTATTCTAGTTGCATTTTGCCTGCGATGCATTAGCCATTCTAACATGGACTTGGATCATACATTTGATTACTAACAAGTTCTTTGTTTTGGCTTGGAGTACTCGGTAAGTATTTATGCTTTAGCATCTCACATGAGTGTGAATGTTAACATGACAGAATGCTTACCATGTGGCTATATGCTAATGTGATAAACTGCCTAAACGCCTGTGGGTGAAGGGTGGATTACTTGAATTGGGATAATTCATTGAAATCCGTATTTTAGCCTACTTGTGAGTAGCAAATTTCAAAACATTTCCAAACAAACGGATATGCAATGCTTTGTTCCAAATTAGGCGATCTAGTCTATACTTGTTTTGCTGCGCGCATCACATAGAAATTCTAGCTAATTAATCGGAATAAGAACGCATATGTTTTCAAAACTAGATATCATGGTTAGTAGAGGTCGATCTTTGATCGGGCGAGCGGGGGTGCTCACGAAGTGACCTTCCCCAATCGTATCCAAGTTCCTGAGCCGAGGCAAGTTTGGTGATGACGGACACGTGACCTTAGGCAACGAGTCAAGGTTTCCTAAATTTCTCCAAAAATATTTAGGTGGCGACTCTGTATCTGGCAAAGCAGTCCATGTTTGGCACTTCTTTAAAAAAATCTATCTTCAAAACGATTTGCCGGATTTGGACTCTTTAATGATTCATCGGTCTTGCATTGCACTCTGTGAGACTAGATACAGGACCGTGACATTGAGTCCGAACTATAGTGAGGTCAAACGAACGAAGCAGGATTTCCCTCCTAGGATGTTCGGGGACGTCTACAGTTTTTGGAGACTCTGCTGGGGAGTTAGAGAACTTGACTCAAACTCATGATATCTTGTTTTGATTACACTTATGTGTTTCTTTGCATTGCATGTGCATTGGTGCGCCGAGGACACCGTGTTTGCCGTATGCTATTCCTGAACGGTTTACCGGAGGCTCGGTTCGAGAAGCGTGCCATGAGGCTAACCGGTTGCAAGCTCTGCCACGACAGGAACACAAACCCCGGTTTTACCGGGGCACCCTTTTTGACCATTCGACCTAGTGCATAGTCTGAATCCATAGTGACTATTCCAAGCTAGAACAGGTTACTTACCCGATCATAGGTTGTTTGAAACTGCTGCGTGCATAGTGAAACCCTAGCTCCTGACAAAATAGGACAGGGAAACCTTACTCTAACATAGGGGTGTTTTGGCTCTCACTTGCTTGTTATGTGTTTTTGGAGTACATCTCTATGCGAATGCATGTATCAGTCTACAAGTTTGGGCATCAGGCTTGCGGGCACCAGTTCAGCATTCTCAGAATCAGTTATCTGTGGGTCTCCGATTCAATTTTGGGGGCAGTGATTTGGGAATAATGAGTAGTCTTTGAGAACAGTGGATTTCAGCTTGTCAACCGTGTGTTGATTATACCCGACTGTATGTTGTGTTTATTTACGCTGTTATGTTGTCCGTTTGTCTGCTCGCTTATTTCCTTATTATTGTTTTGCTTATGTTTTTGCTAGGTAGTTTAGCACAATTGCTTTAGACCAAGTAGATATTCCCCAAGCACTCTGGACAAGAGGTCGCCGACTCCATCGATCTGAGGATCTGGTAGACGGACAACCAGTGTACCACTCTCTACCCCCGATTGCTAGACGGAGGGCAGTTAGGCAGAGGGCATCAGTTCAGCAGTCAGTATAGAGGGTTTTGTCTACCCCACCGGTGTATAGTAGGGATCAGGATCCAGTTTCTCCCACAGAGAGGGAACATATACCGATAGTTTAGTCATAACAGAACAGTATGGCCAGTTTAGAGGAGATGGTGCGCCAACTCCAAGAAAGTATGAAAACAATGCAGCAAGATGCTGTCCGATAGGCAGAGTTCGCCAAGCAACATGCCACGGTTATGAATGAACAAGCACAATTAATTGTAAGGCTACAGCAGCAAACCGGAGCATCTGCTTCGCAGCAAGCTCCTCCCCCGCTAGGAGTTCCAACCCTCGGGGAGACAGCCAATGTTCAAAATGATACAGACATTCCCACAAGACCCCCTTCACCCTCGGTCCTATCCCAAATCCAACCCCAGTTATCTAAAACACCAACCAACCTACTGGACTCTCCTTTTGAGTTCGAGATAGACCCTACAACACTGAAGTTGAGCAAGCTTGAAAAGCTGTTCAAGAGATCCCAGGAAGTCAAGACCATCCCTAACATTGAAGATGGATATACCGACGTAGTTGTGACGCTGCCTGACAGATTCAAAATGCCTCATATCGACCGATTTGATGGGTCTGGCGACCCTATGGTGCACTTGAGATTGTTTTCAGATATTTTAAGGCCAATGGGCCTTACCAGACTGCAGAAGCTGTCTCTGTTCGGTCGGACCTTGTCAGGTGTGGCAGCCATATGGTATGCCAAATTAGAAGATGACGTCAAGAGAAATTGGGACGAGATGGCTGAGGCCTTCATTGCGCAATACTCATACAATACACAAATCGAGATTACGACCCATGACCTCGAGACAACAAGGCAAGAGCCTAAAGAGAGCTTCTCGAAATTCGTGACTACATGGAGGGCCAAGGCTTCGATGATGACCTTAAGGCCCACAGACAAGGATTAGATTCGGATGATTGTGCGCAATCTTCAGCCGAAATTGATGCAGAAGATGATTGTGCTTCCCTTCCCTACATTTTCTGATCTACATGAAATGGGGGTACAGATTGAGGATGCCTCGAAGCAAGACTTAATTGATAATGACCAGGAGTAACCCCAAAGAACTTTCAATCGCAGTAGCAATGCGGGCCTGAGTGGCGCTACGACTACAAGAGCCTCCGAAGTGAGCATGGTCACCAACAACCCCCTTCCAGGAACCATGGCAGCTACGCCATTCTCCAGCGCGTCCGGAAGCCATACCCAAACAGCCAAATACCCACCCAAAAACACAAGAACCTTTGCTCCACTGTATATGCCCCTGTCCAAAGCTCTGGGGGTTTTAATCAGAAAAGGGCACTTGAAGCCCCTAGAGCCACGGCCATTACCGGAAAAACTTCCCCCTACCCACAATCCAGCCAAATATTACGCATTTCACCAACAGCACGGCCATGACACCAATCTGTGCTACCGATTACGTCATGAGATTCAAGATCTCATCGATAACGGGGTGATTCTGCCTCCCGAGAAACCCAATGTTACAACAAACCCTCTCCCTACACATAACCAAGCTCCACCTTCCAAAAGAATCAAGTTCATCCAGACTGGGGTCGTGTCTTACGATCCTAGCATCTATATCACTCATTCCCATTTGCCTAAACCGGAGGTACTCCTTCCTGATTGCACCAACTTGTGCATGATGGACATCTCTATAACCCAACCTAAGCCCGTGGTGGGGACTGTCAAGGACAGAATGGAGGAGATTTCAGAGGAAAAGAGGGTTGTTGAGCCAGAATTTGAGAAGTCTGGGAGTTCTATTGAGAAAGTATATAGTCCGAGCGACTACGTTTCGTCAATAGGCCAGAATGGGCTAAATGTGGAATTGCCGACAGAGGCAGAGCTGTGTGTGATCCAAGGGGATAGTTTGGGACAGAGGATAGATGATTTGACGGCTGTGGAAGAGGACCTTGCCAATCTCCAGTTTTACAGTGACCAAGATCCAGCGGACGCAGCAGTCAACTGGTTTGATTATGAGGAATCGGTAGAGGCTATTGGGTGGTTAGATGATCAACCGGATGTGGTGGAAGAGTTCCAACCAGAACAGGGCCCGGCGGGGGCAGGGATGTCAGTGACGGCCGGGAGGGTCGAAGAACAGAATATAACGTCGGAGAGCGCCGGTGTCAAGAGTTCCGCTCAGGATTGGAGCATTTCGAATACAGGAATTATTAAGCAACCATCTATGTTGATACAGTCGGAACAGGAAAGATTTAAAGATTCCGAGAAAATCAGGAAGGCAAAGGCCCATGTGGGGACTGAAACTACTATAAGCACAAAAACAGAGAATGCTGCGAGCATAGGGATGAGAGGTACCGCGAGTACGAGGACAGTCATACCAGAGCTGGACAGGTGTCTGTCGGCTGCTGATGGAATGTGGTGAGAGGATGAGGATTTATGTCTTGCCCATACGGACGAAGATTGGGAGAACAACCAACCCGATGATACCTGGTACCTTGGAGAAGTTGACCATATGACCCGGAGCAGGCGGTACTTCAAACCCCCGCACCTAGATCAACTAAAGGCTTCTGGGAAAGATAGGGAGGCTGAGAAGCAAAAGGAGAAACAACTTGAAGATGAGGCTGTGCTCAAATAGTTAAAAAAGATACAAGCAGACTTCTCCATCTGGGGACTGCTTATGGCATCACGAGTGTATAGACAGGCTGTCTTATCAGCCATGGACAAGGCGAAGCTTTCAATAGAAACCACGCCAGAATAGCTGGTAGGATTAGTCTTTCCGGTAGGGGCTACCCCGACGCTGACTTTTTCCCACAAGGAACTGCCACCTGAGGGAGCAAACCATAACAAACCACTCTACATCTCTGTAGAGTGTAGGAATAAATAGATACCAGTGGTTCTTGTTGATACCGGATCCGCCATCAACGTCTGCCCGGCAAGGACAGCCTATGCGATCGGTTCGAAAATCGCAGACTTTTTACCAACAGCCCAGGTAATTCAGGCATACGACAACACAAGTAGAGAGGTCATGGGGATGGTGAAAATTCAGAATAAAGTTGGGCCAAGACAGCATGAGATAGATTTCCATGTCTTAGAAGTTCCGACAACTTTCAACTTGCTTTTAGGGCGGCCGTAGCTGCATCAGGTAAAGGCAGTGTCGTCCACCTTACATCAAATGGTGAAATACCCCTATGGGAAGGGAGTAGCCATTGTCTTTGGAAATTCATCAATTCATCCACCACCGGAGGTATCTATGCCTGTTCTAGAAATTAAGCATGGTATGGAGGATGTGTTCATATCGGGTTTTACCCTGGCTGAGGCTCGGGTTGTACAAAACATCATGGCTGCTAACGAAGGGATATATGTCAGTGCTCGGGCAGTATACCTCATGAACAAGCTCCAACACACCCCCGGGATGGGACTGGGAAAGAGCGACCGGAAGGGCGTTGCAACATTGGCCGAGGTGCCACACAACCCACACACCTTTGGCTTGGGTTATTCGCCCACTAAAGAGGATTGGATAAGGAAGGGAAGGGAAATGGCTGGAAGAGCCAGAGCGAAGCAGGCTGGGAAGCCTTTTGAGCTAATACATCGGCCCATTCGGGGTACCCTAAACGGATGCTTCGTCCGAGAGGAGGAGGACTTTTCATTCTGTGGCTTTCCAGAGCCGTGGCTGAATGCCGAGAGGAGGCGTGTGCTGGGGTTCGAGATTTTCTTTGACCTGCAAATACCTGAGGATGATGTCGCCAAAGAGCAGGCAGATCCATTAATGGGAGCAAGGAGATGGAGTCTGAGGACACCGAACTTGAAATGGGGATAGCACTGGCATGTCTACTTTTAGATCCTCCGATCGGACAAAAGTGCTTGGGGGATAACTTCTCGGTGTCCATGATCGGGAATGAAACGGCTGTGGGCCTACCATCAACTATTTTGGATGCATTCATCGCACCCTCTCTCGTTTGGCAGTACGAAGAGGGATTTTTGTCAAACAGCACCGGGTCAGGTAGTGAGCCGGAATCTGATTCCACCGAGTCTTGTGAGTCGGAATCAGGTTCCACTCAACCGAAGTCTGAGTTCCCAGATTCGGGGTGATAACCGATGCCACTCCGATCTGTCGGTCATCTTTTTTTTCTTTTGAGTCTGTAATGTAAGAATCGGACGGGTTGGAAGTACATAATGAGAATGATATGGATGTGGTTTCTGAGTACTTTTCTGTGCCTTTGATTTATTGCTTGAATCAGGACTTTCAAAATTTTGACGAAAACGACGAGAAAGAAATTCCTCCAGTTTTGCAACGATTAATTGATCAAGAGCAGGAAAGATTTGTTAAACCCTTAATGGATGAAATCACTACTGTGAATATTGGTACTGAGAAGGACCCGCGGCTGGTCCAGATCGGGTCCACGTTGTCTTTGGAGGAGCGCGAGTACTTAGTCATTTTATTAAAAGATTTCAAAGATGTTTTCGCGTGGTCCTACGAAGACATGCCTGGGATCGATCCTGAGATTGTACAGCACCGAATCCCTCTTGACCTCGAGGCCCGACCTGTCAAACAGAAACTCAGAAGGATCCGCCCTGACTGGGCCATCAAGATTAAAGAAGAGGTCACCAAGCAAATCGATGCAGGCTTCCTGCTGGTATCCGAATACCCGACTTGGTTGGCCAACATTGTTCCAGTGCCGAAGAAGGATGGCAGAATCCGAGTATGCGTGGATTTTAGGGATTTGAACAGAGCTAGTCCGAAGGATGACTTTCCCTTGCCACATATTGATGAGTTGGTGGATTTCACAGCAAGGCACGCGTTGCTTTCATTTATGGATGGTTTCTCAGGGTACAATCAGATAGTAATGGCACCTGAAAATCGGGAAAAGACTGCATTCACCACTTCGTAGGGGACATACTGCTACAGAGTGATGCGATTTGGGTTGAAGAATGTTGGAGCTACTTATCAACGGGCCACGACCACAATATTGCACGACATGATCCACAAAGAGGTTAAGGTGTACGTGGACGACATGATTGTCAAGTCTAAAGAAAGAGAGGGCCACTACACCGCCTTACAAAAGTTCTTCCAAAAGATCAGAGAATTTCGGTTGCGGTTGAATCCTCAGAAGTGTATGTTCGGTATTACAGCGAGAAAAATGCTGGGGTTTCTAATTACACAAAGGGGCATCGAAGTCGACCCTTTCAAAATCAAGGCCATCTTAGAAATGCCACCACCAAGGACTGAAAAGGAGGTGCGAGGCTTTCTGGGTAAAGTGCAATTCATAAGACGGTTTATCTCAAAATTAACCTTGACTTGTGAACCACTTTTTGGTCTCCTAAAGAAAGGAAAGAAATTCCAGTGGGACGGCCGATGCCAAGCTGCTTTTGAACAGATCAAGAAATACTTACAGAACCCGCCTGTGTTGTCACCGCCAGAGCCGGGGAGACCGTTGATTTTGTATCTTTCAGTAACTGCAACTACAATGGGTTGTATGCTCGCACAAGAATCAGAGGACAAAGTGGAGAGAGCCATCTATTACCTGAGCAAGAAGATGCTGGAGTATGAAACTCACTACACACCGTTAGAAAAGGCTTGCTTAGCCTTGGTATGGGCTACTAGGAAGCTGCGGCACTACCTGTTAGCTCACTCCGTAATGTTGGTTTCACGACTGGATCTCATCAAATATCTCTTCGAGAAACCGGCACTTATGGGTAGGCTAGCTCGTTGGTTGCTGTTGCATTCCAAATTCGATTTGAAATATGTGACACGCAAGTCAGTCAAGGGAAGAGCAGTGGCAGAATTCTTAGCTGACCATCCAGTGGAAGAGGGTGAAGCAGTCGAGTACTTATTCCCAAATGAAGCCATTTTGCACATCGACGATGAAACTTGATTTATGTACTTTGACCAAGGCGTCAAATCAAGACGGTATGGGATAGGGGTGTTGCTGATAGCACCCGACAATTCCCGTATCCCTCTAGCATTCAAACTCCGGTTCAAAGTCTCGAACAACGAAGCGGAATATGAAGCATGCATTGCCGGTCTAGAAGCAGCCCTAGAACTAGAGGCAAAACGGTTGGACGTCATTGGGGACTCGAAGCTTGTTGTGTCTCAAGCAAAAGGAGACTGGAAAGTCAAAGAAGAAAAAATGATGATGTATCACCAGACCTTAGACTTGTTAATTCCTTGGTTTGAGAAGCTAAACTTTGCTCATCTAGTAAGAGAGAACAACAGGACAGAAAAAGGACAGAAAATAAAGTTCAACAAAAACAAAGAGTAAAAGGACCAAAAAAAAAAATTATTAAAAAAGTGTCGCAAGATATAGCTCGTTTTTGTGTGAAGAATATTAATATGATCACTGAGTTCAAATATTATCGCAAAGAATTTTTTTATTAAAAGCTATAATGCTATTTATATAATTCTGAAAATTGATAAATTTAATATCGTAATGGAACATGTGAAAAAATACAGAAATTAATAATTTTATTTTAATTTTTATATGAATGCTTACCTCTTCTTTGATAGGTTGCTTCAAAAAATTATTTTGATTATCACTTTCATTCATTGTTTGATTGCTCAAACTTTCTTCTAGGATTTAGGATTTCAAAATAATAAAAAAGAATGATATTAATGATGATGGTGAGTTTCAATAGGGTGGATTGGAATTTTGGAGTAAGAGAAAAGAACAAGAAGAAGAAGAAGAAAAAAAAATAACTTTGATCTCTTGAGAAAGAAGATGCAGAGATTTGAATAAAAATAATGGATTAGGATATACCATGAGTGGAAAAAAAAAATTATGGTTTAATATGTGTTACCTTATTGATAAATTCACATTAGAATATAATAGAAATTAAAATTTATAAATTTAAATTAGATGTTCTGAGATATTTTTTGAGTTCAAAATAGAATGCCCCTTGTGAGACTCTGTACCAGATTGGGTGGGCCGTAATCGGGCGGGCTTTCAAAGTAATATTGGTATAGCCTCCATCAATTGCCGCAGAATCGTGGGCCGTAAAGTTAGGCCTGTCCGTGGCATGAGAGAGGAGATTTTGGTGGGTGATTTTGTTTTAATGAATAATTAGTAGATGACTTATGCAATGTATGAAATTTTATTTTTAAAATGAAAAATTAATTTTGAGTCTTAATATTTTATATGTAAAAAATTTTAATAATTGAAATTTAAATACAAACAAATTTATTAATGGTTAATGAAAATTTTTATCAGTGTGTTCTCCTATATAAAATAGGCTCATAGAAAAATTTCTTTCAAAGGTTTTTTTAAAAAATGGTATATTTTCAACCTGAAATCAAATCTTCATTTGTCTTAATCAAATTTATCAAAAATCATGAATTCTACTTGTATCAAATATTTTTTTTGAAAAAAATAAAAATAACAAAAAATTCTATAATATACAAATTATAACTTGGTTATAACTTATGGTGTATTATTTTGGTTATTAATCGAAAAGGTCATTATGTATAAAGTGGTGTATCAAGTTTTTAATTATACTTCAAGTGGTGTTTGATTATAATCTATTATAATATTTTTATATGACAATATTTAAATATTTTATTACACGAAAAAGTGTTTAAGGTGGGTTGACTAAAAAATATGATTTATGCTTATATCGGTAAGATCATAAGAGTTATTCACATTGATGAATAAAAAATTATAAATTCAATTCATAAACAATGTCATCAAAAGAAATTAGACACAAAATCTCTATAACCTTAATAATTTCAATTCTCAAAGGGGTTCTGATTAATTATGTGACACATCATAATAATTGCAAAATTCTTATTCCAGCCTAATTATTTTTGGATATATTTTCTGGCAGAGCTCATGAAGGTGCATTATCAATACTCTAAATCCAAAATTTTTATTTAAAAATTATTCAAGAAACATCAATAAATGTCTTAAATATATACAATCATTTTCAATGAATCATTATTATTTAATAATATGCTATGCTATTTATCATTTGAAATTTGTCAATCTATCTTCCAAAAACTTAAACAAAAAAAAAAAAAGTACTGAGTCATATTATTATATTAGTAGGTGACCGCAATGCACAAAAATTTATTTTTAAAATAAAAAATTAATTTTAAGTCTTAATACTTTATATGTATAAAATTTTAACAACTAAAAGCTAAATATAAATATATTTGCTAATGATTGATGAAAATTGTTATCATTGTGTGTAATCCTATGTAAAATAGGCTCATAAAAATAATTTCTTTCAAAGTATTTTAAAAAGAGTGTATTATCAACCTGAAATCATATCCTCATTTGTATTAATTAAATTTACCAAAAATCATGAATTCCAGTTGTATCAAAATATTTTTTTTTTTGAAAGAAAATAAAAACTCCACACTATCATTTTTGATGAATCGTTATTCTTTAATAATACTCCGCATTAGTTATCATTTGACATTTGTCAATCTATCTTCTAAAAACTTAACAAAAAAAAGGTGTTGAGTTCTATTATTTTAATAAATCAATATCAATTGAGAAGCTACATGTGTATGTAAATCACTTCTAGAAATATGATATCTGACATAAAATCACAATAAAGTTAACTTTAATTAATGTAATGATATTTTATATTATGATATATATTATAAAAGAATAATATTAATTTTAACTTTAATTGTTTATTTTAATAATCTTAGTCTTGTGGCTCTATAAAAGTGTTACTTGAATATTTATGTATTATAAATTTAGTTAAATTATTTGTTTATTTTGATAATTTTAGTTCTATTGTGTTATAAAAGTGTAATTATCATATAATGATTTTATATGATATATATTAAATTATAAGATAGTAATCATTCATTATGATATTAAAAATAATAGTTAAATGAGAATGAGAATTAGTAATATAAAATTAAAAGTGATTTTAATTATTTATTTTTATATTTATATTTATTTTAAAAATAAAAATATGTAGAAATAGAGCTACACAAGATTTATTTAAAAGATTAAATATAAATATGTTGTGATTGGATTAAGAAGAAAATACATAAATTAAATATGTAGAGTATTGATTATTTTTTTTCTTTAATATTCTTTTTGAATTGTTCATACATATTGTATATAGGTATAGAAATTTTAAATTAAATATAAATGGTTTTGTAATAAATAATTTCATGTTAAATAAAAGATTAAATGTAAATTAATATGAAGACATCAATAAGATAGATAAAAAAATATAAAATATAAAATAAAATTAATTTGGTCCACGCAATGCACATAATTAAACATATTCTGTCTTATTTATTTATTTGTATATCAAGATAATTTTTTTTCAAATATCATAAAAATTAAATTAAGATATCAACTATATAAAAGAAATTTAATAACGACAAAACTGAATACACGATGAAAAATATATGAAAAATAAATATTTCTTAAATAGAGTCCATATAAAATTAATTATTATAATTGAAATTAAATTTGTGTAAAATTTTATATGTAAATGAAAAAAAGTATGTTTGGTGTGATTTTTTTATTTTATTTTAAAATAAGCCTTTAAAATGTGTTACCTAAGCGATGGAAAAACACTTTGTGTACACACATATATACATGATACAATATATTTGTTTGTTTGAATAAAAAAATAAAATTTTTATGTGGTTTTTTAACACTTGCCTACAAATATTTTGTCTGTGCAAACTTGAGCTACTGTTAGTCTCAACTTAACCTAATTATTACCCCATTTACATTGAGATTGTGCTGAAAACTGTATTAAAAATAAATAAGACACCAAAAAAATATAATAAAATTGATGAAAAGTTCTATTAAATTGGTGTTTTTTTTTTAGGTTTTTGGTTTTTGGTTTTTTCGTTCTTTTACTGTGTGTCTTTGTCTTTTGCGTGAAAAACACTTGTTAACAACCCTTAATTTTAAAAGCTTTCGCTTTACCGTTCACTTGTCATATCAGCTACTTAAAGTCAATAATATCCAAGTCAATTATATATTATTTATTTCTTATTGTATTTTTTGAAAAGCAGCATCTTCAGTTAATTTCTATTTGTAACTTTACTTCATGTATTTTGCCCTTAATGTTTTGTCTTCTTCTTCTTTTCTTAATAAGAAATTCTTTTAAGTGAGGGTCATATTGAATTATTTCAAATACTTGCAGTTACCTGCAAATCAAAAGTATGAAATAGACAACAAATAAAATAAATAGATGTAACAAAAAAAACGTATGAAATAGAACAAGATGTTCAATGATAGTCGAGTGAACAACCTTTAGATTTACAATTGATCCAAAGTCTTCCTCAAGCCATCTTAGATCAAATTAAGTCCTAATTTGTATCATCGCAAATTTGGAGACATTAGGAATTGGGCCTAAGATGGAGATAAAAGTGCCAAAGAGAAAAAGAAAAAATATTGGATTAATTCATTAGGAAATTATTCAACAGTATCAAAGCACTAACTCAACGCATTGATATAGTACTGCCAAACTAATAAGAACAGTAGTCACAAGATAAGTAAAGTCGACTTGATCTACCTAAATCAGCTAGGTAAGAGACAAAGTTGACCTTATTTATCTCATCAAACGACTTAATTAATTAGAAACATCACATGTACTCTTGACACTACTGTAATTATTTTTAGTAACTTTTTAAAAATAAGATTGTTACTAATTATTTGATGCATTATCTTCTAATTATTTGACTTAAATAGCCAAAAAAATAAACTTTTTTTTTTTTTTTTGGTCCAAACTAAACAAAGCAAAAATAAATTTTCTACTAGAATTTTTATTAGGGTTACTCTCGTAGTTTCTGCAAATTGTTTTAAAATAATAAAACAAATACAGCCTGCAGAGAACTTTTTCTAGCTTAGTTTGCCAACCGTTGAGAATGTGATAATTGAGAGCAACACAAGTCTAAATTTCTCGCCTCTAAAGAGTCAATGGAAGTGACACTTGTGTCTTTTCGTTTTTATCTATTTACTTAATCCATCATTATTTTATTAATTTAGTTCTTTATTTGTTAGTTTATGTTTTTATATTTATATGAAGACCCTTTCTATTAGGAGTATTTATTTATTTATTATTTTTTAGTAAAAGATTCGATGCTTGCAAAAAGAAGACAGAAATAGGATTAGTTTATAGACACCACACCCAATTAAATATATAAAATTCAGTGTCTTTTCTGTTAAATGTCAAAAAAATGCTCTTTCTCTAACTTCTTATTATATGTTTTCGTTTCACAGACGAGACTTGAGGTTTGGGTTCCCACTTTCATGCTCATCTACATATTTCAATTTGCATGAGCGTATGTTCATATAGAGCTGTGGACAAGTCAAGTTGAGAAGTAAATTATTTAAATTTGATTGGACAATTTCACAATTTTCAAATTCATTATAAATGTGAATTGTATTATACAACTTGAATTTGAACCATGTATTATTTTCCTGAAAACAATGCTGAATATTTTTTTTTAATACCATTGCTCCATATATTTCTATGGTTGAATATTTCTATTCGTTGGCTGAATGCTTCAGCTATCACTTTCAAAATAATAACAATAATAATAAAAAAAGAAAAGGAAAAGTAAAAGTAAAGAAAAAAGAAATCACAATATTAAACAAACATCCACAAATCAATGATACTACTTGTGCAATTTTTTTTTTCTAAAAGCTTGAATAATAAAATATAAGGCAAATTATATTAAATCCCCTCAAATTATCAATAGACTTTACTATCTTAATGTTTTAAACTCAACAATTACCCTCTCAAACTATTTGAATTTGAACATTAAAGTCTTTATGTTAGTCTGTTGTTAGATATTTAAATGAAAATTTATTATGCACATGATAATTATATTAAATTTTATGATCAAATTATCCTAGTTTATTGTTTGTAAAAATTTAATACAATCATCATATGCGTAGCACTTAACAAATTTTCATCTGAATATTTAACAAGTGACTAACAAAATGACTTAATGTTCAAATTCAAATAGTTTGAGGAAATAATTGTTAGATTTAAAACATTAAAAAGGTAAAATGTAAATGGTCGATAGTTTGAGAGAATTTAATATAATTTGCCTTAAAATATATGTCACTTTCTCAATTTTTTTAGTACACGCTGTTCAACTCCTAATCTTTCTCCACCATAGACTTACTCATTTTACAATTAATCTGAGGCGGCTTAACATTTTATGGGACTTGAGGCAAAAAATTTAAATAAGGTATTTTTATACATTTACGTCTTAATTTTTTCGGAGGGAAAATTACAAAAAGAAAACTTAGAGTTTGAGTTATGTAACAAAATAAATTCTAATTTTTTTAATTTTGTCAACCTTATACTTTGGATTTGTTTTCGATCTAAACAATTAGTCTATTTTTGTTAAGTAAAATCGGTAAAAAAAAAAAGAGAAAGATATTTTAGTCATTAAACTCAATAAAATGCATTCCCTCTTCTGGTTCCAATAAACCTAATCAACTCATAGTTCCTCCTCCTTTAGAGTCAATTCATCCATCCAAATCTATTGACCTAATTAACCGGTACCATACTCTTGGTACTATCCACCGTCCTGATTATTCATCTGCATTGGCTAATGATCCTTTTGCCTCTAGCCAATCCATTTCAGTTACTCCACTTCCACTCAACCAAGTTCGCCCTTCTCGAACTGAGTACACCAAATCACATGTTACAAACCTCTTCTACAAAGAACCTAGTCACCCCAGAAGTCAAACCATTAATGAAATTGCTCAATTCCATTTTGGCTCTGGATGTCATTTCATTTCTTCACCTCCAGAGAAAAATCTCTCCTATTACAAAGATATCCTGCTCAACCATCATTCCATCTTGATTAAACCCATTCAGGATCGAACTTATGCTTACAAGATCCTATACCATTCACTCTACATTCATAATATTGTCTCCTTGCGAATGGGGAAATCCTAATCGCTTGAGCTTTACTCGGTCATTCTATTCAATATAATTATCATGATTATGTTGATGCTTGGTTCAAATTGTTCCTATACCAAAATGAGTCATTCACCACTCTGGTTCATTTCCTTTGATCAAAAATTCAAATGAGTTACCAACTTGGTTTATGAGATGGTGGTCCCATTATGGCGCCATTTCGTAAATTCTCCCAGCCTCAATGAAACAATTGCTTATTTTGTCATTGCTTACCCATTCACCGCTTCATCGTAAACAATTTCCTTTTTTCCTCAATTTTATGTCTATATACAAAATTACATGGATATACAAATGGCATTATGGGATTGATGATAACATAATTATCCGCTAACACTCAGGTAATTGGTGGGCTAAGTTCAATGTGCACAGAATTATTGAAATTGTTCATGAAGAATTCCCTCGATCAATGTGCTCCAACTCGCAATAATCAAAGCCCAATGAGAACCCAAACATGTCATCAAGGAAGTCAGCCCAGCCTTCCTCCAGTCAACCTTGGAAGCCCCTCATCTAGTGGTTCCAAGCCCAAATCAGTTCAACCGGCCCAATCTAAATCCAAGGGAAAGTCCAAAGTTCCCATAATTCCGGACCAACCCAAGGATCATTCAAGGCCCAAGTCAAAATCCAAATCAACGGCAAAGCCCATTTCACCTCCTGCTCGGCCCAAAGCTAAATCCAAAGCCAAGTCCAAGCCCTCCAGGGATGAAATGTTCCAGATGGCTCGGCAACTTATAGATCGAGCTCAAGCCCAATCAACCAATTCAGATGATTCAGAAGAAGGATCAGACAGTTCAGCTCAATCTTCTGAAGGATCAACTACTCAATCCATTCCATATGGACGACCCGAGTTTCAAGATGCTCAGGATCCATATGCCTAGTCAACATAGGATTCTTTATAAATACAAAATTGGCTTCAATCAATACTCTTTTGAGAAAAGCTGCCAATTTGTATTTATTCTGATTCCTTTATTCACATTCTCCACCGAAAGTGATGAATAGTAAAAGCTACTGTTCACTTTTACTGTTCACATCACAATTTGGTCAATCAACTTTGTTAAAAGCTGCTAACTGTTCAATCAATCAACCGAAAGCAACCGACCTGCTTTCGGTCTCCAATCGCCGCCATGCCTTCATCATTCAAATTAATTCATCTTTGCATAGTTACTTTGCCAGCTGCCTCTATCATTCAGCCAATTCATATGCTGCATAGTTACTTTTATTTTCTATATATTTGTAATCAAATGTAATCACTCGACACCTTCTTCTTCTTTTAACCCTTCTGATTGAAAGAAAAACCCAGAGTGCTCTGAGTGAGGTTTACTTTTCCCCGTTCTGTCTTCCTAGTTAACAATCAAGATCCTTGCAGATTACAACCATTGTAAGTGCAAGTTATTTTTCTGTAATTTTCTATTAATTTAATTAAATGTTTTAATTTAAATGTTTTTGGTTTTGTGCATTCCAATACTGTCTTTGTTTAATCCGGTTCATATTTGATTTCGTAATCCATCTCCTTCATTGTTTGTTGCTGCTTCCGCGTTCATGGTATCAGAGCCCAGTTATGTTGTATCCTGTTTCTAACTGTTTAGTTTCTTCCAATTAATCGTTCCTATTGTTTATTTGGTTAATCTAGTTTTCAATTCCATCTTAATCACCCACGAGATCAGTCTGTTATCCACCTGGTTTACATCACCCACTTCCATTTCCTGTCCGGAGTAAGTCCTTAGAGTTAGGCAGTGTGGACATTTAGGATAGGGTGCAGATTAAACCAATTTGGTCTGTGATAACTTGACAAGAATAGGGTATGTATTAAGATAATTGTAAAACTGATTAATTAAAAAGAACAATGAGTCGATTATTTAGAAGTAACTCATCAGTCAGTTCTAGGTCAACTACCTTGCCTTCCATACCTAATCACGGTTTAGTAATTAATGAAGAACATGTTGAAATACAAAATGATCCAATTAATGTAGACTGGAATATCCCAAAATTACCAATCAAAGAAATTTATAAAACTTCTTTTGTACAGAATACTTTTAAATTCACTTTGCATGTTAAAACTATGGAACAAGTTTATGCTTTGGAAAAACCTGTGGAAACTCAGTCAATTATTTGATGCTCATCTTATTAAGAGATATTTAAAAAATGATTACAATTTTATTCATATAGGATTAATTCAAGTTGGTATTAAACCATTAACTCCACAAGGTAAAAATACTTCTGTTTTGTTATGTTTACGTGATGCTCGTTTTCTTAATTACAATGATAGTTTAATGGGTATGATGGAAATGGTCTTCATAAAGGTCCAGTACATTTTAATTGTTTTCCTGATTTTACACTTAGTTTAAAAGATCCAAATATTTTACATGCTTTAACATTAAATATTCAATTACATGGTTCATTTACTAACATGATGACTAAAACTCATAATATTGCTTTAATTTATCGTGTTCACTATAAATGTATGAAAACTAATTTAAATGTTCATGCTTTACATAAATCACCTAAAGATAAAACTTTATTAATACAAAGTAGTAGTACTGATTCACATATTAATGTTCCACAAATGATTGAATGGAAAAATGTTGAATTACCTGATGAATGGATTACTGTTAATGAACATTACAAACATAATCAACAACAATCATCCATAACTGATATCCAAGATATCCGTCAATTTAATGATGGTTCTGTTCATATTAAATTTAATCGTAGCCAATCTTCTCGACATAGTACATCTAGTGTCCCTAGTGAAATTGAAACTGAAGATGAAATATTTACTACCCCATTATTCCGGAAAAATAGTCAAATACATTTCGGTCCACATATTGGTCCTTCAACTCAAAATAAATTAAAAGGAATCTTGGACTTCCAAGGTTTCACCCATTTTTCACTTAAACCCTAGCGTTTTAATTTCGACAAATTAAATCTTGGACTTCCATTCGTGTTTCAATGTGCTCCCTCCATCTATCTCCGTCTGTGTAAGATAACAGATTGGGTTTAAAGTGAAAAATGCGTGAAATCTAAGAGTTTTTTTTTTTTTTTTGTGTAATTAACCATTTTTTAAAATTAAAATCACTAAAAACAAAATAGGGTTAATTACAAAATAAACCCCAAGATTTCACGTGTTTTTCACTTTAAACTCTAGTGTTTTTCATTTTAAACTCCCTCTGTTACCTTATATAGATGGAGATAGACGAATGAGGCACATTGAAACAGGATGGAACTCCAGGGTTTAATTTGTCGAAATTGAAATACCGGTGTTTAAAGTTAAAAACACGTGCAACTTTGAGGTTTTTTTTTTTTTTTTTTTGTTTTTTTGTTAAAAGACTCAAACCTAGAATTTTTTATTTATTTATTTTTAAATTTAGAACTTATTTTTATAGATTTTTGTAATGTAAAATTACTAATTAAAATTTTGTATTCATGTTTTTCTAACATACCTTTTCAGATGATATTGTAGTTTCTTTCTTGTGATATAATTAACCTTAAATAATAACTTAGCATTTTTAATTTTGGATTTTGCAAAAGCTAAGCAAATCTATACTATCAATATCACAAACAAGTGCCATGCGAACACATTTGAAATTAAAATAATATTTTTTCAAAAGAAGTACCATGTTATTTTAATTTCTTGAAACTAAATAGTTGGTATAGTGGTGGTGGTGGTAGGGATGGTATGTATAAGATCAAATTTAAAATAAGTTGAAATTGTTTGAGTGCTGAATTAAAAATAAGTTGTTTGATATGCATAAGATTAAATTTGAAATTTATTATTTTGAAATTATACATTTTAATTTTTATATTGTGATGATGGTAGTGGTAGTGGTGATAGGGATGGCAGTAGTGGTAGTAGCGACGATAGTGGTAGTGGTGGTGATGGTGGTAGCAGTAGTGATAACAGTGGTAGTGGCGATAAGAATGACAAGGGCATGACGGTGGTAGCAAATGGTGGTAATGTAATGGCGGAGGCAAAGGGCGAGAGCGATAGCGATGGCGGTGGTGAGTTTATAATAGTGTATATCAATACTTATGTTTAGTATTTATAAATCCAATCAGAATTAAGTATGTTTCATATGACTTAAAATTTTCTTAAGTTTTAGCTTACATTTTAAGAGAGACTTAAATTTTTAATGACATCAATTATGATTATCAAACAAGCTTAATTAATTATCACTTAATCAATTCAGTTTTAAGTGCTGAATTATATTATCAAACACTCCTTAAGTGAATATATTTTTAAAATTACAATTCACAGTATAATAATAGTTTGGGCACTCGGTTCATAAATCCAATTTTGAATTTTCTTTATCCAAAGGTGCACACCCTAAAACACTTTGTCCATAAGGGCAAGCTTCTGCAAAAGGACCAAAATACCCATCTCACACGTTTTATATCTTGCTTTCAAATCTCTCTCACCCTTATCACATCTCTCTTTCTCTCTCTCTCTCTTACATAGTTCATTTGTCGCCACTCATTCATTGCGGCGGTGGCGTTATCACCGCCGATTTTGCATCTGACACCATTGATGTTGACTTCATTGCCGACGGAGATCTCAGCCGGCGATCACACCATCGGTGAACTCTCATCACCACCAAAGACTTTAGTACCACCGCAGCACCTCTTCTCACCATCCTTTGTTGTCTGCCACCGCCGAAGGCCTAAAGAAGAAGATCTCCCAATCTCTCTTTTCTTTTTTCTCTCTTTCAAGATCCAACAACCACCGTAGCTTCATCGGCTCCGTATCATCAACCAAAAACATAACAGATCTCTTATCTGTTCTTTTTCTCTGACTCTCTTCATTGTTCACTCACTCTTACTACCTTCTTTGGCTTGCGCACGTCGTGGTTCTTGAATCTGAGATCTAACACTTCATCCATACCACTACTAGCGTTTTTACTGCTCCGACGGTTTCAGCGACCATAAATCCTCATTCCGACGAAGAGAGAAAGAAGAAGAAGTAGAGGGCCCAATCTGGTATGTCAACTCAACAATTACCGCTGATCTAAACAGATTCGGCCATGACGTTTGCATCGGCGCAACAACCACCTTGGAAACGGTGGTTCTTCAAGTTCTGAGCTCTAAATCGACAATTGCATGAGGCAATTGAGGAGGATGAGGACTCTTTCGTATTTCTTGAAATTTTATCTGTTGAAATGATATTGATTCAAATCTCTCAAAGTTTTTTTTTTTTTTTCTCATCTAGATTTGTAATGATTTGTTTTTTGTAAATATGTTGCGAATTTGTTGATTTTATGATTGTTTCTTTAGTTTTTTCTTGTTTTTTGAAATTCATTTCTAGTTTTTAGGTATTGTTTTCATGCTTGTTAGAGTCTTATGATGTGATCCATAGGTCTGTCAATTAGTGGCGTAGCCAAGAATTCAGTGAAGAGGGGCACAAATTAATGACAATATTATTATTATTTTTTTTCATAATAAACAATAATGAGATATTACTAAACCTAAATGTTAAGAGTTCATTTGGATAAATGTGAAATTTAAATTAAAGGATTTGAGATTAAATTTTATACAAATATTGGGGAGTAACTATTTTATAGGTGGATTGGAGAATTAAAAAAAAAAAAAAAAAAAAAAAAAAAAAAAAAAAAAAAAAAGATACATTGAGACAGAAATGATATATTTTAGTAGAGAAATTCTATAAAACATAACGCAAAAAAAGTGTCTATCATATATCACAATTATAATTTTCGTGGTCTTTAGTTATAATACATTATAGTGTTAGATATAATTTAGTTATAACTTATTGTGATTGTTATTTTGGTTATGACTGTATATCAAGTAATAATTAGTTATGACTCATTCTGATATTAATTATGACCTATTGTAATTTTTTTATTTTTTTATAATTGAAGCTATGTTGCTTGATTATAATTTACATAGTGGTCATTTTAGTAATAAATGGAAAGAAACACATGGAGGATAAACTCCACAACTTAAATGTAACTAACAATCCAATAAATTTCATATCTTCATTGAAATTAATTATGTTTGCATGTCAATAATGATAGACATCACCATTATATTGAAATTTTCATAAATAATAATATGACTTATCATAGTCTTGTTATTTTCAATCAAAATAATCATTATTGTTCTCATAATTTTAAAAATGTCATTGACATTTCATTTTAAATAATATTTTTACAAATTTTTTTATTTAAAATATTTTATTTATGTTTAAAAAAAAAAATTCCAAAACTCAGAGACACGTGGCCCCCTTAAGCCCTATGTGGCTCCGCCACTGCTGTCAATGATATTGTTTCAGATCTATTCACTGATTTTTGTTAATTTTGTTTGGCTATGATCAATGAAGCTAGTTCTATGAATTTAATCATAATTTTCTTTTGAACTGTGAATGCCATTTTGAATTATATTCAGATTCAACTGAATAGATAAAAATTAAAAATTAAAAAAAAAATGATCTGAACAGATAAGAAAAGGAAATATTTAAACAAATAGGCAACATTTAATAATGAAGAAAGTCAAAAAAAAAAAAAAACAAACAAACAAACAAACAGACAATAAAATATGTTTAAGATTTGAAAGATAGTCTAAAACGATAAGTGAAAAAAATTGAACAAATAATAAAATCAATACCACTTTGTAGCTCGAAACTTCAATGGCTTAAATGGCCCGATTTTTTTGTACACCTCTAATTTCTTTGTACACCCACATCTCGTATAACGCTGTACTGCTTAGCTTAGCTACACCTTTCATTTGGAGGGGAAAAAAAGAAGAAGAAAGAACAGAGTATAGAAAGAAAGGAGACGGAGAGGACACCTAAGCTCTAAAGAATGAGAGGAGACCGACTAACCTCTAAATAGTGAGAGGAGAGGAGCATCGACTGGGTAACGACGACGTAGAGAGAGGAGCATCGACTGAAATTCATGTTTTGTTGCAATCAAGAAGATGAACTAATTTCAATCTTCATGTTTGAAATTTCCATAATATCAATCAAAGAAGATAAACTAATTTTATATACTAATTTCATGTCATTGAAATTTGGTTGCAGATTGGGTGTTTTCGAAAATTTATATGCTAATTTCATGTGATTGAAATTTTGTTTTAAATTGGGAGTTTTGGAAAATTTATATACATGAATTTCATGTTCTGAAATTCAAGTTTTGTTGCAATCAAGAAGATGAACTAATTTCAATCTTCATGTTTGAAATTTTCATAATATCAATCAAAGAAGATAAACTAATTTTATATACTAATTTCATGTCATTGAAATTTGGTTGCAGATTGGGTGTTTTCGAAAATTTATATGCTAATTTCATGTGATTGAAATTTGGTTTCAGATTGGGAGTTTTGGTTAGAGAGGGACCTGGGTTTCAATGGAATGGTTTGGTTTGTTTGGTTTGGAGTCTAGAGTCTGAGGAGAGGAGAGAGAGAATATAACTCAGAATTCGGGCCATTCGAGTCGTTGGGTTTCGAGCTACAAAGTATTATGCTAATAAAATTTGGACAAATATTTGAACAAATAAGGAAAAAAAAGTGAACATCTGTGAGTAGATATAATTTTTTTTGAACAAATAGAAATTAATTTGAATAGATAGTTAACAAAAAATCAACAGATAAATTAACGGATAAAATTTAAAACAAAATGTCTTCCAAAACCAACAAAAAGATTTTTCATAAAACTATTTCACAAATGGTAACTCTCTCACCAACAAAAAAATATTCACTGAATTTAAAACTTTATACCTTTTTTACCTTGAATTTTTTAACAATTTTCTCTAATAGTTTTAGTTTAAAATAAAATGAAAATAAAAGATTGCATTACATAAATTTTGCATAAAAATTGGTTTCTATATCTATCCCCCTTAATCAAATGGTACAACCTTATTTATTATTATTTTTTTTAAAGATGGGTACAGCCTTAGAGCATCTCCAACGGTTCACCTAATGTTTTACCAAATCTGAGTAAAAAAATGGCCATTTCTTCAATTTGATACTTCACGCTCCAACGGTTCATCAAATCCCGTATCAAATCCAACAGTTCAGTGTAAATATATATATATATATATATATTTTTGCAGCTTTAAACGTTGTGTAAATAATTTCTGAAGAGTCTTTGGATGGAAGTGTCATAAGCGTAAATATCACTTCTTGCGATACAATCCTTGTTTTTTCTCAACATTCTCATCTTCTCTTTGCCCTCTTGAAGCCTATTGATCATCGCCATAGTCTGGCTAGCTGCAACTGTAGAGGAACTTCTCTCATCTTCAAGTTCCACGTATAAAGCATGTAAAGCTTTTCTCTCAGATCTTAATGGAAAGCATGTAAAGCTTCAAGTTCCAATTCATCAATTGTGTACCCAATTCATCAAAAGACTCTTCAGTACCCAATTCATCAATTGTGTTTGCCAGTGGGTGACCGGTTGGCTGACTGGCCGGTCGATCGGCCGGTCAACCGGTAAGGCAAGTTATTTTTTATTTTTATTTTTTTACCTGTTTGAACCTTTTTTGACCGATTTGAACCTACCTAATTTAAAGGAAACCGGTCGACCGGTTGGTTGACTGGTGTACCTCTTTCAACGATCATTAACAGTGATTTGGTAAAATCTGTATCTCGTTCTCAGTTTGATGTTTTTTTTGCTGAAATCTCATTTTAATATCAATCTGGTGCAACGGTTGGAGCATGAAAAAGAGGCTTTTTCATCAAAATTTGAATCGGATGCTGGGTTTGGTTCACCGTTGGAGATGGTTTTAAGAAGTCAAAAAAACTATTGGACATGATGTTGGCGGCTTACACATATAAGGCTTGTTTTGGGAAGTTGATTTTTAGTTTTTTTTTTTTTTGGTTTGTAGTAAAAGTTAAAAGTTGATTTTTTTGATTTTTTTTTTTTTTTCATTTTGGAAGTTGGCTTTTAGCCAATGGTGAAATTATAATTCTATCCCTCATAGGTCAAAATGTGTTACATGGGTAGAGTTGTAAATATTTTAAACTAAATAGGAATAGTTTAGTCATTTTATTATGATTTGACATCATAAACAAATATTAATCAAAAAAGCCAAAAGTCATTTTTTATCAACTTCTCAAATTATTTGTCTAAAAAAGTCAAAAACTTAGTTAAAAGTTAAAAAATTACTTCTTACCATCTTCTCAAAATAGGCCTAAATAAACTCTGATTACGTTATGATGACCAAATCAACCTCATTTCCCCAAATTAATAATAATTAAATGGGACCAAATTATGTTTATTGCCACGCACAAAAAATTAATAATAATAACAATAATGCGTTTTAAGCAATCTACATAGGCTTCGTTTGGGAAGCCAACTTTTAGATTTTTTTTTGGCTAAAATAATCATAAAAAATAAAATAAGTTTTTTAATTTAATAAAACAAAACATCGCATCTAACTCATAATCATTACATTCTTTTTTTCATAAAATGATCAAAAAAGTCAAAAGTCCTTTCCAAATGAGACTTTTTAGCCCAGGCTAAAATAGCCAAAAAAGTCAAAAATTCAAAAAACTAACTTCCTTTCCAAACAAAGCAATAGAATCCCTCCCATCATCACAACAAATTCCAAGCTTTTAAAATTTTATTTAGGGGGTGTGTGGGAAGAAATTTTTTTTGGTTAAAATAACAATAAAAAACAAAATAGGTTAAAATAATTAATAAGACAAAATATCACATCAAATTCATAATCATTTCATTTTTTTCTCTCACAAATATCACATTCAACGATAAAAAAATCAATTATTTTTCCAAACACAAAATTTTAGCTTACTAAAATAGCCGAAAACTAAAATATCAGTGGCGGTGTTTGGGGCCAAATTTTTTAGGTTTTTTTTTTTTTTCACTAAAAGACAAATTGGTTACAAAACAAAAAAGAAATAAATCTAAACAAAATATCACATCAAATTCCATAATCATTTTACTTTTTCTGTCACAAATATCACATCCAACCACAAAAAAATCCAACTATCTTTCCAAAAAAAAAAAAAAAAAAAATTCTCTAATAATATCCTACAACTAAGAAAATCTACTCTGTTTGGGAAGTGGGTTAGGTTTTTGGTTTTTTGACTTTTTTTGTTATTTTAGCCTGAGTTAAAAAGGTTAGTTTGGAAAGGACTTTTTGACTTTTTGATTTTTTTAATTTTTTTTGTGAGAGAAGAGTGTAATGATTATGGGTTGAATGTGATGTTTTGTTTGTTGTAGCTAAAATAGTATATTTGTCTTTTGTGGCTAAAATAGCCAAAAAAGCTCTTGCCAAACGAAAAAAATCCACTTCCCAAACATCCACTAAAATAGCAACTTCCTAAACACCCACTTAGTGTTATGGTAGTCATATTGTGTGTTGAAAATATATATTTTGGATTCGTTTAGGAAGCCAAGTTTGGGGTTTTTTTTTAACTATTTTAACTACAAAAAATAAAATAGACTTTTTAATATAGGCAAAATTTCACATCTAATCTATAATTATTACATCATTTCTCTCACAAAAAATTCAAAAATATCAAAAGTTCTTTCCAAACAAGACTTTTTAACCCTAAATTAAAAAAGTCAAAAAATTAGAAAGGCAATACGAGCCCTTTATGCCAAACAAAAAATTATAAGAGTACTATTTATGTGAATTCTCGATAAATAAAAGATTATAAAATGAGCGTACTTTTTGATATTTTAAATAAATATATTTTTTGACTTTTTATGAAATATGGGTTAAATTTGAAGTGATGTGGTAGAAATGTGATATGATTTAAATAAGATAATATGACTTAAATAGGATAGTAACTTTTTTAACTTTTTGACTTCTTTAGTATATGCCAAACAAGACCTAAATGAATTATTTATTGTTTATCAATTACCAACTAAAAGTGGATCAATACTTTACTCTGAGTATCACCTATACAAGAAAGTGGATTCACGCATTGATAATCTGAACCGTTCACTTGTAGTACTTTGTAAGTAAATTATTTATGAAAATAAATAAAAAGAAAAGAGAAACAAATTGATCTGATAATTGGAGTCAAATAATTTCTTGATATTTGTCTTAAAATAATAAATAGTCTACTTTTAAAATAGGAAAAATTACCATTTGCTCCATTTATATTTGATCATTTTTTTACTTTGACACTTAAAATTTATTTATTTTTTCACTTTAGCCTTTATATTTCAAGTTTTTCTCAATTTACTCTTAAAGTTAATTTTTATTAAAAATTAGATAAAAAAATGACACATTGATAGTCACGTAATATAAATATATTTTATTATATATATTTCACGCTTCTAATACAAACTCAAATTCTAATATAATAATATATTTTTTATATTATGCGATGGGTTATCGTGGCATTTTTTAATCTAATTTCGAACAAAAGTTAACTTTATGGGTGTGTTTGATTGGGCGGACTAGAAAAGGGAGGATTAGAATCTATCGGACTTGAGTCCTGGGACTGTGAATCCCCCGGACTATTTGGTCGGATTGGATATGTATCCTGTGTTTGTTTTTTCATGGAATTAGATGTCTGAAAAGGACTATTTTCAGTGAATCTAACGTTTGGTTGAACGGACTGGATAGGATAAATGAACAAAAGACTATTTTGCCCTTTTTCAATTAATTATTTTTAATAGGATAATTATTAAATAAATTATTTTTGGATAGGATAATTATTTGGTCGGATTATTTTTGGACTGGATAGGATAATTATTTTTGGACAAATGAATCCAACGTTTAATTATTTTTAATTAAATAAATTTGTTTTTTTTAAATTAAATAAATAAATAAATAAAATATCAATAAAATTTGTTTTAAATCATTACTGTATAACAAATCATTATTTTTTTTACATACAAAACTTTACTGTGTGGTCCAACTTTACATACAAGTCATTAGTGAATCCAATTTATTTTTTTTACATACATAACTTTACAAAAAAAAAAAATTTTACATACACAATTAAATAAATAAATAACCACTAAATTTGATTTAATAAAATACTGTATAACCTGTATAAAAAATTTATATTATTTTTTTAATTAAAATTTTAAATAAATTTTAAATAAAACACCTATTACAATTTAAATAATGAAATTAAATAAATTATAAACAAAATTTTAAAATAAAACATCAATAAAATATCTATAAAAAATTATTTTAAAAAATTAAATAAATAAAACATTAATAAAAAGTTAAATAAAATTATTTTATTTTTAAATTGAGACATTTAAATTTTATTGAATTTTATTAAATATAATACATAATTAAATAGTAGAGGGTCAAAATGATCATTTCATCATCTAATCCAAACAGTGATTAGTCCCCCATATTCTGTCCCACCCTCAGATGATAGCCCCTATATGGGGACATGGAGTCTGGCCGGACTCCATGTCCGACGGACTAAAAAAAAATCAAACGACGGATTAGGAGCACTATTTGGACTCAAGTCCAAATAGTAGATAGTCCCCCCCTAATCCCCCCAATCAAACACACCCTATGAGTAAATTAAAAAAAAAATGAAATATGAAGATCCCAAGTGAAAAAAAAAAAATTTAAGGGCCAAAGTGAGAAATGAGTCAAACTTAAAAAAGGTAAAATGTAATTTATCTTTTAAAATATAATTTGTCCTTAAATTTTGGGCAAATTATACTAACAGTTCCTATAGTTTGGGATTTGTGTCACTTTGGTCCCTGACTTTCTACTTGTGACACATTTGGTCATAAATTTTGAATCTTGTTTCAAATAAGGACAATTGAAGATACTTTTTTTAATTTCAATGGCAAAATCGTCAATTTGATAAAAATAAATGTCAAAAAAATATTTTTAAAGTTTTATAAATTATTTCTATCCACTAAAGATAAAATTCTATAAAATTGATAAATCTTTTAGACATTTATTTATTTATTTTACCAAATTAAGTTTTATTATGTGTTTGGATGATGGTTCTGTAATGGGTGGTTGTTAGGATTTTAATGTGTAATCGATATATTTAATACATGAAATTTTTTAGTTTTGGATTTTTTGATTTAATAGATTAGTTTAATAATGATATCAAAATTGTCGCTATATTCGACTTTTGAAAAAATACAAACTAATTTAATGAAAATAAAAACAACTATCCATTACATGCTTATTATCCAAACATATATAATAAAAATTAATTTGATAAAATAAATAAATAAATAAATATCTAAAAGATTTATCAATTTTACATAATTTTATCTCTAATAGATAAAAATAATTTTTAAAAATTCAAAAATATTTTTTTGACATTTATTTTTTTCAAATTAGTTTATATTTTATCAAATTGACGATTTTGCCATTGAAATTAAGCAATAGTATCTTCAATTGTCCTTATTTAGAATAAGATTCAAAATTCAAGATCAAATATATTACAATTAAAAAATTAATGATCAAAATGACATAAGTCACAAATTATAGGCACGGTAATGTAATTAACCCATAAATTTTAAAGATAAATATGAACAAATTATATAAAATAAAATAAAAAAATGAAAAGTCAAAAGATTGTATTGTTAGGTGGGAATGTAACTGTCAAAGTAAGCAAGCAATAAATGTGTTGGATGCTGCATTGTGGTATAATTGATCTTATGACTGAATAATTGGTATAAGGCTTACCCAATGAGTCAAATATTTTTTAACAGTTTTGATGTAAACAAAATTACTTAATTATAACTTGTGAAGATAAAATGAATTAAAGAAAAAAAAAATATTTTTTAAATTTTTTGAGGGGGAACAAAAGAAAGGAGTAACCTCTGATTTTTTATTGTTATTTAAATCTGCTCATTATTATATTGTAGCCAACCATGAAAAAAAAAAAAAAAAAAAAAAAAAAAAGGAAAGAAAAGTCAGACATTACTACATTTCCCACTTTCTCTTAGGTTTTTTTAACGTATTTAGCGTCCTAAAAACGTTGATTTTTTAATTAGATTTTTAGATTTTTTATTTTTATAAAATATATTAAAAAGTGTACCATATTTTTTTCCTTACACACTTTAACATTTCTATTACAATACATACATACTTATTAAATTAACAAATCTTCACACAAAATTAAGTTTTACTTTTATCATAAGGCTTGGTACGCGAACAAATTATTTTAATAATTTTTTAATTTTTTATAAAAATATGTATAAAAAATACAGAGAATGATATAATAACTTAAGTATCGTTTGTTAGTTACATATTTTAACTAAAAAAATTAAAAAATTATTATAATTTATCACATTACTTTTTCTATTTTTTAATATATTTTTTCATAAAAAATTTAAAAAAATACTAAAATAATATATTTCTAAACCAGACTTGATAATAACTTTTTAATTTTTTAACTACAATATCAAGTAGCCAAACGATATAATTCACATGAAAACGCTCTAACAATGCAATGCTCTAGATCAAATTCTCTCTCTCATATACAGACCTCACTTTTTTTTTCTTTTTTTTTTTTAGTAATGATTCAGACCCTTACAAAATATTACCCTCACAATTCCTACCCACTTGTGATTGATTTAAGTAAGAAAAAAATATATATAAATATATCATTGATCTATATTACTATAAAGGTGATGTGGATCTCTCTAAAAGAAAGTCCTAAGCATTATTCTTTTTTTTTAAGTTGGGTTTAGCTACAAATTTCAAAAAGTTGATTCGACAGAGAGTAAAGAGGATAATTACAAGCATACCATCAAAATTTGAAAACCACTCTTTTGTTTTTTCGTCAAATTTTAAACTATACATTTCAACCCTCACAACACAATTATAAAATTACATAATTTTCACTATTTTTTTATTATAAAAAGAAGACATTTATACAGTTTTTTTTTTTAATAATTAAGAAATCTAAACAATAATTTTAAAACTAATAATTTCGGTGATAATTGAAAGATTATCCGTATAATTAATCCCAAAAAAATTAATAATAATTTTCACCGGTATAAGTCATCTTTTCTTTGAGATGGAAAAGTAGAGATTAAAGTCTCAATCTGCGACTGCATGGAAAAGTAGAGATTAATAGTAATTTATCTGGATAATCTGCCTCCCCAAGATGATCTATTTTGTAATTTTTTAATAAATTTCTATTTTATTACCCCAATATGCAAACCTTTTGGATAAGTCATTCAAAAACTTTATTTTATTATTTTCATGACACTTAAGTTGTGTTTAAATATAAAAGCCTTATTTGTTATAACCTATTTTAGTCCATCTTTTTATCTTTTTTGGGTCACATCAATTAACATCTCCTCTCTACCTTTTTACACATTTTTTTTATAAAAATTTAAAAAGTATACTTATTTAGGATATCTCAGACCACCCCTAAATTTGTAGTAGTTTACAAAGAAAAAGAAAGAGTGACAAAAATTTAACTTTTTTTTGTCATATTTTTTCTTCACATTTCATTACTCAAATTCAAAATCCAAAGACAATTTAAAAAATATGCTACAATCAATATCTATCCTTGATGAAAATTTGAGTATGCAAAAAGGTTTATATATGCTGATGTGGTCCCTGCTTGGTTCTTCCAAGCATGGCCTCATTATATTTATTTTTTATTTCTATCATTTACTTTGTCCAAGTCTAAGTCTGGCATCAAAGAAAAAATATTAGATTCAAAATTTTGATCGACACTTAAAAGTTAAAAATCATGCATATTTGAAATTGATGCTTCAACTGAAATTCAAAATTCATACTTTTCATCCTCAAATTAAGGAATGTTTGAGCTTATGAGTAATGTTAGAGACTGTTAAAACATTACTCCTAAATTTAGTCATATTAACAACAAGAAGTTTAATTAGTTGATTTTTAAACAAATCAACAATAACTGTCCATGTCATTCAGGATAAGCATTTTCCTTGAGCTTATGTCTATCCGTGTGTTATGAGAGAAACAAATATATGTGTGGTTAATTACTCTTTTGGTTACCAAAATATATATTTGCGTCATTTTTGTCCCTAACATTCAATAGCATCAATTTTATACACAAAGTATTAAATGTGTGTTGAAATGGCCTCTATAGCTTACGCATCAGTATTGTGGTTAGAATATGAGGTTTTTTTACAGGGGAATTACATTTCAATGAGATAGTTTTTTTATTTTTTTTAACAAATAAGCACTCCTGCAGCTTTTCACTTGCACGAATCACTTGCACTTCACATATTTTTGTAATTTTTTTGTCCCACTATACTGTAATTCTTCCTTTTTTTAAAACAAAAAAATTACACCTCAACACAAACAAAAAAAAAAAAGTTATTAGATCTGTAAAGGGATTTTCCTCCCCCCCTTTTTTGGCTGAGGTGTAGTTTCATCCCTGCAATCATAATATTTTGAAAATGAAATTAACATTATTGAAATGTTAGGAATCTAAATAAAGCAAAGTACACAAGCATAAAAGTCCAATTAGCCCCTAAAAAATGACAATCAATGTAAGGTTGGACAACATATTCAGTAGTAATGAGAAGAAATTTCTTTTTAAAATAACTTGGCAATGCTAATTTGTCAAACCAGAAGATGACTAAAGGTCAACATTAAATTGGGCCTACAAATCAGGTATGTTTCTCTTCAATTTGGTTTTTTAGGACCTTGTTTGGTTGTGACATTTAGCAGAAATGTCCTGTTGTTGAGTAAATGTTTCAATGTACTGAGCGATCATTGAAATAGTTTTGCCTATTGCATACAAGCTATGACAATTCAAAAATGTAGCCATTGATTAGTCAATCCAAACCACCTCATCAAATGAATCAAGGTACCTAGAATCTTATAAATGGACCCATCTACATGATCATTCTCATCCGGCACTATGTCCATCCATCCCATGTACTCTAAAGAACCAGGATCTCTTAAAAATAAATCTTGGAGGGATGTGTTTGGCGATAATAATTTCGTGTGTTTTGTTTTGTATTCGATTCTATGTCTTTAGACTTCTTGTTAATTTAATAGTAATTAAGTTTCAAGACATAGATCTGACCACACAACCAATACCATGAAAATAGATGGAACAATAATTTGAGTGAAACAATTTTTGTGTGGCTAGAATTATTTTATATGGTTGGTTCTATGTCACTTTGTGTCCATAGAGTTATTGTTAACTAGCAATAAGTTTTAAATAGAATCGCTCAGAAATAATTTATATGCTTAGTTCTATGGTTGATTTTGTATTCCTAAACTTAACTAACAATAAGTTTTTGTAGGACAATCTTCACTGTAATTAATTAATTTTGTTTGTGTACTTAACAACAAACAGAATATCAAAGAAATAAAAGAAATGAGAGAAAATTGTTTGATTACAAAAATCAAACTAGAAATAAAATTAAATAAATAAAAACAGATTTTATTTTGTTACAAAAACAAAATTAAAATATGATTTAAATAAATAATAACAAAATAGAAAATAAATAAATAACTTACTTGATTAATTTCTTTGAATAATAATCTAATCAAGTCCAGTATTTGACACTGTGTCCTTAAGACAGATTCATCATCTCCTCGGTGTTTTCAGAATATGGATGTCTATCTCCTAAGATAAAATGATTAATAACAAATATATGCAGCACCACAATATATTTGTACAATAAACACACTAAGTGTTTTATACTCTCTCTGACAAGAAAATAATGCAGCAAAATGAAGAGTATGAATGCAGAATTTTATGGACGAAAATTAGTGAATTTGATAACAAATGAGGGCTAATTTATTTATAGATAGATTGGTGGCTTTCCATTTTGAATTAAACAGGTACAGTACCTGTTCAATTTGAATTAAACAGATACAAATTTGTTTAAGGCACTGTTTGGTTTGAAATTCGGGTGGATTTGAATTTGAACAAAACAAATTCGGTTTTAGGTTTGAATCTGGACAGATTCGGGTCTGTCTATGAAAAGGTGCAACAATTTGAATTTAAAATTTAAATCTGGACAGAAATTCGGAATTAATTTTTGGACAAATTTTATTTCAAAAAATCAAATTTAAATTCAAATATTTTTGGCCCAAAAAGATTAGTATTAGGCCAAACAAGCCCAACTCAACCTCACACTATGCACGATCGGACAGACGGCGGCGGCGGCACGCGCGTGTAGTGATTTTTGGGTCCAATGGATCTAACCCATTTTGCCCATAACCTCTCTCTCTACAAAACTTGGGTACCCCTTGAGGCACACCCCAAGTTCCAATGCCATGCCTTATAAACCCATTCAAACCTTCCCACCAAATCAATGCGGTACAAGCCATATTCAAACCTTTAAGGATTTTCTACCAAAACTCTATTTCCATGGAGCATACTTTGGCTTCAATTTCTTATTCACTCGATAATGGTTTTGAGCAACCAAATATACCACGTGAATCACAACGCGGCATAGAACGTGTTACCATTTAAATCCACGAAAATCAACGCACGAGTCCCACTTAAATATTAGACCAAAGTTAGGAAAAAATCTATTTTTTTACTTAGATTTTCCAAACCATTTCCAACAATCCCCCACATGAATGAAATTTGAAGACAACGAAAATGCAACAATATGCAGATTTTATCGAAAGAGTATAAATTGAAAATATCTTGCATCAGGATAGGTAGTTTTCGGCCTTGAACCTTCTCTAGTGATCACCTATCAGACTTACTGGCTAACCAATGGACGCGATGCCTTGAATTGTTCATCCGTTTGTGTAAGCCAAGACAATAGATTTCATACAAAATATCTTCTAACACATCGTGGTTCTCATTGCTGTGTTCATTTTGGCCTTGAACGCTCCTGATTTTCATAAGTGTTTCTAGAGAATTTAGCCTCTTCATTCTCATAGAACCTGCCCCAGTTCGACACTCATATAGATGATTCTTATTATAAGTATCTCTTTATACTTATCTTGATTTTTATACCTAAATCAAGCTATAAGTAATCATTAAAAGCAAAGCTTATCCTTATACCCCGCAGACAACATATGTTGCAGATATCACTCTCACCATAGAAATGGGTAAGGAATTTTAATCCCTTGGTGATTTCTGACGAGACATACATAACTTAGTTATCCCTTTGAACTTAGTTCTTGGGATCTCCAGTCATATAAGTAGAGTTACCATTATGACGACTCTTATGTAATAGTCTTTAATCCCATCCCTTTCGATGAACCATACACTAGCTCTTTTATCAAACCTTTTGCTAATAGATCCACAATATTCTCTTTAGATTTTATATAATATATTGAGATTATTCCATTTGATAACAATTGCCTTACGGTATTATATCGACGACGAATGTGTTGTGACTTACCGTTATACATATAATTATGTGCCCTGCCTATTGCATATTGACTATCACAATGAATGCAAATAGCTGGCACAGGTTTTGGCCACATATGAATGTCTTCTAAGAAGTGACGAAACCATTTTGCTTTTTCCCCTACTTTGTCTAAAGCAATGAACTTGGATTCCATTGTGGATCACGCAATGCATGTTTGTTTCGTGGATTTCCAAGAAACAGCAGTGCCTCCTAGAGTAAAGACATAGACACTTGTGGATTTTGAAGCTTTAGTATCCGATATCCAATTTGTATCACAATAACCTTCAAGTACTGCTAGATATTGAGTAAAGTTCAAACCATGATCACGGGTGAATCTTAGATATCTAAGAACCCGAATGATCACCTTCCAATGGTCTTCTCCGGGGTTACTAGTGTACCTACTCAATTTACTAATAGCATAAGTTGTATCAGGACGAGTACAATTCATTAGGTACATTAGGTTTCCAATGATTTGGGAGTATTTTAACTGAGACACTGCATCACCTTTATTTTTCGATAAATAAAGGCTAATGTCTACAAGTGTTCTTGCTAAATTCATATCATCCTTGATAAATTTATCAAGAATTTTCTTAATATAATAAGATTGAGATAATGCATATCCGTCAAATGTTTTAGTAATTTTCATTTCTAATATAACATCTGCAACCCCCATATCTTTCATATCAAATCTTTTGTTAAGCATTTGCTTAGTTGATTTGATCATGTTTTGACTACTTTCAATGATAAGCATGTCATCCACATAAAGACAAACGATGACATATCCTTGGTCAGTGTTTTTAACATAGACGCATTTGTCACATTCGTTTATCTTAAACTCATTAGTAAGCATTGCATAATCAAATTTTCCATGCCATTGCTTAAGTGCTTATTTTAATCCATAAAGAGATTTTACAAGTCGATAAACTTTCTTTTTTTGCCCTGGCATTACAAACCCTTTGGGTTGCTCCATATAGATCTCTTCATTTAGATCACTGTTTAAGGAAGTTATCTTAACATCCATTTAATGTATTTCTAAATAAACAATGTTGCTATAGCAATAAGCATGCGAATGGATGTTATTCTTGTCACAGGAGAATATGTGTCAAAATAATCCAGACCTTTCTTTTGTTTGTAACCTTTTCCTACAAGTCTTGTTTTATACTTGTCAATTGAACTATCTGCTTTCATTTTTCTCTTAAATATCCATTTATATCCAAAAGGTTTAGAACCTGGTGGAAGATTCACCAATTCCCAAGTATGATTTTGCATAATGAACTCAATTTCATTATTGACAGCCTTTTTCCACAAAAGAGCTTCAGAACCTATCATTGCTGCCTTAAAGCTTTGAGGTTCGTTTTCTAACAGGTATGTTAGGAAATCTAGACCAAAGGATTTTGATGTTCTTGCTCTCTTACTTCGTCTTGGTTCATCATCAGTTAAATCTTATTGGTCGAGACCATTACTAGTCTTTTATGTTTGATTGTCATTAGTCTCTTGACTTTGTGTACAATCATAAGTTCTTTTCTATGAACTTAATTCATGTCCTTTCTTATAAGGAAAGACATGTTCAAAAAACACAGCATTCCTTGACTTTATAATAGTGTTCACATTTATATCAGGTATTTCTGATTTATAAGTCAGAAACCGATATGTACTACTATTCTGAGCATAACCAATAAACACACAATTTACTGTTTTTGGTCCAATCTTAGTCATTTTTGGAACAGGAACTTCAACTTTTGCCAAACACCCCCACACTTTTAAGTTTTTGTAGAAAGGTGGTCGACTTTTCCACAATTTATAAGGAGTGTTGTTGGTTTTCTTGTGGAGTATTCTATTAAGAACATAATTAGCAGATAATATTGCTTCCCCCCACAAGTTCTGTGGTAATCCTGAACTTCGTAACATGGCATTCATCATTTCTTTAAGGGTTCTATTCTTTTTTTCAATAATTCCATTTTGCTGAGGAGAATAGGGTGCTATAGTTTGGTGAATAATGCCATGTTGTGCACAAAATTCATTTAATGGTGCATCATATTCACCACCCCTATCACTTCTAACTATTTTAATGGTTTTACCAAGTTGATTTTCAACTTTTATTTTGTAGAGTTTAAACATTTCTAAGGCTTCATCTTTACTTCTAAGTAAATAAATATAACAATATCTTGTGCAATCATCAATAAATGTTATGAAATACTTTTTACATTCTCTAATTTGAACAAATTTTAGATCACATACATCAGTATGAATTAATTCTAGAGATTCGATTTTCCTTTCAACCGATCTAAATGGAGCCTTAGTTAGTTTTGCTTCTACACAAACTTCACATTTATGATTAGGATTAATTTCAAACTTTGGTATATAATCCAAACCAATTAATCTACGCAAAGCATCAAAATTCACATATCCTAATCTAACATGCCATAAATTCGACACAATAATATAAACAATAGATGTGTTATTCTTATTCATAGCAACTTTCGGTACAACTGTCATTACATTCAACTTAAAGAGACCATCACTCATGTATCCCTTACCAACATACATATTACATATCACTCTTTGTTAATACAAATTTATCAAACTAAAAAACAAGCCTAAAACAATTTTTACTTAACAAAGAACCAGAAACTAAGGGCTGGTTTGGGGTGTCCTAAAAAAGTGCACTTTTTGTCTTTTTGGACTAAAAAAGTTGAGGAAAAAATATAAAGGTTTGGGTTAACTTTTTAGATTTTTTTGGAAAAATGTGTATTAAAAAAATGTATAGATAATTGTATAGGGGAATAAAATAATGTATAGGCGTGATTGGAAAGCGGCGTGGCGAGAGGGTGGGTAGGAGTTGATTTGCTACTTTTCGCATTATTTTGGATGGTTTTGTTCTTTTATGGGGTCATCACGGGTCCTATTTTGATAATCCGAACCGTTCAATGTGTATAAATCGTTAATTACTATAAGACCATCGAAAATCACGTTGATCGAATATCGATAGCTATCTGATCAGATTTGTTTTTTAATCATTATTTATAACACCATCCATTTTTTGTACATAACTGATTTGATCATGTAGTTATCGATATCCAATCAATGTGATTTTTGCGGACATATAGGACTCGACGATTTCTACACCTGAACGGTTCAGATTACCAAACGGGACCCGTGATGGCTCCCATGGGATTTAACAACGTTGTGTGACAAAATCACACCCGGTAATTCTTTTTCCCTCCATCAGGCTTGATCGCTGACGCCATCACGTCTGCTGTCTACTTTTCGGCAGATAATTAATTTTTTAATTTTTTTTTTTTTGGTGAATAGTGTTATCTTTTTGGATTTTGGAGTAACTTTTTGGCTTTTTGGACTAAAGTAGATTACCCCAAACCAGCCCTAAATTCTTCCGGATGTCAGGTACATGCAGTACGTTGTTGAGAGTCAGTTTTTTCCCTGATGTCATGTTCAATATCACTTTTCCTTGTCCAGCCACAGTAAAAGTAGAAGAATTCCCATGAAAAGTTGTTCACCATTTGCAGCCTCATTGTATGTAGTGAACATCTTCTTGTCCGCACAAATATGATGAGTTGCTCCATTGTCAACCCACCATTCTTTGGGATTTCTAACCAAATTAGCCTCAGACACCACAGCAAAGAGGTTGATGTCATTCACCCCGTCAGAGATGTAATCTAATTCAGTTACATTGGCCTGATTGGTAGTCTTCTTGCTTGTACTTTCATTATCATTCTTAGAGCGGCGGCAGTCAGAAGCTCAATGTCGAGTCTTGCCACAGTTATAGCATTTTCCTTTGAACTTCTTATTGTTATCGCCTTGTTTAGGACCATCTCCAGTAAATTTCCTCTTTTTGTTATGTGGTTTATGAACTTGTTCAACCACATTAGCTTTGGACTTAATGGGATTTTTCATATTTCTTTTTTCAGCCTTACAGTCTTCCTCAATTCTCAGTCTTACAATAAGTTCATCCATAGCCATCTCTTTGCGTTTATGTTTTAAATAATTTTTAGAATCTTTCCAAGCCGGTGGCAACTTTTCCACTAAAGTAGAGACTTGGAAAGACTTGCTTAGAAACATACCCTCAGAATGAATATCACGTAAAATTAATTGAAAACTTTGAACTTGAGAAATTATCGTTTGGGAGTGTACCATAACAAAGTCCAAAAATTTACCGACGACAAATTTCTTTGTACCGGCATCCTCTGTCTTGTATTTCTTCTCCAAAGAATCCCATAATTCTTTTGCTGACTTCAGAGGACTGTAAACATTATACAACATGTTGTCAAGGCCATTGAAGATGTAGTTTATGCACAAGAAATCTAAATGTTTCCAAGCATCTACAGCGGCAACAACTTGCCGATCACTTTCACCCTCTTTAAGTGCTAGAGCCTCTTTATGGAGAAACCGGGCCAAATTTAGAATTGTAAGATAAAATAGCATCTTCTGCTGCCATCTTTTAAACTCAGTACCGTTAAATTTTTTCAATTTTTTTTTATGATTTATTGGTATATGAACATGGTTCTAGATAGGGACCAGTGTTGGTGTAACAATCGGAGTACCACTTCCAGTTGCAGTTTCAGTTGCAGTAGCCATAATCTCTTATTACAAAAATCAGAAAAATTAAAACATAAATTAATTTTCTAGTTACTAAAATCAGAAAATAAATTATAACACAAAATAATTTTATTTTCCTTGTTACTAAAACTAGAAAAATAAAATACCACAATAATTTTCTGTAACACAAATTAATATTTTGCAATTATTAATGACACCAGTATATTACTACTAGTTGTCAAAGAAAAGAGACAGTATATTATTACTATCTGTCAAATAGCATAAACCACTATTTGTTTTTTCAACCAAAATATGTCTTTATGAAATCATAGAAAATTAAATACAATGAAGATACCAAAAATATATTATGTCTTAAGATTGTAGGATAATCTTCATTGTAATTAATTAATTCTGTTTGTATACTTAACAACAAACAGAATATCAAAGAAATAAAAGAAATGAGAGAAAATTGTTTGATTACAAAAATCAAACTAGAAATAAAATTAAATAAATAAAAATAGATTTTTTTTTTTGTTACAAAAACAAAATTAAAATCTAATTTAAATAAATAATAACAAAACAAAAAATAAATAAATAACTTAGTTGATTAATTTATTCGAATAATAATCTGATCAAGTCCAGTGTTTGACACTGTGTCCTTAAGATAGATTCGTCCTCTCTTCAGTGCTTTTAGAATATGAACGTCTATCTTCCAGGATGAAATGATCAACAACAAATATATGTAGCACTACAATATATTTGTACAATGAACACATTAAGTGTTTTATACTCTCTCTGACAAGAAAATAATGCAGCAAAATGAAGAGTATGAATGCAGAATTTTATGGACGAAAATTAGTGAATCTGATAACAAATGAGAGCTAGTCTATTTATAGATGGATTGGTGGCTTTCCATTTTGAATTAAACAGGTACAGTACCTGTTCAATTTGAATTAAACAGATACAAATTTATTTAAGGCACCGTTGGTTTGAAATTCAGGTGGATTTGAATTTGAACAAAACAAATTCGGTTTTGGGTTTGAATCTGGACAGATTCGAGTTTGTCTGTGAAGAAGTGCAACAATTTGAATTTAAAATTTAAATCTGGTCAGAAATTCGGAATTAATTTTTGGACAAATTTTATTTCAAAAAATAAAATTTAAATTCAAATGTTTTTGGCTCAAAAAGATTAGTATTGGACTGAACAAGCCCAGCCCAACCCAACCCAACCTCACACTCGCGCCCGACTAGACGGGCGACGGTGCGCGTGTGGTGATTTTTGGGTCCAATGGGTCTAGCCCATTTTGCCCATAACCTCTCTCTCTACAAAACTTGGATATCTCTTGGGGCACACCCCAAGTTCCAATACCATGCCTTATAAACCCATTCAAACCTTCCTACTAGATCAATGTGGGACAAGCCTTATTCAAACCTTTAAGGATTTTCTACAAAAAGTCCATTTCCATAGAGCATTCTTTGGCTTTAATTTCTTATTCAGTTGATAATTGTTTTGAGTAACTAAATATACCACGTGAATCACAACGCGGCATAGAATGCGTTACCACTTAGACCCGCAAAAATCGACGCACGGGTCCCACCTAAATATTAGACCAAACTTAGGAAAAAATTTATTTTTTTAACCAGATTTTCCAAACCATTTTCAATAGTTTTGGGACACAAAAATATTGGTAAAATAATTTAAGTGAAATTATTTCTTTTATAGTGATTCAAGTGATATATATGGTTAAAATTATTTTATATAGTTAATTTTGTGGTTGATTTTATCTCTAAACTTATTTTAGAACTAGTTTCCAAGTATCCATTAAAACTCTTCTTATCTTCTAGAGCCCAACAATTAGAAAAATCTTATAATCACTTCTAAAAGGAATTTTACTTCCAATATTTTGCACATGCATGTATGCTTCTATAAATGTATGTGTATATATATATATAAGATTTTCTTGACTATTTAGAAATTTATGATTAGTAAATTCAGATGCATGTTTTTTTTATTTTAAAGATTCAAAAACATGTTGATTTGAAGCCAATTGATTGATAATAGTATATAGGTTTACACCTACAGCTAAGCCTACATAGTTTGGAAAATGTCACAACTCAAGAGACCCATATGTGGCCATCAATTTGCTTGCTTATTAATATATAACTACTTAACAAGACTTTGGGGGTTCTTGAAAGGAAGAGACTGAGTAAGGTTGGATATAGGGTTTCAAGTATTTGAGTTGAGATTGGAAACTTCTAATCAGCTAATTATTCAGCAAAAGGAGTTAGAGACTGATCAAACATGCCTTTCATTTTGACTTCTGTATCTCTCTCTATTTAATAATAACAATTTTTCATTTAAAATCCCAAACAAGCCTCAAAGTCTCTTGATAAAAAGGCTCTAGAACCACACCACCAACTAAAAGAGATCCACCGTTCAAAAAAAAAAAAAAAACTAAAAGAGATCCATGAAAATCACAAGACTATAGAGAGAGAGAGAGAGAGAGAGAGAGAGAGAGATGGGGAGGGCTCCCTGCTGTGACAAGGCAAATGTGAAGAGAGGGCCATGGTCACCAGAGGAAGACACAAAGCTTAAGGAGTTCATGGACAAATATGGAACTGGTGGAAATTGGATTGCTCTCCCTCAAAAAGCTGGTAAAGATGAACCACATTTCAAAATCAAAATGAATTTGATTTCTCTCTCTTTCTCTCTCTCATCTTTGTGTTTGATTGGTTTTGTCTTTGATCAGGTTTAAAGAGATGTGGGAAGAGCTGTAGGTTGAGATGGCTAAACTATCTGAGGCCTAACATCAAACATGGTGAATTTTCTGATGAAGAAGATAGGATAATCTGCACCTTGTTTGCTAACATTGGTAGCAGGTACTTCAAATTTCTTTTTCTTTTTCTTTTTCTTTTTTTTTTTTTAATTTCTCCAAATTAAGAGTAGTACAATTTTCATTCTTGTAAATAATTTCCTTTTTTCCTGTTTCTGGACAGACAAGACCTTTGTTTTAACCCAAATTGGTCTGGGTATTATGTTTCACCATTTTAATAATCTGTTTTGAATGTTAAAGAAGTCCATCTTGAAGAAGGAGAAAAGAACCCAAAAGGGGAGTAAAATTTGGCATTTTTTAAAAAATTTTTTTAACGACAGTGACTTATTTGTTACAATTTATTAAGCTGCGTTTAGCTTCTCTTTTTTAATTTTGAAAATTTGTGTCAAAATATTTGGTAATAACTTAAATAAGGTAGACAAAAAATAATTATTTTAAAATTAAGAAAGTGTGTTTTTAGCTTTTCGTTTATGATTATCAACTTTTATATACGGGAAATTACCAGCCTCTACTTGGGTAACCAAGAGCATTTGGCAAAAAATTTTAAGTTGTTTGTTAAGAGATTCTACTATTTTTGTACCAGTTTTTCTAAGTAAATAGAATTTGATTAGGAATCGGAATACAACTTGAGTAGAAGATTATGTCTGGTACTTAAAATTATTCCATTTGTAGAATGATTACCCAGTTTAGATCTAACACCAAATTTCACTTCCAGTTGTTAATAGAAGCTCTCAGAGTTTTTCATCTTCTTATGGAACTTATTCCCATCAAAATGCAGGTGGTCAATCATAGCTTCTCACTTACCAGGCAGAACTGACAATGATATCAAGAACTACTGGAACACCAAGCTCAAGAGGAAGCTCATGGGGTTATTACTTCCCTCAAACCACCACCACCACAGAAAACCACCACCATACCCACCACCACCACCTCTTCAACCACCACACTCACAACTTCCATCACTATCACCACCACCACCACCACTACCACTGTACAATTACAACCCAATCATAACAGGCCTTCATGATCAACCTAATCTCATGAACAACAACAACAGCAACAACAACTATTACAACTCTTCTCTTCTTCAAATTCAAAGCCAAGAGAGCTTGTTCAGTCCCATGCAGTACTACTCAGTGTTTGGAGGTGATCAAGCAAGTTGTTCCTCTTCTGATGGAAGTTGTAGTCAGATCAGCATCAAACAAGAGGACATGGTTCTTCAGAGTTACATGTCATCAAGTAATGGGCAGCTTGAAGAAGACCAAAAGTTCATGGCTAGTACTGATGATTATGGCAACCATGGAGGTGATAATGACATATTTAGTACATGGACTGATCAGAAGCCGAATGGGTATTTTGGGAATAGTTCTAGTAGTATTCCTCCATTAGAGTATGACCTTGAGGAAGTTAAGCAACTCATTAGCAATGGTAATGGTATTAGCTGCCATGACTGGCTTTTTAGGTCTCTTTAGACTAGACGACCCTCCAGTCTTAATAATATGGGTGTAACACGAGTTTTTTTACCAATTGAATTTTGTTTTTGGTACAGATTTTCCAACTCCAAGCAATTTTTAATTTATTTCTCACAGTGACTGGAATTTTATTCAGAATTTTAAAGTGACGTAGATTGAATTGGTATAATGTGAGATTTATGAATACATAGGATAAATTTAGATCACACATTAATTAATATTTGTGAATAAAAATTGCATTTCGTAAACTCAAGTTATTTTATAAAATCGTGTGACAATGAGGTTGAAGTCATATTTTCAAAACATATCTTCAAGAAAATTTACAGAAAAATTAGTTGAAATCATGTTTTAAACATGTTTCTCAAATTTGAAATTATTTTTTGAAATCTTGTTTTGAAAAACACAACTTTTAAAGTTCAACTCATATTTTCAAAACACAAATCAGTTGAAAACACGACTTGATAGAAGAAAGAAAATTGCTTGGGTTTAAAATTTTCGATTTAGGTTATGTTTGGCGTAGGTTTTGTTTTGGCAAATTTAACAATAAAAAAATTAAATAGGTTAAAAAAATTAATAAGATAACATATCATATTTAAATTATAATTATTTTATTTATTTTCTTATAAAAGTTAAAAAAATCAAAAAATTCATTCCAAATAAAATTTTTTAATCCTAAATTAAAATAACAAAAAAATTAAAAAATTAAAAGATTAACTCACCTCACAAATGAAGGCTTAAAACTAACTCCATTTGGTTAAAAAAAACTAGGATTAACAGCTTCTTCTTCTTCAGTGATGAAAACATGACATGACACGAGAAGGAGCATGTTCAACCACTGAGAGCAGCTCTGACAGTGAGTGAAATCAGATTTGACTTTCAGTCTCTGAAGGGTTGTGTGTTGTCGTGGAGGAGAGGTTATTTGGTTTGTGAGACGGAGTTAGAATTTTAAGATAGGAAAAGTGTAATATGTATATCTAATTTCAGTTACATTTACGTTTTTATAAATTTTAGTTTAACGTCTCAAAATATATCAATATAAACAAAGACATTTTAGAAAAAAAAAAAAAAGCAAAAATCCACAAATCAAAACTAAATAATTTTTTTCCCTTCAATCACATCCATCAAAGTTGAACCTGGCATTCTTTTTTATCATGATTGAATTTGTACTAATTATTTAACAATTTTATTTTGAATTTATGGAATTAGTTATTGCCTTCTAACCTTATCACTTATTTTATATTTATTTGGACAAAATAAATAATATTTTATTAAACATATATATTATGGGTTGTTTTGGAAAATAAGTTAAAAATTAACATTTTAGTTTTGAATGTTGAAAAAAAAGTGTAAAAATATAGAAGAATGATATGACCCAAAAGAAATTAAAAAAAAGAAAACTATTTTTAATCTCTTTGCCAAAAGAGACCTATATATGCCTAGGTTATAGCAAACACAGGGACGCCCTGGTCACGTGGTGTATCAAGTATTTTGATTGGTAGAGAATGTAAGATTTACAATTTTGAGTTGAATAATAGAGAATAACAAAAGGCATGATATATGATAAGAGTCGTGATAGAGAGCTTTAAAAGTAGAGTTCTAAATTGAGCTCTACTTATGTGGCAATGAAAAAAAAGAAGAAGCAAAACAGCACATCAATAAATGGATCCTATTTATTAGTGTTCCTTTAAAACTCTTAATTTAAAGCTTTTAAATATTTTTGATATGATAATTAGTGAAAAGTACAAACATATGACCCTGTAAAAATAACAAATAACTTTTCATTATGTTGTGTTGTGAAATTTTTGAAGGATGTGAATGAAACCATTTTCTTTTCTCTTTCTCTCTCATGATAGTATAGTAATAAATGTCACGAAAACTAGAGAAAGTTACCTTCATTCAAAAATCTGAAACATATTTCAATGAAGTTCATTTTCGCCCCCCCCCCCCCCCCCCAAAAAAAAAAAAAAAAATCTGAAACATAATACTGTCAAGCATGTGCACTGTTTATTTGTTTTAAAATTTTATAAAATGCATACCTCATATGAAAAATTAACAAAAAAATTTACAAAATTAAATTAGCGTTAAACTTTACAAATATTAATAATTAAAATTTTAGATTTTTCATAAATTCAAAATTATTTGTTAAAGTACCATTGAATCGTAATACATAAAATATGATTGGTCAAAAAAATATGCATCTTATACTTAAAATGTGTAATAATTTTACCCAAAATGGTAAGTTCCACCGTTGTATGTAGAGCAAAATGTGTATTGTTCAGTGTGTGAACAATCGAACTCCTCTCATATGGGTTTATTTGATTATCCGATGGTACAAATATTAACTTTTTCCTGTGCTATTTATTATAATTCTTTTTTTTTTTTTAATTTTAAAAACTTGTGTCACAATGGTGCAATCTATAAAATAAAAATAGTTTATGTAAACTAAAAATTGTGTGAATATCAAGAATAATATTTTTATTTCTACTTTTTAATTATTAAATCTCAGCTTACTAATTTATTAAATAAAAATAATTTAAATAATATGATAACAGCTTATTATCATAAATTATACATATTTTTTCTGCTACTTTCTAATTATTGAATTTGAACTTTAAAAAAAAATCTGCACGAAATATAGATGTTGGTTATCAAAATATAATAAACTACGAACACCACACAATAATTTATCATTTGAAATGGTCAGGGCAAAGGTGGGAAATTGTAAATTGGTCAAAAATAATATATGATAAAAATTTTGGATTTTGTTGTGGCTCAGTCAAGCTCTAAGAAAGACGAAAATTAATTAACAATTTGAGTCTTTTTTCACACGCTAGTTTAATTTAAAGCCACTAATACATATGTGTGTCGGAGAAGAACAGGCATATAATATGGCCTATAATAATAATTTAAACCACAAAATCAAACATAAAAGGAAACATAATAAAAAATAAAATTTCATTAAAATTGAAGTTAATTATTTAAAAGTTCTATTCATAAATATTATGATAGCTCAGGTCTTATATAAGATTTTTGAATCAATAAGTCCAATTTAATAAAACTGATAATATTATCAAATTTTTTTAATTTTTAAAACTAAAAATATTATCAATTTTGCATAGTAATGTTTCAGATAATTATTTGACTAACTGATAAAAAAAAACAGAATATGAGATTAAACATTTTTGCCATTCTATTTATTGGTTTGAATCAACTATCCAATAAAACTGAGAACATTAACAGCTTTTTTTAGTTTTAAAATTAAGAACATTATCAATTTTTTCATTTTTAAAGTTTTTTTTTTTTTTCCAATTTTGCACATCAATGTTCTATCATTGTGTTCCTTTAATAGACACAAATTTTCATTTTTGCGCAAAAAAAAAAATAATTCAGTTTTTTCAATTTTTTTTTAAAAAAAACATTTTTTTTTTGCACATAATTTTTTTTAAATTTTTTCAATTTGAAAGTTAATATTTTAAAGTATTGAAAATCAAAATAAATGTCAAATCATCATGTTCCTTTATAGATAATCATAAATGATGAACAATCATTGTTTGATGGGTATTTCTGACTATTAAAAATTTAATAGGACTTGAAGGTCAAAAAAAATCTTAATTATGACTTAATAAAATATAAATTTATAAATTATAACTTATGTGTAAAACGCCTCTTAAAATTATTTGTGAGATCTATTTTTTTAATTATTTATTTATATATATTCTCAATGTTGGATAGACTTGGTAACGACTTTATAATGATTCAGACGCCTATCGCGGCATGAAGGAATGGGTCACAGCTAATGGTCCCAATCGGTATGAATCTAAAAAAAAAAGAGTCCCAATCGGAAATGGAAATGGAAATGGATTGATGTGTTTGATAGTTTTTTTATTGGATAAATTACACTCATCTCCATGAGGTTTCTGGTAATTACAGAAATTTTTTTTACAGTTTCAATAATTATATAAATCTCTATTATTTTTTCTAACATTGTCAAAATTCTTCCCTCCCGCTAATTTAAGTCAAAAGATGTTAACTTGGTTGTGCAAAATGACCATAATACCCTTATACTTTATACCCTTTAATTGTAATTTTCCTATATATTAAATTATCATTTTATTTCTAACAAATTTATTTATTTATTTATTTATTTTGCATTTCCTGGACTTTGTACTTTTTTTTTTCACTACAAGTTTTGAACTTTTAGAAGTTAAAAAAAAAAAAAAATCAATCATTAATGAAATTAAGAACGAATATTCATGTTTCTTATTTGAATTAATTTTGAGATTTAATTTACTAAAAATAATTTAAATAAAAGAAAAAAGATGGAGATATAGATTTTAGATGTAATAAGTAACAAATTATTTGAGTATTTCATTATTTTCAAATAATTTATTTCTTCAAGTAAATTTTTATTTTAATTAGATGTAAGAAATGACAAATTTAAATAGTTTATTATTCTCAAATAATTTCTTTATCTTTTATTCCCTATTATCTAATTTTAATTTATTGTAACGTGATTAGATATTTTTTTTCACTTTTATATTTATTTTTAAAAAATTTATTATTAAGATGAGAAATATTGACTTATTTTTTTAATGATAATTAAAATTTGAGAATAATATAGGATTGTGAATTGATAAAATGATAAAAATTTATATATATATATATATATATTTATGAGGTAACATTTGGTAATTTTTATAAGTCTATTTTTTTATTATAAATATGAAATGTTATTATGTTTATTTTTCTTAAAAAAAATTAATACGCAAATATGTTTACAAAACAAAAGAAAAATTCATGTTTCGTAAGGAGCTATGGTATTGGATGATGCTAGATAACATTGATGAAAGAGAAAAAAAATGATGAAAAAACATAGAGAAGAGAACAAATAATAATAATAATAATAATAATAATAATAATAATAATAATATGGTGTTACTATTTGTTGCAGTGACATTATGAAAAAATGAATGAGAAAATAAAAAAAAAATGAAAGAAATAAAATCAAGAAAATGGAAAGAGAGGGATAATTTCTCAAAATATATATTTTTCATGCGGGAAAAAAAAATCAAACACCTATATGTATTTTTAAATTTTTATTCAAATTCTAATTTCTCAAAATAATTATTTATAAAAATTGGTGGTCTTTTTAAAAAATAAAATTATAAAAATTGGTGTTCTTTTTAAAAAATAAAATATCTTTTATACTTTGTTTTGTAATTTTCAAATAAATGATTGTATTTAATCTAGTATAAGGTTTAATGGTGATCAATTTATTAGTTCTTTTTTCTTTTTTATATAAGGTAATGTTTGATTATTCTACTATATATATATATGCATGTTTTAACAATTTAGAATTTTTTTAAATATTGTATAGAATATAATAATTTGTTTAACATTATTAAAATAATATATGGATCTTTATTAATTTTTTGTAAAACCTCAGGGAAGGTGTGTAAAATTTACTATTTGAATATATAAAGGCAATTTTAAATTTTTTTACTCAGTACATGGCGTCAACATGATGTTATCATATTATGTTAAATAAATTAATAGAAGATTAATGGTTAGAGAATCTTAATAATAGTTTTAAAAATAAGTAAAATTTTTATAATTATTAAAACTACTGAAAAATTTCTATAATTATCAAAAACTTCAGGGTGAGTGAGTGTAATTTATCTTTTTTTTTTATTTATGAAAGATGTGCTTGATAATTGACCCCTTTTTTGGGGGGGGGGGGGGGGGGGTTGTTTGTAATTATAAATTTGAAATGGGTCCCGACCAGAGTTGACCAGTGTTTGGCAGTTAGGTAAGGCTGCTCAATTTTATTCTGACCTGCATCATCAAAGTGATTCCAGTCGCACAAAAACAATTTTATAATCCAATTATTTTCTTGTTGGAGAAGATTTTATTTTTTATCAATATGTTGGCAATTATTTTTGGATAACTATAGTAGGGGTGCTTTGAAATGATGGTTAAAAATTGATTTTTTGATTTTTTTTTTTTTTTTGAGAGAGAGGAAGTAGATTAAAAGATGAGAAGTGACTTTTAACCCACTTCTTAAAATAATCTAAAAAAGAATCTCATAATAAGAAAGAAATAAAGAGCACACATAGAAATGTATAAAAATAAAAGTGTATAGAAATAGACAATTGAGATAGCTCAACTAGTTTGTTGCACAAGATAATCTATCTCTAATTTTCCTCTAACGTTGTATTTAGATGATAGATTTAAATAGGGATTTGAAAAGTAAAAAGAAAATTGAAGAATAAAATTAGTTTATATTTTATTCACATTTACTTCACCCTTTTTCCTTTTTCTTTTCCTTTTCTTTTCTGAATGCTTACACAATCTATGATCAAAACAGAGCCTAAAGAAATCAAAAAATAATAATAATAATTAAGAAGGCCGAAAAAATATTCCAAAAATTTGTTTAGAATGAAGTGTATCGTATGAATTCAAATTTATAACTGTGATGTGTATCATATTCATAATGAACCAGACTAGGCATTTTATTTGTGAAGAAAACTAATGTAAGAAATCTAGTACCAAACTAAATGAAAAATATAATTTAAAATTATGCAAACGATTTTTGGCAAAACCAAAATTAAAATAAATTGGCAAAATAATGTAACCAAACTTACAGCACATAAATAGATAAAACCTGATCGAGTCGAGTGTGTGACACTCTTTCCTTAAGACAGATTCGTCCTCCCACCGATGCTTAGGATTTAATGGACGTCTATCTCCCAGGATACAACGATCAATGTCTTGCACTAGCAGCACTACTATTACAAGCCTAGCGAACTTTACTGTGCATATACTCTCTTTATAGAAAAATTAGACTCAAGAAAAATATGAAGAATTAATGCAAAGTGAAGAAGAAAATGACAATTCTCCCCCAAAATGAAGTGAGGGAGATGGAATATATAGACTTCTATGTGACTCTTCAGAAAGGTTGTGATCCTTCAAAAGGACACACATTTTCATCTCAAGAGACACAATCATTGGAGTAAATTTAAATTCAAATTCAAAATCAAATTTTCCAACAATCCCCCACATGAATGAAATTTACGGAAAGGACATGCAACAACATGCAGACAAAGAGAGAGTACATTATGGAAATATCCTGCATCGGGATAGGTAGCCTTTCGGCTTTGAACCTTCCCTAGTGAAAGTCTATCGGACTTACTAGCTAATCAGTGGACGTGATGCCTTGAACTGTTCAGCCGTTTGTGGAAGCCAAGACAATAGAATTCACACAGAATATCTTCAAACACAGCTTAGTTCTCACGGTTGTGCCCGTTTTGGCCTTGGGCAAGTCCTGGTGTTTCTTGAGTGCTTTAGAGAATTTAGCTTTATCAATTCTCATAGAAGCGGCCCCTTCACACTCATATAGGTGATCCTTATTTCGAGTCTCTTAAATACTCCTCTTAAAAGATACCCCTCTAGGATTTCCAAGATATAAGTAATCATTAAAAGCATAGCTTACCCTAAGTTCCCTGCATACAACACATGTTGCAGATATCACTCTTATCATAGGAATGGATAGGAGTTAGACTCCTTTAGTGATTTTTGGCGAGCCACACATAACTTAGTTGTCCCTTTGAACTTAGTTCTTGGGATCTCCAGTCATCTAAGTAGGGTTACCATTATGATGACTCTGATGTAATAGGCTTTAATCACATTCCCCTCGATAAACTTTCATTTGCTATTTGGTCAAACTTTTTATTTAGCGGCCACTATTTTTCCGTTTGACCTTCTCAGTTAGATATCATTGAGTAGTTAGTGAATCCATTATATTATCATTAGACAATATTCACAACTAAAAGCAAATGTCATACGGTGTTAAGTCTTTGATTACATCGAGACTTATCGTTACTCTATGTCACTCCCATTTAAATAATAAACATAGAGTTGTTCCTTAGGAGTTAATGAAACCATTGTTGTTTCTACTCCAACTTTGTCCTATACAAAGAATTGAGATTCTTTGTGGACCTATTATCGGAACCGTTACTTTGGTAAAATCCTCCAAGTACCCCCACATTTTAAGTATTCTAAGGAAACTTAATTCCTCTTGTTGATGTATAATTATACAAAATATTAATACACCCCCACAATTCTGAGATAAATCAGAATATATTATTAATTGAAATGCTTGAACTAAATAACAAGATGTAAACTATTTTGTGAATATAATCACAATACTAATTTGTCTAAAAACAATTAGACTTCATAACTTGCTTTTGCAGTAAAAGAAGAAATGACTAAAACCGGTTGTGGTCACAACACTTTGTCAAATAACATTTCTTTAGCCATGATTAAATTCTTTTTGTTTACTGCAACCCTTAATTCCAATCTCAACATGGAATATAAATATCACTGTATAAATATATTTACATCTTATCTTATCTGTCTTATCCAATATTGGTGACTACGTCGACAATTACAAAAGCGTCTTTCACCCATAAAATATTTTAACTCATATAATATTTTATTACGGAGTTATCGGTCACCACACCAATTATTCCAAAGAATAGTTTAGAATTCCTCTTATGTCAAAACACATAAGTTCACATTTTTATTAACACTTTGATAAATAATTGACATCTATTTATAATACACCGCATACCAAAATGATATTAATGACATCATAAAATGATTGTCAACTCTCAACATATCTACCAAAATGATATTAATGACATCATAAAATGATTGTCAACTCTACAACATATGTAGACATGGACAAGATTAACAAGGCAATCATAATCATAATCATAATCAAGTCAATCATAATCATAATTTTTATTCTTATTAATCTCTCTTCCCCCACATTTGTGATAATACATAAATTAACACAAACAACATGATTCACTCCCAGACAAGTGTCCACAACTAATAATTCATTTTTGATGAATATTTGGGACAAAGAAATTGAATTATCTCTTCTCATTCAAAAGATAAACTCGCATATTAAGAACAAGATTCATGGTTAAACCAAGTCTACCACACAAGTGAAATAAAGACTGAAGACATCCTATCTCACAAAATTCAATTGATTCAAAGTTACATTAAAAATAACTTTCAATTGATTATTAATAAATAATAATCAACACAAAAAATTCCTCAATCTATAAATTAAAATGCACATGTAAATGACATCAAATTACATTCAAAATATTTTCCCAAGTATATAACATACTCTATATTTTCTCAATTTTCAAGAATTTACAAACCAAAAATCATACCGGATTTTAGTAATTAAAATCATATCTTGATTTTAAAAACACATTTTCGAAAAACTTCCACAAAATATTTGTCAAATATTTGTGCATTTCCTGAAAAGGAACTTGAGATCCTCACTTATAAACAAAAATACATAATGGAAAGTCTAACAAAGATAAAATCAATAATGTCTATAAATGACATCTCTTCATCATATCCATACATGAACATTAATCAAATCAACAATTCCTCAAATAAAAGGTTAATCATGGTCATACCCAATCAAAAATCTTTGGGGTATTTGGTTTCACCATAACAAAGCTCTCTTTGAACACCTAGTGGAGGACCCAATTGTGTAATTAATAAATTAAAAAGGAATGGCAGCAAACAAATTACCAACTTGAAGCAACTACGTCCAACTAGTGCTTATGATAATGCATTCTTGAAGTCATTTTTTTTTAAATTCCAAACAGTGCACTGTTTTTATTTATTTATTTTATATATATATATAAATTTCTAATCGGGCACTGAGCGACCCATGGCCACTCTACACAGGTTTATTATAAATGGTGGTTTGAAAAGAACACAAGCAACTACACTAATCTTGTGACCATCCTTGTAGAAGGAATCGAGCGTAGATGGTGAAGAATCACCGGCTACACTCCTCGTCACTGTGATGCTGTGCGAGGGGACCGACCACATGTGCCGACTCCAATTCCGAATTTCACCTCTTCCAAACAACAACAACAACAACAACCTTACAAATCACCAGGACCCAAATCGCCTCCAAACCCACCTCTGCCTCATCAAAATCACAAAAATGCCAACTCAAAATCTGTTGGAAAAATTTGTAGAAATATAAAACATATTTCCGAATAGTGAAAATTCTAGAGGAAGATGGCCATCTTTTTCATCTGAACCAACGTGACTATTACGACCAAACGGAACAGAATAACGACGGGACGGTCAACGGGATGTTACACACAACCCACATTCTCTCTCTCTTGCTCTCGATGGTTTGAAGCAAATACACAGTACATCTTGAAGATTGTTGTTCTTTGTCTTTGTCTGGGGTCCATAGCCACTTGCAATTTCTTGCAAAATCAATGGCGATGACCACCAAAGACCACACCCCTATCGAAATCAAGGCACCACAGCCCCGCGTCTCCATTGATTTCGCTTCAGACGAATTGGGAAAAGAACAGAGAGTCCCCTTCTTCAGAGCCTTATCGCAGACAGGCCCGGTCCTGAGATTTTCGGGGCCCAAAGTCGATAATGAACTACTAAATTTCTGGGGCCCTTCACATTTTTTTTTTATTGAATGAAAAAAAAAAATTTAAGGTAAAGGACAAAATATTTGTATTAGAATCACAAAAAATACTTAGAATTTTTTTTAATTAATTGAATAGAATTTATTTATTTTTTTTTTTACGTGTGCTTGCTGTGCTGAGATCAAAATATTTTTTTAAATTAAAATTCAAAACAAGAGCACCACCACTTAACAAAACACAAAACTTTTAAATTATATGATGTGAACTATTAAACTTAAATAAATTCTTCTTAATAATGTAAATACCAATATTATAATAACAATTAATTGTACAAAAGACAAGATAAATATTTAATTAATTGAATAGAAAAATAAATAAATAAAAAATTTACCTGTTTGCTACTGCTCCGTCCCTATGTTGCTGGTGTGTGCTATATCAAACAAATGTAGGGAATGTTAGATTAATGGAAGATAGGGTTAAGAATTAGAAAAAATGAGCCTTTCAAATGGTTGGGCTAGGCCTTAACTATTGGCCTTTTAATGGATAAAAAAAATTAAGTTAGTTTGGGCCTTTTCTAAATTTTTTTTAGACTTAAAACATACCCAATATATAATACTAACTTATAATAGGAGGGGTCCCTATTTTGGGCCTATTTTGAAGGGCCCTAAGCCATGGCCTTGTGGGCCTATGGCTAGGGCCGGGCCTGATCGCAGAGGAAAGAGAAGACTTGGATCATCTCTCTTTCCGAGACCATCGTAACCAATTCCAAAGAGAATGAGAGTGAATAATAATAATAACAACAATAATAATAATAATAACACAGAACACGAAGGTGATGTACCCAAACAACGCCTAATTGGCGATTCAATATTATTGATTCATGCATGGCTCCTTCTTTCTCTAACAATTCAAAATTCGAGATCGGTATAAACATACATACATATATATATACACATGCACAGAAACATTTTGATATATCAAAGATGATTCTCCAATTACAACTATGGGATAAATACATACCAAACCGTATACAGAGATGTGACTTTCATACATTTGCGATTGTACAAAATACATGCATAAGAACCAAAACCAAGCTGCTCGAAGTTTGCACAAAATCAAAACAGTTCAAAATCGACATAGCAAACAAATAACATGAAATAAAGTGAATTATTTATTCAGATAGAAATGGAACAAATAAGATTTGTCAAGGAAAATAAACAATTTCTATCTTTAACAGGTTCTCATAACAGAGTACTATAAGAGTTTTACCAAAAATAGAAACTACAACCCGAACAATGTTTTGTTGTTCATAAACACCGTTTCACAAAACAATATTTGTCCAAAAATTATATACATACGATTCTGTCTTAAGATTGTAAGAAATCTAGTACCAAACTAAATGAAAAATATAATTTAAAATTATGCAAACGATTTTTGGCAAAACCAAAATTAAAATAAATTGGCAAAATAATGTAACCAAACTTACAGCACATAAATAGATAAAACCTGATCGAGTCGAGTGTGTGACACTCTTTCCTTAAGACAGATTCGTCCTCCCACCGGTGCTTAGGATTTAATGGACGTCTATCTCCCAGGATACAACGATCAATGTCTTGCACTAGCAGCACTACTATTACAAGCCTAGCGAACTTTACTGTGCATATACTCTCTTTATAGAAAAATTAGACTCAAGAAAAATATGAAGAATTAATGCAAAGTGAAGAAGAAAATGACAATTCTCCCCCAAAATGAAGTGAGGGAGATGGAATATATAGACTTCTATGTGACTCTTCAGAAAGGTTGTGATCCTTCAAAAGGACACACATTTTCATCTCAAGAGACACAACCATTGGAGTAAATTTAAATTCAAATTCAAAATCAAATTTTCCAACAACTAATATTTTCAACTATGTAATATGGAGCAATATTAAGAACATATGTCATTACCTTTAAATTCAATACTAATGTTGTGTTTGGTTAGGGGATTTAGAAAGGGATTTGAAAAATGAAAGTGAAAAGGTGTGTAAAATTAAGTTAAATATAAGTATATTTTATTTACATTTTACTTATTTTTTTCTTTTCTCTTCCTAACTCCCTTTCTAAATCTCCCAACCAAATGTAGTGTAACATTGTTGAAAATTGTAATTGTGAGAAAAATGTTAGTTTTGAATAGAGCATTGTTGGGGGTGTTTTCCATTCGTTTTGATCTCTAGAGAATATGTCAATGACCTGGTGGGCTCTTTTGTTTCTATATTGTAACACCCGCCTCTTTGATTATCAACTAAAGTACAAGTTACCTTACTTATGTGCCTTTATGTGATTTATCTGTTAACCTCTATGAAAATTATATGCCCTGAAGTGTTTGATGTAAGTTTTGCGTAACAAATATGGTAGTGTGAGAAAAGACCTGTTTGACTTGTTAAATTAAAGACCTGTATGAAAATTAAAAGGTTGACAATTAAGTGTTGGACTAGGTGGTTAGAGTCTAATTCACCTTAGCAAGATTAAGTTTGGGTTAAGCTAGTTAGACTATAATGGTGAATGACTTGATTAAGTGAATTGAATTGAATTAAGTTTAAGCTTAAAATTTGATTAAAAGAATAGTGAGAGTAGCTCATTAATTTAGTAACTCAAATCAACAAAAGAGGAATAGAGAAGTGTAGAGAGAGAGTTGGTGTATGTTGTAGAAAGACTTGGGAGAGTTTTAGAGGAAAAAGAAGAGAAAGTAAGAGAACTCTAGGGTTCAAGGAGAAGAAAGAAGAATTGAACAATTTTCATCTAATCTTTAACTTAAGGTAAGAAAGTTTCCCCAAGCACTCATGAATTTAAGTTGTTCTCATCATGGAAGTGTGAAGAAATACGTGTAAGTTATTATTACAAACTCTAAAGGGAGAACTTGTAGGAATAACTCAAAATCTTCTCATACTTGTCATCTTTCATGATTACTCACTTGTTTCTTGCATGATCCATGAAGATAGAGAATGAACATGGATTTTGAGTTGGGAAGTGAATATTTGCTTAGATATTGAATATTGGCCCTAAAGGCTAGAGTTTAATCTAGTTATATAGCAAGTGAGCTTTGTTTTGAAATCATGGTTGAGATTGAAGTTAGAACTTGGTTATTCAACTTGTTTTTGTGAGTTTTGGGTTTTGATTTGAATGAATTTGAAATTAAATATGCAAAAATGAAACTTCAAACTTATAGCAGATTTTTGGCCTGAGCTTCAACCGCACTGTAAATAACCTCGTCGATTTCGATTAACCATTGAATTGTCTCGATTCTTGCTAAACCGAATCGATAATGACTGATAAGTGAACTGGATGAACTACTGAACAGACTGAATGGAACTGAAACTGAAATTGAATAAGTTTATCTATTGAATTGCATTTCTATCTGTTTGATTGAATGATTATCTGTTTGAGTTTATGTGTTTAAACTGCTAATTGAAGGCCTTATCGGCGGCCGATTTAGAAACCGTTTGAAGTTTTAGGATCAGTAGAACATTTGTGATTTGATGATATATTTATCTGAAAATTGATTAGGAACGATTAAATTAGATTAAACATTGATTAATTGAAGAGTTTGATTTAATTACGATCTTGCCACCTTAGTGGACCCATTTGTTTAATATTTTTGAGCCTTAATGCATGTGAACAACATTTCTTCAGCTCATTTCTTGAGCCTTGACCGACCAAGTGAGAGAGAGTGAGAGAGAGAGGATTGATTTTCATCCCATTTTGCTTGATTGTGCTTGAACTTGTGAAGAATTGAAGTGTTGACTCCATTATTGATCTCTTAGGCTCTCAATACAAGACTTAGTAAGGTAATTGGACCTCTCATTGTTGTCCTTAAGGTTTATTCTTGCATGCTCCATGTTTAATTAGAGAGCTAAGACATGAATTGTTCATAATTGTTGAGTTAGAGCTCCATTCATGCATGCATGTATATATTGGTGAGTTTGAAGTTGAATTCTTGGAGATTTGCCACATGCATGTTCATGGTATTGTTATAGTCCATGTTTTCAACTTGCTCTTCAAAGAATTGAGCTCATTTGAGCATGATTGGAAGCTTAAAATTGTTTTGAATGTATGCATGTCATGTTTGAGCATTGTTCTTGAAAATGGTTTGAAATTGAGTTTAATTGAAACACCCTTGGGCCTTGATTTCTTAAATTGAGCTTTAAAACTTGTTATTCTATGTGTTTGAAAGATTTTTCCAGAAAATAGGCCCAAGAGGATCGAATTTGGAACATTGAAACTTGGTTTGAAACTCAGAGGTCGAATCTGGATTTTCCAGAATTTGGCCGTCGCTCAGCGAGAAGTGCTTCGGCGAAGAATTCTTCGGCATTTCTTCGCATTGTTTCTGATCCGCTCGGCGGAGAGTTTCACGCCTTCGGCGAAATCGCATCCAAAGATCTTGCATCAGATCGGCCGCTCGGCGGAAGTTGACACTCGAGCGGGTACCTTTGTTGGCTTGTCGCCGGCGGAAGTTGACGCCGGCGGAGGCCCTGTTTTCGAAAATTTTAAACTGCACATTTTTGCATCCTCATCCCATCCTAGGCATTCTTAGGCCTAGTTTAAGGCATCTTAATGAGGATTTAGACATAGAACCACACCGAGGAAATTTAGGGGTTTAATTATCACCCTTCCGACTGTAAACTTAGTGTGTGTTCTATTTGTTAACTGTTTAGGGTTGGCTCCCGGGGACGCGCTCTAGCTGCTATAGCCCAATCTCTGTGAGTAACAGATTGTGTAAAGATATGTTCAAATGGTTATATTTTGAATACTGAACTGAACTGTTTATTGAACTGATATCGTTTATTGAATGAATGTATGTCCTGTATTTTGAACTGTATTGTGGCATCCTTAGCACCTACTGTTATTGACTGTTACAGAGCTCTGTCGGTTTCCTTGTGGAACCATACTGTTTGATGGCCATCATTATTGTTGGGTCTTTTAAGGCCCGGTCCTTTTAGACCTACTGTTTATAGGCTAATGGATGTACCACATATGACCGATTGATTGAAATACTGATTGACTGAAATACTGAAGGATTGAAATACTGTATGATGAATTGATTTCATTACTGTAAGGGACATTCATTCATAACCTCTTCTGCGTTATGTTATTCACGGGCTTTAGCTCCTTTGTTTATATATATATGTAGGTTCTCAAAGAACAGACCGAGCTAGGAGCGTGGGATTGGTCCCCGTTTTGTCAAGCCACCTATGTGCCTCATTGCGAGGTTAGAGTTGCCATGTTATGGCTTGGGGTGTTTTTGTGTCCCTATCGGTCTCCTTCTTGTATTGTACTTTTGTATAGACATTTCTTGTCTTGTTGTCTAGGATGTGATCCTGCATCGACGCTTGTAAATGATTGTATAGACTGTATATGGATTGTACTGTTTTGAACCGTATGAATGCATAAAAATGTTTTTGACATACAGATTTTCACAGCTCAATGGACACTAGTTATTTACTGTTTTGGCTTTCGCCAGGCCCTGTACTCTGTTTGACTGTATTACTGATCTGTAGGCCTTTGGTAATCTCGGATTACTGGCGATTCTGATGCTAAACCCATAGGGCCGGGTTTGGGTCGTGATGAGTGGTATCGAGCGATACTTAACCACCACTTATACCGCACACACGTGTCCAAATCAGCTATACCGTGTGCTACAAAAGCAATTAGCGCATTTCATGAATTTGAAAAGTGTGTGCTTATGATCGAGTATATGTTAAAATGTTAAAGCTTAATCATACCACTGCTTATAATGATAACTGCTATAACTGTTTATAGTGACATGGACAATGCCAATGAAACTGAATCATCATCCTCTGAGGCCAGAATGGCCAGACTTGAACAAATTATGGGTATGATAATGGAAAGACTAGATCAACAACCGAACCAACAAATCTCCTCCTCCTCCGGCAACGAACAAAATACCGAATGTGAATGCTAATGAGGTGGACATTATTACCTTGACTTCGAAATTCAAAGAAATGAAACCGCCGTCCTTTCAGGAGGCTTAGAACCGATTAAAGGTCAAGCGGGTTCTTGAGACTGAAAAGTTGTTTGAGGTTTTTCCGTGCTCCGAAGCAAACAAAGTATTGTTGGCAACCTTCACCCTTCAGGAAGAAGCAAGAAGGTGGTGGATGTTGACCCGCGATGCAAATACCATTCTGACTTGGGCTTAGTTCAAAGAGTCCTTCTTTGAAAAGTATTTTCCTCAGTGCATCAGAGACAGAAAAAGTGACCGAGTTTGAACAGCTAAGACAGGGCAAAACGTCTGTTGCCGAGTATGAGAAGCAATTTACCGAACTTGCTAGGTATGCACCACATATGGTGGATACCGATTATAAGAAGGCCAGGAGGTTTGAAGGCGGCCTTAGTGTTGCTATCCAGGACCGGATAAATGTTTTGAAAATGCCAACTTATGTGGGTGTTCTCGACCGGGCATTGATGGCCGAGACAAATATTGCAGCGGTGAAACAATCTGAAACACCGACAACTGAATGGCAAGGCAAAAGGCAGAGTTTCAAATTTAAGAAAGGCAAGCATAACCCAGCAAACAAGAAACAGAATACCGGGTCCATGACCAGCCCCTGACAATAGAGTGGGGTTACTCCAGCCTGGTCCATATGTGGCAACAAGCACAAAGGGTTTGCTACCAGATTCTCGAGCTTGTTTGGTGTGGCAAGGTGGGCCTGAAATTAAAGATTGTCCCTCCGCCCGCCAGAGTAAAGAGTAAGTCACCAAGCAAGCGCAGCAAAGATCACCAACACCAAAACCGAACCCCAAAGCTACCGGGAAAGAGCCTATGAGGCAGGGCCGAGTGTTCGCCCTAGTACCGGGAGACGTTCAAAATACTGAGACCATTGTGTCAGGTATCCTCTCTATCTGTGCTCAAAATGTTTATGTATTGATTGATTCGAGGTCTACACATTCTTATGTGTCGCATGCTTTTTCGCGTAAACTGAATAGACCCTTAGAACCCATGAACTATCTGCTAGCTGTATCATCACCTGTTGGGGGATCCATGACATGTGCATATATGTATCCTGCTTGTGAGATTATTGTTGGGGATATGCATCTGTTTATTGATTTACTACCGTTGAACATAGACCATTTCGATGTAATATTGGGGATGGATTGGCTACAAAAATATCATGCCACTAAAGACTGTGTAACAAAACAAGTAGTTTTCCGTCCACCAGGTTTGCCTGAATTTGTGTTTAATGGGAGTGGAGTAGTACCTCCTCCATACCTGATTTCTTCTGTAAAGGCTGTCAAATTGATTAGAAAGGGGTGTAAAGGGTATCTGTGTTCTGTATTGACTGTACCTGCTAATGATAACGTTAAAACTGATGTGAATTGTATTCCTATGGTCGGAGAATTCCCAGATGTATTTCCAGATGATTTGCCAGGGGATTTGATTGACAGGGAAATTGAATTTATTGTGGATGTGGTTCCGGGTACACAGCCGATATCTAAAGCTCCTTATAGAATGGCTCCGACTGAACTGAAGGAATTGAAAGTACAATTGCAGGAACTGTTAGACAAGAAGTTTATCAGACCTAGTACCTCCCCGTGGGGCGCACCCGTTTTGTTTGTGAAAAAGAAAGATGGCTCACTGAGACTGTGCATTGATTATCGGGAATTGAACAAGGTAACTGTAAAGAATAAATATCCATTACCGCGTATTGACGATTTATTTGACCAGTTACAGGGTGCACAAGTGTTTTCCAAGATTGATCTTAGATCGGGGTATCATCAACTGAAAGTTAAACCGGAAGACATTGACAAAACTGCTTTTAGAACGAGGTATGGCCACTTTGAATTTTTAGTTATGCCGTTCGGAGTTACGAATGCCCCTGCTGCATTTATGGACCTCATGAACAGAATTTTTAAACCATACCTTGATGATTTCATTGTGGTATTTATTGACGACATATTGATTTATTCTAAGACTGTTGAAGAACATGAACACCATCTGAGACTTGCCCTGCAAACCTTAAGAGAACAGAAACTGTATGCTAAACTGTCTAAATGTGAATTTTGGCTTGATCATGTGATGTTTTTGGGGCATGTTGTTAGCAAAGACGGAATTTCTGTTGATCCGCAGAAAATTGAAGCTGTAGTGAACTGGCCTAGACCAACCAATGTAACTGAAGTCCGAAGCTTTTTGGGACTGGCTGGATATTACAGAAGGTTTGTCAAAGATTTCTCTAAGATTGCCTTACCACGACCCGATTGACACGAAGGGATATCATTTGATCGGTGACCAAAGGGAATCAAGATTTCGAGTTGAAAACTAGACTTATCGCACCGATTTTGACTCTACCTTCGTGCAGATGGTTATCTTGTATTTAGTGATGCTTCTCATAAGGGTTTGGGATGTGTTTTAATGCGAGAATGGAAGAGTTATTGCTTATGCTTCCGCAGTTGAGACCACATGAAAAGAACTACGACCCATGACTTAGAACTTCTTTGCAGTGGTGTTTGCTTGAAAATTTGGCGTCACTATTTGTATGGAGCAACATGTGAAGTGTATCTTGACCACAAGAGCTCAAGTACTTTTTCACCCGAAGAACTGAATATGAGACAACGGAGATGGCTAGAATGATCAAAGATTATGACTGCAGATTTTGTACCATCCGGAAAAGCCAATACCGTTCTTAGATGCTTTGAGCCGAAAATCGATTGGGAACTTAGCTCGTTCTTGTTGATCGAGAAGAGTTGCTTCTTGATCCGGAAAAGTCTGAAATTGAAATTGTTTTGAGAGAACAGTAGGAACAATAGTCGCCATTATTGCTCAACCAGCCTTGATTGAGGAAATTAAAGAAAAACAACAACTGGATGATTTCTTGAAAAAGGTTATTGAAGAAAGGGATTCAAAACCGAGACCGGGGTTCAAATTTGACAACAATGTACTGAAATTTCAAGACAGACTATGTGTACCGAATGACACTGAATTGAAAAGAAGAGTCCTACAGGAAGGCCACAGTTCGAAGTTTTCGATTCACCCAGGGAATACGAAAATGTACCAAGATCTGAAACAGAATTTCTGGTGGCCAGGAATGAAGAAGGAAATTGCCGACTTTGTGTCCAAATGTCTTCATTGCCAGCAAGTCAAAACAGAACATCAACGACCTGCTGGATTGCTACAACCCTTGCCCATACCAGAGTGGAAATGGGAGCATATCACGATGGATTTTATCGTTGGGTTACCTCGCTCCAGGAAAGGTATGGACTCTATTTGGGTTATTATTGATAGATTGACTAAATCTGCACACTTCCTACCTGTCAAGACAATTTATAATGCAGACAAATTGGCTGTTATCTATATTGATGAAATTGTGAGATTGCATGGAGTGTCTGTATCTATTGTTTCTGACAGGGATTCGAAGTTTACATCGAGGTTCTGGCAGAGCCTACAGACTGCATTGGGTACTGAATTGAGGCTGAGTAGCGCCTATCATCCTCAGACAGATGGACAGTCAGAGAGGACCATCCAGACTCTAGAGGACCCATCGAGAATGCGCGTCTTGGACTTTCGTGAAACCGAAAGTCATTTGCCGTTGGCTGAATTCGCCTACAACAACAGCTACCATTCGAGTATCGGAATGGCGCCTTTCGAGGCATTGTATGGCAGAAAGTGTAGATCTTCAATCTGCTGGGCAGAAGTTGGAGACGGGCCTTTGCTTGGGCCCGAGATTGTGTATGAAACAACTGAAAAGATAAAAGCGTCTGAGTAGAGATCGAAACCGCAGAAAGTTATCATGTAAAAGTTGTCGAGGCGAGATAGAGAATATGAAGTGGGTGATCATGTATTTGTGAAAGTGACACCAATGAAAGGCCAGACTCGCTTTGGAGTCAAAGGCAAGTTAGCGCCGCGGTATGTCGGACCGTATCAGATTATTGAGAAAATCAATCCGGTGGCGTATCAAGTTGCGCTCCCTCCTGAAATGGAGCATATGCATAACGTCTTCCACATTTCGATGTTGAGAGACTACCTCCGGGATCCGTTTCATGTGATTGAGCCTGCTCAGATAGTGCTTAGTAATGACTACACTTACGAGGAACGGCCTATACAGATTGTGAACCGACGGATCAAGAAACTGAGAAACAAAGAGATCCCGCTAGTGAAAGTTGATTGGCAGAACCATGGTGGTGTGTATGCCACTTGGGAAAGGGAAGATGACATGGCTAGGCGATATCTTGATTTGTTTCCGCTGAACCCTGTTTTCTTTCAGACTGAAGGTAACTTGAGTTTAGAGGACTAAACTCCTTATAAGGAGGAGGCTATAACCCTCGTCTTGATTTCGATTAACCATCAATTGTCTACGATTCGCTAAACCGAATCGATAATGACCGTGATAAGTGAACTGGATGAACTATCTTGATCAATAGAATGAACCGAAATTGAATAAGTTTATCTATTGAATTGCATTTCTATCTGTTTGATTGAATGATTATCTGTTTGAGTTTATGTGTTTAAACTGCTAATTGAAGGCCTTATCGGCGGCCAATTTAGAAACCGTTTGAAGTTTTAGGATTAGTAGAACATTTGTGATTTGATGATATATTTATCTAAAAATTGATTAGGAACGATTAAATTAGATTAAACATTGATTAATTGAAGAGTTTGATTTAATTACGATCTTGCTACCTTGGTGGACCCATTTGTTTAATATTTTTGAGCCTTAATGCATGTGAACAACATTTCTTCAGCTCATTTCTTGAGCCTTGACCGACCAAGTGAGAGAGAGTGAGAGAGAGAGGATTGATTTTCATCCCATTTTGCTTGATTGTGCTTGAACTTGTGAAGAATTGAAGTGTTGACTCCATTATTGATCTCTTAGGCTCTCAATACAAGACTTAGTAAGGTAATTGGACCTCTCATTGTTGTCCTTAAGGTTTATTCTTGCATGCTCCATGTTTAATTAGAGAGCTAAGACATGAATTGTTCATAATTGTTGAGTTAGAGCTCCATTCATGCATGCATGTATATTGGTGAGTTTGAAGTTGAATTCTTGGAGATTTGCCACATGCATGTTCATGGTATTGTTATAGTCCATGTTTTCAACTTGCTCTTCAAAGAATTGAGCTCATTTGAGCATGATTGAAAGCTTAAAATTGTTTTGAATGCATGCATGTCATGTTTGAGCATTGTTCTTGAAAATGGTTTGAAATTGAGTTTAATTGAAACACCCTTGGGCCTTGATTTCTTAAATTGAGCTTTAAAACTTGTTATTCTATGTGTTTGAAAGAGTTTTCCAGAAAATGGGCCCAAGAGGATCGAATTTGGAACATTGAAACTTGGTTTGAAACTTAGAGGTCGAATCTGGATTTTCCAGAATTTGGCCGTCCTCAGCGGAAGTGCCGCCGGCGAAATTCATGCTCCCAAAGATTTCTTCGCATTATTTCTGATCGCCGGCGGAGAGTTTCACGCCGAAAGCGAAATCGCGCATCCAAAGATCTTGCATTGTCATCGGCCATTTCGGCGGAAGTTGACGCTCGAGTGGGTACCTTTGTTGGCTTGTCCGCTCGAGCGGGGAAGTTGACGCTCGAGCGGAGGCCCTGTTTTCTGAAAATTCTGAAACTGATTTCTGTGCACATTTTTGCATCCTCATCCCATCCTAGGCATTCTTAGGCCTAGTTTAAGGCATCTTAATGAGGATTTAGACATAGAACCACACCGAGGAAATTTAGGGGTTTAATTATCACCCTTCCGACTGTAAACTTAGTGTGTGTTCTATTTGTTAACTATTTAGGGTTGGCTCCCGAGGACGCGCTCTAGCTGCTATAGCCCAATCTCTGTAAGTAACAGATTGTGTAAAGATATGTTCAAATGGTTATATTTTGAATCTTCGAATCACTGTTTATTGAGCGATATCGTTTATTGAATGAATGTATGTCTGTATTTCAAATCAGATTGTGGCATCCTTAGCACCTTGTTATTGGTATTCTGAGCTCTGTCGGTTTCCTTGTGGAACCATACTGTTTGATGGCCATCATTATTGTTAGGTCTATTAAGGCCCGGTCCTTTTGGACCTACTGTTTATAGGCTAATGGATGTACCACATATGACCGATTGATTGAAATACTGATTGACTGAAATACTGTATGATGAATTGATTTCATTACTGTAAGGGACATTCATTCATAACCTCTTTACACGTTATGTTATTCACTGGGCTTTAGCTCACTGTTTATATATATATGTAGGTTCTCAAAGAACTGCATCGAGCTAGGAGCGTGGGATTGGTCCCCGCTTTTGTCAAGCCGACTTATGTGCCTCATGCGAGGTTCGAGTTGCCATGTTATGGCTTGGGGTGTTTTGTGTCCCATATCGGTCTCCTTCTTGTATTGTACTTTTGTATAGATCAATTATCTTGTTGTCTAGGGATGTGATCCCCGTACTGACTGCTTGTAAATGATTGTATAGACTGTATATGGATTGTACTATTTTGAACCGTATGAATGCATAAAAATGTTTTTGACATACAGATTTTCACAGCTCAATGGACACTAGTTATTTACTGTTTTGGCTTTCGCCAGCCCCGTACTGCTTGATCAGTATCGACCAGAGGCCTTTGGTAATCTCGGATTACTGGCCAGTTACGGTGCTAAACCCATAGGGCCGGGTTTGGGTCGTGACAAGACCGCTTGTGTGGCCTGGTCCACTGCACGAGTGGCGAACCCTGTTTTGGCCAAAGTTGCATTCTGAAGCTCACCCACTCGTGTAGCCAAGGCTACTGCACGAGCGGCCAGACCACCGCATGTGCGGCCAACAAGGTCAGCCCAACTTGATTTTTCCTCTGTTTTCTTTGACTTCCGAGCCTCCAATTGCATGATTTGTAACTGTTTCCATGTGCATGTGCATTGTATGAACAAAGAGGAAAGAATGATTGAGATTGGATTAAGTAATGGATCAGTAACGGATAAGTTAGTTACGAACTGAACGAAAGGACTGTATATTAAACCATTGTGCTTTCATGTGTCTATGTAGGTCAGATGCCGCATTCTAGCCACGTGTTACATGGAACTAACTGTGAGTGACAATGTAGTAAAACTATGTTTGAGTTATACTTCTTTCTGATTATTATTGTTTTTGTTAAAGTTGTTCTACCGTGATATGATGTACTGAATAAATGAGTCAATTCCAATGCAATATGCTCACATAGCCTATACCCGGGGGTAACAATACTGCGGTTTTATTCATATGGCCCTTCCTGGGGGTAATAATACTGTGGTCTCTATTCACGTGGCCCTTACCTGGGGGTAATAGTATCGTGGTCCATGTTCACTTGGCCTTTGCTTGAGGGTAATAATACCATGGCCTATATTCACGTGGCCCTCGCATGGGGGGTGATAGTACCATGGCCAGAGACGTATGAGATATTGCGTTATATGATTATAATGGAAGGACTATCATATGTGCCCGTAGATCCATATGATTGCTATGTAATAATGAACATGCTACTACTATGTGACCTGACTTTAATGTTTAAACGGATATTATTTCTAACCTCTTTACAAATTGTTGTTCACTAGGCTTTGGCTCACAATTTATATCTGTCATGTGTCATGTAGGTGATCAAGCTCAAGAAAGGACTTCAGGATGTCAACCTATCTTCTAGTTGTCAAGCCAACCATTTTGGGTCTAACTCCAAGCTTTTTGGGTGGTAATAAATTCACCCCCTTTGTTAAGTGGTCACGTGTCTCATATCAAAGATATTTTGTTTTATGTATATTACGTAAGGGAATAATTCCTTAAGTATTGTATATGCTTTTGGTATTTGTATATAATAAGGTAGTGGATGATTGTACAGTGATGCATACAGAGTTGGTTGTTCATTTTAGTTTCATAGCTCATTGGACGATGTCTTGTGATATTATTTGGCTTCTGCCAGCCCCTTATACTACTGACTGTTAAGCAAGCCTTTGGTAATCTTGGATTACTGGCCGGTCACGTTCTAATCCCGTGGGACGGGAGTTGGGTCGTGACATATATCTTTCCCCTAAAAAAATTAAAGATTTAAGCATAACATAAAAATATCCTTGTTGTGAAGGAGGAACTCTTTTTATGATTTTTTTTTTTTTTTTTTTGGTTAGGTTCCACTTTAAAATGGTTGATTTTAGATTTATTTTATTTTTATTAAAAAAAAGGCCTTAAACAAGTTCTAAAACTCAATTTTTTTATTAAAATTTTTTTGTTATCTATTTAGTTTATATAAGTTAAAAACTTAAAATGTGAAATCAAACACCTTACTTGAAATGTAAAGGATTGACCGTTACAATTAAAATTAAAGAGTTTGAGATCTTAATAAAAAAAATAAATATAGAGGTATGTATGAGAATGAAACAATTCTTCTCGTATAATCCTGTTAATCAAGCTTTTATTCCTTCAAACGTCGTCATCCAATCACTTGAAAACACAAACGTGAGCCTACCAGCGGGTGTGTACCGGAAACCCCTCTGATGCCTAAGTCAGCAAGTAGACAATAGACAAAAAAACTCTGTGTATTCGAGAGTAAAAATTGCAATAACTGAGAATAAGTTCTGTCATGAGCATTTATAAATTCCGCGTGATACAATCCTAATAGAACTCTATCTCTCCTTAGTAGAGTCCTCTTAGGATTTACATTCTTAAAGGATAATAGTTATCCTTAGAACACTCTTCTCACTGCCAACCAAGTGAGATGGTTCAAACTCTTCGCTCGGCTGTTGTTGCAGTCAACCGAGCTATCTCACTCTGTGCTTCTTTTGGCAAAGCCGTGTTAACCCTGGCTATAGAGAGGCATCTTGCCAAGCTACACATAGCTCGACCCTCTTTATTGAAGATATCTCGGTCCGCTAATGGACTGCCTTCAAATAGCTAGGTCCAGGCCCTAGCAACCCATCTCTGACCAGCCTAGTGCCTGCTTAACCCAAGACCAAGCTATCCCAGGTCTCAAACTGGCCCACTATGCAGCCCAACCTCCAAAGATAATCTTACCTAGCGTGGCTCAATTTGTCTACACAAATTACCCTCTCAAGGTACTAATGGGTTCGCTTGGGAAGCGGATTTTTTAGTAACTTTTTAGCTAAAATATGAGGTGAAAAAATTGAAGTATTTGAGAATTATTATTTTATTATTTTTTTTTATAATGGAAAAATATGCAAAAAGTAAAAAGAATGAGAATAAATTTTTTTACTTTTTTGCATGATTTGTTTACTTTTTAATTTTTTTTTAGTAATTTTTTTAACTGATTTAACTACTCAAATATAGATCCCTGTTTGGGAATTGATTATTTTAGTTAATTTTATGACTTTTTAAAAAAAGATGTGTAAAAATTAAAGAGAGTAATGTGACAATTTATAATATCTTTTTTACTTTCTTTGGCAAGTGAGCTTTTTGCCAAAAAGTCAAATTGCAGTGTTAGAGATTTGGATCCCTAAATTCACCCACAATGATTTGGCAATAGAGATATGTCCTACAATAGTGTGCGACAAATCAAATGTTAATATCTATCATGTCATATCATTGTGAGTCAAATTATCAAAGATTTTTTTTTTAATAAATTTTAAACATTATCTGAAAATGTAATTGACTTTGGTTGGAGGCTAACCACCCTTACCAACTTGGATAGACTCTTGTCACAAATAATAACATATATAAAATTTGCTTGACTATAGCCCTTATATTGGTATTGGCTAATTTTGCACGTTTAATTTTAACATTTGGTTTGACCAATAATGTGAACTTATATGTATAAATTGTCACCTACCAGAAAATCACCCCCTATGTATATGGATGCACCTTCAATTAGAAGACAAGCATGCATACAAAGCTATGCCTCTAAATGGAAGATTAATTGCTGGAGTTTAGGAGCCCTTATTTGTCCTTACAACCAAAAGTGTGGGACTTGTAAGTTGTTACCCTAAGGAGGTGGGTGCATGCGATTTCTCTTTTTAATTTGTTGCATATGTTTAAAATAAAATAATTAAAAAAATAAAAAAATTAAAGTTTTAGAGAGAGATGACAATTATTTTAAGTTTAAATTTATAAAGAGATATTGATTTGTGTTGTAATTTAATTATTAATAATTAATTGTTATCTTATTAAAAAATAAATAAAATACTCTGGAGAGGGGCAAAGAAAATAAAAAAATAATGAAAACAAAAACAGTGAATCCATATAGGGAAGCAACCCACAGGGTCCAAAATTAGATGATCACAACATCTCATTGTCAGGGTACGCTTACTGCTCTATGGCTTTCCGCTCTGTCATGTTTGTTTAGTATTTTTTTTTTAAGTAAAAAGAGAAATATATATATATATATATAAATTAACATCAACACTCCACGTTTAAAAAATAAAAATTTATGCAAAATTCAAATTGTGTTAATAAGATTTATTATAGTGTGACTCATAACATTACTGTTGTGTTTGGTTTGAAAATTTGAAGAGAGATTTAGAAAAAAAAAAGAGAAAAGGTACGTGAAACTAGGTGAAATATAAGTGTATTTTATTCATATTTTTACATACTTTTTTTATTTTTCTTTCCAAATCCCTCCTCAAATTCCTCAATCAAACACAGCATACAAGTCATTTACACAAGGCAGTCATTTTCTGGATAGTTTTCCTAGTAAAAAATCTATATTGTACTATATTTTTTGAATAATTGAACATTAAAAACAATATATGAAAATATTCAAAAAGTTACAATAATGAATCACATTGTCACCCACGTTATATCAACTATAAATCTGTAATGTATGCCTTACTTTTAAAATTATTTTTAAAGTATAAATTCTAAGTACCAAATAATTTTTTATTTTTTCTATATTAAACAGATAAACAATTTATGGCCCTACCACCTCAAGCCCAGTGTCTGCAATATGTACCACATATATTCCTCTATGAAGTGTGTACATTAAATTAATCTGACAGCCAGCTATATCATTTCTTTCATCCAATTAAATTTGTTTTGTTTTAAAGCTTGCCTTTTCTGTGAATTTTTTATTCTCTACTACCGTAGTTTTCAAAGTCAAAAGCTGTCCTACCGAAATATTTAATCTAAGATAAATTTTCTTGAACATTTCAATTTTAGGAACAACCCTACAAATTTAAATTTATGAATTTATATTTACCTAAAAAATAAATTAATGGTTCAAATTCATTTTACTCGTGAATTTCATATTTCATCAATTTAATTTTCATCATACAAATATATTCGGAGTAAATTATAAATTAACAAGGATAGATTAATAGCACTTTTGTTTTAGGAATTTGATGACCAACAAGTTTTTAGTTGTTAACCCATTTTGGCACCCAAAAAAAAAAAGTCATATATTTTTATGGATTTTTTTTGTCTTTAGAGATTGATTTTCAAAATTATGTCAAAATTTTTTACTTTTTCAGTCTGTTTTGTCAAGATAAATCTAAAAAGCATATTTTTTTGAAAAATCCCCCCTCCCAAAAAAATGACTAAAATAAGCAAAAAAAGATTACTTATTCTGACTTATTTTTATATTTTCTGAATTTCTTGGATTTTTTTAAAAAAATTATAATTTTCTGGTTCATTTTGCTGAGCTGAATTTAGAAACCTAAAGCTTTTTAAAAAAAATTCACTACAATAAAAAATAAACCAAAAAAGAGTAAAAAAAAAATGCACTTTCCAAAACATCTAGTTTGCTTTGTGAAGAGATGCATAAAATAAAATTTATTTATGTATATATCACTGACTTAAATAATCAGTGTTATCAGACAATAAAAAAATATTAAGTTTTTTTAAAATATAATTATTAGTTGTTTTTTGGAAATGATGAGAGACCGCAAAATATATTAAATATAAATAAGTCATGTTATTTGATAATCTTGTTAGTAAAATTTTTGTCAACCTTCCTTTGGGAGTTGACTTTTTCTAATATTTTGTTATTTTTTATTTTAGATTAGCCTAATCTAAGCGATCATTAAAAAATTGAACAATTCTAAAAAAATTCAGACGAAAAATAAAATCGATTTCAATTGTTTTATTCAACAAAAGTTTACTTATTTTCACCTTCAGTGATTTTTTTTTTTTTTAAAAAAAATTGTTCAACTTAAAAATACATATATTAGGATCGTCTAGTCTAAACCGACCTAAAATGTTTTTAAAAGAAATTTTTTTTTGAGTCAAAATTGAAAAATATTCAGTGAAACAAATTCACTAAATCGGTTTATAAGCTAGGAGCAGAAGAAACTAATTGGAAAAAAATGGCCAAAATATTATTTTGATATTTCTAATTTGAATAATAATCTTTTTCACTTGGCATTTTGATTTCTTTGGAAGAAAAAAAAATTATTTATTTGTTGATATTTGAATAATTTTTTGATTTATTAGATTATAAAAAATGAATAAATTGACTTATAACTAGTTCATTTTGAAACAAAAATAGATCTTGATTGATTTTGTTTAGCAAAGTCATATATTTTGTACTGAAAAATCTCCCCTTTGTTTAGGAAGTTAGTGTTGGGATTGGGATTAAAATGAATGTGAGACCCACTATATGTTATGTTTGTTTTAAGAGATGAAGAGGGGACTCCTAATCCCTTGGTATTAGGATGAGCCTTAGAAGGGAGATTGAGATAGAGGAGTTGGAGGTGGAGGTGATATTAGAAAAATAGTCTGTTAGATTTTTATTATTATTATTTATTTATTTATTTTTATTTTTTACATGTTGGGATTTTTTTTTTTTTTTTTGGAACATTAATGTTTAATTTTTTTTTGTATTTTTTGTTAAGTAAAAACCATTGTTTTATTTTTTTTGTTTTTTACATGTTAGGCATTTTTTTTTGTACATTAATGTTTAATGTTTTTATATTTTTTTATTTGTTTTATTATTTTATAATTATTTTATATAAAAATAATTTAACAATCTCTACACCAATAATTATCATCAAAATAAACATAATTTTACTTAATTCCCTCACTATCAATCTCCTCACTATGAATTCTCTTAATTTTACATCTGAAAACAAATGAGACCTCATAGTTAACCGATGTTATTGCCTCAAATGGACTTTTTTAAGGACTCCATTTTAAGTTTGTTTACGCTAAAATGAGCCCAAATATATTGCACTAGGGTAAGGCCCAAATTCTCTTTTAAAGATAGTGTGCAGCCCAAACATCTATGAAGTCCCTTCGGTTGTAATATTATATATATATATATTTTGGGGGATTCTATTTACACTAAAATTATTAAGTAATCTTAATTTTTAAGTACACCTTGTTTAATTATTTAAAAATTTATTTTACTCTTATTATACCTTATTATTTTTTCCAAATTATCCTCAAGGTAAACCCAATTAATAAATAATAACAAACTAAAAATATTAAATTATTTCAAATCTTTTCAATACAGAAAATAATTCTCAAATATATATAAATAAATAAATAAACCAAACTTATAAGCACATAAACATTATAAACATAGGAAAAAAGAAAAAAAAAAAACTTTTACATAAACATTATAAGACTTTTCAATACAAGAAAAAAAAATTTACGTTATAAATAATCCACAAGAATGTTTGTGGAAAAATAAAAACTAAACTTATAAGCACATAAGCATCCGGCACTAACAAGAAAGAGTAGTTTTCAAATAATATACTATTTAAATGAAAAAATAAGAATAACTCCAATAATATGTTATTGTTAATTTAATTACTAGGTCCTTTAATTTTTGTCAAAAAATGATATAAAAAATAATGAATGGTACTCTACAAAAATTGTGAAACCCCTTTATATGAATACTTACCTCGTTTTTTATGAGTTTCTTCAAAAAACTATTTTGATTATTACTCTGATCCATTATTTGATTTTGTTCAAACTTTTTTCTAGTGTTTGGGGTTTCAAAATAATAAAAAATAATGATATTGATGATAATGGTGAGTTTTGGTAGGATGGATCGGAGTTTTGGAGAGAGAAAGAAGAAGAAGAAGAAGAAAAATAAAATAAATAAGTTTGATTTATTTGGAAAAAAGATACAAAGATTTGAATATGAATAACTGATTAGGGTGTACCGTAAAAAGAAAAAAAAATTATTTTAAGATTTAATATATGATATTCTTATTAATAAATTCATGTTAGAATGTAATAGGAATTAAAATTTATGAATTTAAATTAGATGTACTGAGACATATTTTAGATTCAAATAGAATCCCCCATATATTTTTGCTTAATTTTGTTGAATCTAGATATGATAATTTGCTACAATAGTTATATTTTGTATTTTATTAAACATTTTAAAAATAATTAGTTGATTTTTATTACATGATGTCAGGACATTTGTCTCTTACATTTCTCCCTATTATGGGACCATGAATAAATATCCTCAATAAATCACATGTACTGTTATATTTTATCAAAAATATTAATCTCATGAACAGATTGGAGTAAAGTGAAAGAGGTTATTATTCAAATTAATAGTTCAGCAGGACATGAGGTGACACGAAATATGACTTTGAGGACACAAAGTGAATATTTTTGTAATTTTCTTTTATATTTATAAAAATTTTCTTGTACCATAACAAAAAAAACTCACAATTTGAGTCTTGTAACAAAATAAATCATAATTTTTAATTTCATTAATTTAAATCCTAATATTTTGATTTATTTTTTATTTAAACCATTTATCTATTTTTGTTAAGTTAAATTGATCGAAAAAATATATTTTTAGTCATTAAAATCAATATAGATATACATAAAATGTTTATAATTTTTTTTATTGATTTTAATGACTAAAATATCTATTTTTTTATTGATTTACTTAACAAAAATCGACAAATGGTTTGTATTGAAAACAAACCAAATGTTTAATAATAAAATTAAAATTTTATTTTGTTACAAAATTCAATCCCTCAAAAAAAAAATTTATTTATAATTTTTCCTTTTTTTATTCAGTTAAGTGGACTTAAATACTAACAAGTCCTTTGACTTTTCAATGCACTAATAAATCCTATATTACCTATGTTGTCCTCATTAAAATATTATCCAGCAAATTCTTTTACTATTCACCATTACCGCCACCGCATTGCTGCCATTGTCGTTATCGCCACCATCTAGCCACCACAACCACTGCCACTGTTGTTGTCCAACCATCACCACTACCGTCACCATCATATTCCACTCGCTACAATCATTGTCCATTTGCTACCGTCATTGATCTACACTCTATCGTCATGAATCCACCCATTTTGGCACCAAAAAAAAAAAGAAGTCATATATTTTTCTGGATTTTTTTGTCTTTAGTGATTGTTTTTCAAAATTATGTCAAAATTTTTTACTTTTTCAGTTTGTTCTGTCAAGACAAATCTAAAAAATATATTTTTTTGAAAAATCTCCCCCCCTCCCAAAAAAAAAAAAAAAACAAAAATGACGAAAATAAACAAAAAAAGATTGCTTATTCTGATTTATTTTTATATTTTTTGAATTTCTTGGATTTTTTTTTAAAAAAATTATAATTTTCTGATTTATTTTGTTGAGCTGAATTTAGAAACCTAAAGCTTTTTTAAAAAATTAAAAAAAAAATCACTACAATAAAAAATAAGCCAAAAAAGAGTAAAAAAAATGCACTTCCCAAAACATCTAGTTTGCTTTGTGAAGAGATGCATAAAATAAAATTTATTTATGTATATATCACTGACTTAAATAATCAGTGTTATCAGACAATAAAAAAATATTAAGTGTTTTTAAAATATAATTATTAGTTGTTTTTTTGGAAATGATGAGAGACCGCAAAATATATTAAATATAAATAAATCATGTTATTTGATAATCTTGTTAGTAAAATTTTTGTTAACCTAATATTTTGTTATTTTTTATTTTATATTAGCCTAATCTAAGCGATCATTAAAAAATTGAACAATTCTAAAAAAATTCAGATGAAAAATAAAATTGATTTCAATTGTTTTATTCAACAAAAGTTTGCTTATTTTCATCTTTAGTGATTTTTTTTTTTAAATTGTTCAACTTAAAAATATATATATATTACGATCGTCTATTCTAAACCAACCTAAAAAGTTTTTAAAAGATTTTTTTTTTGAGTCAAAATTGAAAAATATTCGCTGAAACAAATTCACTAAAAGTCGGTTTATAAGCTAGGAGCAGAAGAAACTAATTGAAAAAAAAATGGCCAAAATATTATTTTGATATTTCTAATTTGAATAATAATCTTTTTCACTTGACATTTTGATTTCTTTGGAAGAAAAAAAAATTATTTATTTGTTGATATCTGAATAATTTTTTGATTTATTAGATTATAAAAAATGAATAAATTGACTTATAACTAGTTCATTTTGAAACAAAAATAGATCTTGATAGATTTTGTTTAGCAAAGTCATATATTTTGTACTGAAAAATCTCCCCTTTGTTTAGGAAGTTAGAGTTGGGATTGGAATTAAGATGAAGGTGAAACTTATTATATGTTATGTTTGTTTTAAGAGATGGAGAGGGGCCTCTTAATCCCTTGGTATTAGGATGGGTCTAGAAAGGGAGATTGAGATGGAGGAGGTGGAGGTGGAGGTGGTATTAGAAAAATAGTCCGCCGGATTTTTTTATTATTATTTATTTATTTATATTTTTTACATGTTGGGAATTTTTTTTTTAATCATTAATGTTTAATTTTTTTTGTATTTTTTGTTAAGTAAAAATCATTATTTTATTTTTTCTATTTTTTACATGTTGGGCATTTTTTTTTTAATACATTAATGTTTAATGTTTTTGTATTTTTTTATTTGTTTTATTATTTTATATTTATTTTATATAAAAATAATTTAACAATCCCTATACTAATAATTATCATTAAAATAAATACAATTTTATTTAATTCCCTCACTATAAATTCTTTTACATCTAAAAATAAAGGGAGCCTCATAGTTAACCAATATTATTACCTCAAATGGACTTTTTTAAGGATTCCATTTTTAAGTTTGATTACGCTAAAATAAGCCCAAATATATTGCACTGGGCTAAGGCCCAAATTGTCTTCTAAAGATAGTTTGCAGCCCAAACATGTATGAAGTCCCTTCTGTTGTAATTATATATATATATATATATTGGGAGATTCTATTAACACTTAAAAAATTATTAAGTACTCTCAATTTTTAAGTACATCTTATTTAATTATTTAAAATTTTATTTTACTCTTATTATGCCTTATTATTTTTTCCAAATTACCCTCAAGATAAACCCAAATAATAAATAATAACAAACTAAAAAAAACTAAATTATTTCAAATCTTTTCAATACAGAAAATAATTCTCAAATATATATATATATATAAAAAACCAAACTTATAAGCACATAAACATTATAAATATAGGGGGAAAAAAAAAAACAAAGCAAACTTTTACATAAACATTATAAGACTTTTCAGTACAGGAAAAAAAAAATTACATTATAAATTATCCACAAGAATATTCGTGAAAAAGTAAAAACCAAACTTATAGGCACATAAGCATCAGGCACTAACAAAAAAGAGTAGTTTTCAAATAATGTACTATTTAAATGACAAAATAAGAATAACTCCAATAATATGTTATTGTTAATTTAATTATTTTCCCTTTAATTTTGGTCAAAAAATTGTATAAAAAATAATTAATGGTACTCTACAAAAATTGTAAAACCCCTTTATATGAATACTTACTTCCTTTTTGATGGGTTGCTTCAAAAAACTATTTTGATTATTACTCTCATCTATTATTTGATTTTGTTCAAACTTTTTTCTAGAGTTTGGGATTTCAAAATAATAAAAAACAATGATATTAATGATACAACTCCGGTGGTAGCTCGAAAAAGGGGTGGCTCGAATGGCCCGACCCAAAAACGTCGTGGTTTTTTTTTTTTTTTTTGGCTTTTGTTTCTCGTTTTACTGAAGATGAGAAGATGAAGGTGAATGAAGAAGAAGAAGAAGAAGAAAGAAGAGAGAGACAGACAGAATCAACACATCATCATCTTCAACAAACATCAACACAGAGAGAGAGAGACATTAACAGAAAGAGAGAGAGAGAGAGAGAATCAACAACATCTTCATCAACACATCTTTATCATCAACAACATCTTCATCAACATCATCATTATCATCAACAACAACATCCAGATCCAGATCCAGATCCAGATCTAGATTTAGATCCAGATCCAGATCTACTAGAAAAGGGGGAGGGGAAAAAAAAAAGAGCAGAGAAAACAGGTATACCCACCGGCATCACCGATCTTCCTTCTCTTCCTCCTCCGCCATCACCGCCATCGCCTCTTCTCTCTTCTCTCTTTCTCTCTCTTTCGCATCTTCTCTTCTCTTCCCTCTATCTGTCTGTATTCATTTGAAAGCAAGAAAAAGAAAAGGGAAAAAAAAAATACAAAACGACGTCGTTTTGTATATTTGAGCCAAATTCGAGCCACCATTTTCGAGCAACGGATCATTTTTGTTAATGATAATGGTGAGTTTTGGTAGGGTGGATTGGACTTTTGGAGGGAGAAAGAAGAAGAAGAAAAAAAACTTACTTTAATCTATTCGGGAAGAAGATACAAAGATTTAAATATGAATAACTGATTAGGGTATAGCATAAGAAAAAAATATATATATTTTAGGGTTTAATATATGTTATCCTTATTAGTAAATTCATATTAGAATATAATAGGAATTAAAATTTATGAATTTAAATTAGATGTATTGAGACATATTTTGGATTCAAATAGAATCCCCATATATTTTTGCTTAATTTTGTTGAATCTAGACATGATAATTTGTTACAATAGTTATATTTTGTATTTTATTAAACATTTTAAAAATAATTAGTTGATTTTTATTACATGATGTCAGGATATTTGTCTCTTACATTTCTCCCTATTATGGGACCATGAATAAATATCCTCAATAAATCACATGTACTGTTATATTTTATATAAAAAAAAAAAAAACTCATGAACAGATTGGAGTAAAGTGAAAGAGGTTATTATTCAAATGGTTCAGCAGGACATGAGGTGACACGAAATATGACTTTGAGGACACAAAGTGAATATTTTTGTAATTTTCTTTTATATTTATAAAAATTTTCTTGCACCATTACAAAAAAACCTCACAGTTTGAGTCTTGTAACAAACTAAATCATAATTTTTAATTTCATTAATTTAAATCCTAGCATTTTGATTTATTTTTTATTTAAATCATTTATCTATTTTTGTTAGTTTAAACTGATCAAAAATATATATTTTTAGTCATTAAAATCAATATAGGTATACATAAGGCATGTTTGATTGGATGGATTAGAGTATGGGATTGAGATTATTAATACATGGGCCCAATTATCCTATATTTGTTTTAATATTTTGGTTTGGGATTATTAATCCAATGGATAATTAATCCAACAAATTTATAGGATTATTAGTAATGGGATAAGGGTGGGATTATTAATCCAATGGATAATTTATCCTATTAATCCAATTGGATAGTGAATACCACACTAATTTTGATAGGATTATTAATACCTCACTATTAGTCTTGTGAATCAAACATGGCCAAAATGTTTATAATACTTTTTTTTTATTGATTTTAATGACTAAAATATCTATTTTTTTTATTGATTTACATAACAAAAATTGACAAATGGTTTATATTGAAAACAAACCAAATGTTTAATGTTTAAACTAATAAAAGTAAAAATTTATTTTGTTACAAAATTCAATCCCTCAAAAAAAAATTTATTTATAATTTTTCCTTCTTTTTATTTAGTTAGAGCATCTCCAATGGTTTGTCATTGGAGCTGCTATTGCTATAATATAGCAGCTGTGTTGAATTTTGATGCTCCAATGCAAAACATAGCAGTTGCCAAATTTGAGAAATGCCAAAGCTTGTGTCAAATTTATGCCAACTTAGCCAAAACCAACTGTTTCCCTCCCCCCTTCCTTCTCTCCTTTCCTCCCCCAACAACTGTTTCACCATTTTTATGTTTCAGAATTCACCAAAAACTTTCATGAATAATGCAACATTTTACCATTTTACTCGAAATCAAATGGTAAAAAAACAGATTCACAGAAAAATTATAGATTCAAAAATTACAGATTCATCAAATGATTCATCAAATTCAAACAGATTCACAGGAAAAAAAAAACAGATTCAGAATTTAGATTCAAACAGATTCACAAGAAAAAAAAATTCAAACAGATTCAGAATTCATCATTTTACCCGAAAATCAACACATTCAGATTCACAGAAAAAATTTAAGCAGATTCACTGAAAAGAAGAAATACCTGATTTTTGAGCATCTTTTTGAGCATATACTGTCGTCGGTGGCCGATCGTCTTTTTGAGCATATACAGTCGCCGATCGAAGACAGAGAGATGAAAGATAGAGTAAGACAGTGAGAGAGAGGTACATCTGGATAGCCGATCGAAGAGAGAGAAGACATATGGAGACAATGAGAATGTGAGGGAAAGGGAGACAGAGTGAGAGAGAAGAGAGTGAGAGTGAGAGTGAGAAAGGAATTTGGGAGTAAGAGACAGAGTGAGAGAAAAGAGTGAGAAGATTCAATGTTCTTCATCACCGATCGGAGAGAGTGAGAATGAGAGACGAATCTAAGAGTGAGAAGGACATGGAGGAGGAATGAGAGAGACAGTGAGAGGGAAAGGAAGAAAATGTTGATGATGCTACACAAATCATCTCAACCATTCAAGATCAACACATGGATGATGGGGATGGCATTTGATAGAGCCGTTGGGCTCTGTTTGGCTTTAAAAAAAAATTAACTCAATTTGCTGTGTGGGTGGGTGACTTAAAAAAATAAACTTAATTTTTTTATAAATAGAGCCGTTGGGCTCTGTTTGGGCATTTGATAGAGCCGTTGGGTCTGTTTGAATTTTTATAAATAGAAACTCTTTATTTGAATTTTTTTTCACAACAACCATTGCACATTTCATTTTCTTTTTTTCTCTCTTCATCTCAATTTGATTTCATACTAAATTTCCGAAATTATATTATTTTTAGTTTTTTCACACAATCACTGTGATTATGAAAGGTTCATCAAAAACAAAGAGAGGAAAATTATTTATTACTGAAGAAGATGTGACAATTTGTAGAGCTTGGTGTCACATTACTGAAGACCCAATTGTTGGAAATTCGCAATCGCATACTCATTTTTGGGGAAGAATTTTTGAAAATTATTGCTCGCTGTAGAATGATCACTCAAGAACACAAGTGTCTATCTCATCTCGATGGGGTGTAATAATGAAATGTTGTAACAAATTTCGTGGGTGTCTAGCATAAGTCGAAAATCTACATCCAAGTGGGGCGTCACTAGTTGATATAGTAAGATTTCATTTTTATTTATTATGTTAGTTTTTTTATTTTGTCTTACATAAAAATTAACTAATTAATTAATTTAATCTTTTTTTGATATAGATGCTTCAAGCAAAATTGTTATACCATCAAGATGAAAACAAACATTTTATTTTTGAACATTGCTGGCCAATGTTGCAAAACAATATTAGGTGGCAAGATGTAACTCCTACGAATACGGTGAAGTCAAGGATACATACACCATTTTCCCCTGATTTTGCCCTCGATTCCCCTATGGATAACTGCATTTCTCTTGAATATGACACCAGTCCAAGTGTTGGTAACAATCCAACTGTTGGTGAGGGCAGTGTCTCTGCAAGGGGTAAAAGGCCGATGGGTAGGAAATCTGCAAAAGAATTATTTAGGAGAAATCAAGTCATTAAAATTGAAGTCCAAAAAATGAGTACACAAATAGACACATTTAACCAACACCTTACTGAGAAACAAAAGAAAAAAGAGGAAAGAGAAGAAAAAAGGATTCAAGCACTACATGAGATAAAAAAACATGAGTTTGAGATGAGAAAGGAAGAACACCAAATAATTACTACGAACATTTCTCATTTGGACTCTCAGATGAAAGCGTATTACACAATGCGAAAAAATGAAATTTTCGTCAAGTGGTCCTCACATGTTAGCTGCCCAAATTACTATTTCCCCCTGCCTCCTAATGAATAATTACAAGATAATGTATTTTTAAATTTAGCAATGTTATTTAATTTTTGATGTAATTGTTAGTCTTTATTTGCAATGTAATTTTTAATTTGTAATGAAATTTCATTTTTTTATTTTTTATTTTTTAGTATTTTCTACAAAACAATGTAATATTATTTTTTCAATGTATAATGTTCACTAATTCGTGTTATAATTTAATATTTTCAATAAAGTATAATGCAAAAAAATAAATATATTTTTTCAAATGAAGGTAATAAAAAGATAAAATACATTAGCTGACATTAAATGAAGATAATTTTATTATAATAAAAAAACATTAACTGACATTAAATGACATTAATTGTCATTAAAAAGATAGAATACAAACTTAATCCTACTCTCCAGCTCGGGACCACAAGTGTTCAATTAGATCATTACGAATTATATTATGGCCTTCAATAGATCTAATCCTCTGCCTATTTAACATAAATTGAGCATACTCCTCATTCGGATCACGTGACACTTGACAACGGGTATTACTGGTATCAGTCTGAAGTTGTGCTACACTACGTTCATTTTTTGGAATATCACGCTTGTCTTCAATGATCATATTGTGCAAAATAATGCACGTCTTCATGATGTAGTATAGATTTTCATCACTCCAACCTCTAGCTGGAACTCTGACAATATTAAATCATGCTTGGAGCACTCCAAATGCCCTTTCGACATCTTTCTGACATGCCTCCTGCATCCTCGCAAATAGTTGTCTCTTTGCGCCTTGAGGTTGAGATATTGTTTTCACAGTCGTTGCCCAACGAGGATAGATATCATCTGCAAGATAATACCCAATGGTGTACACATGATTATTAATGGTGTAGTTGGTACTAGGGGCACGTCCTCTAGTTAATTCAGCAAATAAAGGCGACATGTCAAGAGCAGTAATATCATTTAGAGAGCCAGGCATGCCAAAGAAAGCATGCCAAATCCACAAGTCATAGGAGGCAACTGCCTCGAGTATAACTGTTGGTTTGTGGTAGTGTCCAGTGTAAGCACCGGCTTGGGCAGTTGGACATTTATCCCAACGCTAGTGCATACAATCCAAACTTCCTAACATTTTAGGAAACCCGCGTTGCTCTCCCTCTTGCAATAATCTGGCAACATCTGCTTCATTTGGAGATCTGAAGTAAACGGCTTCATACGTAGCAACAATTGATCTGGTAAAAAAATTCAAGGCGGCAATTGCAGTACTTTCGCCGATTCTAATGTACTCGTCTACAGCATCAGCGGGCACGCCATACTGCAGGATCCAAAGTGCTGCAACCATCTTCTGTATACCGGATAATCCAAGAGCACCAGTGACATCACAAGTTTGAATGAAGTACTCATTCACTTGTTGAATATCATGTAAGATACTAACAAACAATGACCGCCTCATTCGAAAATGTCTTCGGAAGTATTCTTCTGAATAGTCAGGATTATCTACAAAATAATCTTTACAAATTTTCCGGTCGCCTTTGACCCTCTCACGATTAATGTATCGACGACCACTTGTGGAACCAACATGTATGGTTGGTTGGTTTAGGCTTAACGTCTGTATTCTTTGTTATTGTGCTGCGAATAGTTGCATCATGGTGATATCATCATCAGATGATGAAGATTCATCAAAATCTCCATTGAATATGGTTTTAGTCAAATTGTTCATTGTAGGTGGATGGGTGAGTGGGTGAATATGAAAATTGTAAAAAATCTGCTGGGTGGGTATAGAGAGTTTAGAAGATATGAAAATGATGGATAGGTGAATATGAAACTTGTAGAAAACCTTGTGTTATGTTTATAGAGAAAATGTGGATGGGTGAATGATGGGTGATTGTTGGGTGGGTGGATGAATAATGGATGGTTGTTGGGTGGGTGGATGAATAATGAGTGGTTGTTAGGTGGGTGGATGAATAATGGATGGTTGTTGGGTGAATAATTGTTAGTGAATGAATGCTGGGTTAATAATGGATGGTTGTTGGTGGGTAATTAGTGATTATTTATTTTTTATGTGTAGTTAAAAAAATTTATTAAATATGAGGTGATATGTTTTTTTGTGGGGTGAATTAATCGAACAAATTTTTTTTTCCAATTTTTCATTTTTTTTTTATTTTTTATATTTGTCTAGTTGGGAATAATATAAATATATAATTTTTTTAACAAACAAGTAAAAAAAGTCACAAAAGACAAAATAAACAAAAAAAAAAATCACAAAAAATCTATATCCAAACAACACCTACAAACTTGGAGGGAAAGTTGGTTGAGATTTGCCAAAAATAGCAAATGACCATTGGAGCACCATTACTATAATTTGGCAAAATAACACTATTAATTACCAAATTATAATAATAGTAATAGCAATATAGCAACCACCATTAGAGATGCTCTTAAGTGGACTTAAATGCTAACAAGTCCTTTTGACTTTTCAATGCACTAATAAATCCTATATTACCTATGTTGTTCTCATTAAAATATTATCCAGCAAATTCTTTTACTATTAACCACTATCGCTACCGCATTGCTACCATTGTCGTCGTCGCCACCATCTAGCCACCACAACCACTGCCACCATCGTCGTCCAACCATCACCATTACCGTTAGCATCATATTCCACTCACTACGATCATTGTCCATTTGCTATTGTCGTTGATCTACACTCTATCGTCATAAATCCACCACCGTTGTTCACTAACCACATCAACCATCTCCGATCTACACTCTACATCTTTGATCTCCACTCTATTGTGGCCGATCCATTGATCTAGTTATTTCAATGGTAGAATCGACTTCAAATTGTTTTTAGATCTTTCCCCTCCCCCCCTCTTTCTCTCTTCCTCTCTCCCTCTCTCTTCCTCTTTTTATTTTTACAAACATATATGTTGTAAATTTATATTTGAGTGATAAATTTATCAGTTGATGGTTGTGTATATACATGTAGGATGAGAGTGTCTTATGAATAAGTGAGTAGAAGTGTGAATATGAATGAGTGAATGACATCTATTTTTTTTTTACCAATTAATCAGTGATAAATTTATCAGTGAATGTATCTTTAATTATCACTATTGTTGTGCTGAAATTTTAATATTAATGCAATGATAAATTTATCATTGATTTTGTTCAATATGCTGTGAACTATTGTTATGCTAAAAATTTAAGTGATAAATTTATTACTGATGTTGTTCAATATCCTATTGCTGTTGTTGATAAATGTTATTTTTGTTGAAATAATTCAAAAAAAATATTGCTAGAAACTATCGCCAAAGGTGGTTGCCGGCATCGAAAGTTGTTGCTACCGGAAGAGGAGAGACTTATAATAGTCTTGATAATAGGAATAAAAAATGTGAAAGAAGGATATTTTAAGGATATTGATAGGTGAAAAAAGAAATAATACTTATAAGTAAATAAGTTTGCTTAATAAGACCGGCCCGTAAGTAGCGCAGTACGTTTTTAAGCATTTCCAACCAGACCAATTATAACCAACCCGATAAGATCCAATTATAACCAACAGGCCCAAATATATGTCCAAACCCACGATACAATGGACGAATAAAATAGCATACATGAGGTATTGAATTCCTATATATAAAAATATAGGAAAAATAAAACTAAATAAAATATTTAAATATGAAAAAAATATATACGAGATAGTGAATGATATATACATAAATAACAAAAAATATAGGATAAGTATAATATTTATATAACAGACATATAATTTTGCTAATAGATCAATTTTTTTTAGCAGGGTTTGAAATTTTCAAAAATTTGTTACTTAAAACCATGCTGAAAGTCACCGTGCGATTTGTGAGAGAGGTCATCGAATCAAGAAATTGTTCATCTCAAAAATAATTCAACAGTATATCACTAATAGTGTGACATCTAATTACAATATTTTATGACAGCAATTTATATATATTAGATATGAGCCTATTTCACAACGTGATACCCGTGGTTTAAAGGCGTCTTTTTAATTTAAATAAAAGATTACAAATAAACCCAACTAAAAGTAATTTTTTTAAATGAAAAAAGAAAGGAAAAAAAAAAAAAAAAACTACTAACATTTTGTTGGAAGTGCTTCAAAATTTTCTTCTTGTTCCTTGTCCCGCATTAATTTTTTATAAGTTTTCTTACACCTTTAATACATAGACCTTTGTTATTAGGTAAGGGCCAAGGGCCAAAGATGTGAGGGGAGACTATATGAGCTTTGGGCTATATGTGTGAAATCTATGGGGATTCTATTTAAGTTTAAAAAATCATTAAGTACTTCAAATTTCTAAGTACATCATATTTAATTATTTAATATTTGATTTTATTCTCATCACACTCTATTATTTTTTTTAAATTACCCTTAAGGTAAACCCAAATAATAAATAATAAATAAACTAAAAAAATTAAATTATTTCAAAAACTTTTCAATACAGAAAATAATTCTCAAATACAGAAAAAAAAAAATCAAACTTATAAACACATAAGCATTATAAATACAGAAGAAACCAAACTTTTACATAAGCATTGTAAAACTTTTCAATACAGAAAAAAAAATTTACATTATAAAATATTCACGAGAATGTTTGTGGAAAAATAAAAACCAAACTTATAAGTACATAAGCATCAATCACTAACAAGAAAGAGTAGTTCTCAAACAATGTATTATTTAAATAACAAAATAAGAACAACTCCAATAACATATTATTGTTAATCTAATTACTGGATCCTTTAATTTTTGTCAAAAAAATGATATAAAAAATAATTGATGGTGCTCTATAAAAATTGTGAAATCCCTTTGTATGAATACTTACCTCATTTTTTATGGGTTGTTTCAAAAAACTATTTTGATTATTACTTTCATCCATTATTTGATTTTTTTCAAATTTTCTTCTAGGGTTTAGGGTTTCAAAATAATAAAAAATAATGATGTTGATGATGATGGTGAGTTTTGGTAGGGTGTGAAAAATCTAGAAATCCCCTAGATATTGATTTGTGATTATGTATCAATTTTAAGCAGTACATAACAATCTCAATCAAACAATCAAGACAAATCGACACAACTATTTTACGTGAAAAAATCATAATTGGAGCACCTCCAATTGTGATAAAAAAAAACTACGGGCAAAAGTCACAAAATAATCCACTAAGAAAACATAAAGGAATTATACAAGTGTACTCTCAATTACCTAGTGAATTCACGCATGAATTGAACCGACCCCTATATGCCTCTTCTATCACGATTTTTACTACGGAATTGTCTTGCCCAACGTTGAATCCACAACGCTGATGTTGAATCCACGACGATGAACCACTCCGGAATCCATCAAAGCTTCAGGCTCAAGTTTCACGGAATCTACCGAAAAACAACTTTCTTTTGTATTGAATAAATAAAACAAACAAACCCCTTTGATATAACCCACTCAATTCATGATTAAACTCTCACAGATATCAAAGGAAACAAGCAAAGAAGCTCCAGAAGAAAACCCTAATACCCAAGAACAAGATCTGGAAGCCATAACCCTAAAATCTTACTGAATCGCATATTTATAGAAAACATATTCGCGATCTCTGCTCGAGCGGGAAAAAACAACTCCCAATACTTTTGCAGGCAAGTAAAACTTCTAAAAGGTCGTGATCTCCACTCGAGCATAGGAATGGCCGTTCGAGCGGACAAACAACTTTGACTGTAATTTTTCTTTTTGCTTCGGAGCCATTGCCCCTCGACCCCGCCTGGGCGCTACCTCGAACCCACCAAGAGGTGCTGCCCCCTGGACCCCCGCAAGCTAATTGGACAGCTTGATCTCCAATATAGTCAGTGAAGTGACAAACATGAAAGAATTAACTTCTGAAACATCTCTGCAAGGCACAATTCAAGTCGACATAGTCACGGAAATGGCAAACCCTGAACAGCTCATTTCGTTCAAGAGCCTTATGATTATCCAAAAATAAGACCTATCAAATTTTAGTAAAACACAAATGGCACATAATAAAAACTGAGCAACAAATTTGGGTTCAGGGGCTTACATAAGTGCCATTATGAAAATTTGAATCATTTATTTTGTGGAGTATTTTGTGTCATAAAAAAAAAAATTAAGTCGATTTGATAATTATAAACTCTTCCAATTTATCCAAAAATAAAAATCAATAATGTATTTTAAAAAATACAATTATCGTCTTATTTTTTAGAAACAAATGATAAATTACGATTATATTATCGACTTAGTTTTTTTTTTTTTTTTATAAATAATATACGCAAAAAAATATACAAAAATAAAAGATTTAAATTATTAAAATAAGGATTGAGTCTATTACGAATCTTATTTTGATGATTCAAATGGTTCATTTTGTAGAACTCTCTGTATATATCATCTATAAAAAAATCGAGTCGATAATTGTAACCTTTTAAAGAAATAGAAGGTTTATTTTTCAATTATACTTGTCGTTCATTTTTTCAGCGACAAACATGATAAAATAAAAGGGTTACGATTATCCAATCTACCTAATTTTTATTTTATTTTATAAATTATATATATCAAGAATCATACAAAATAACAATTTAAATTATCAAAACGAATTCCACAGTGAGCCTCACGAATCCCTCAAATACTCTCAATAGTAATGCTACATCCACCAAATTTGGATTTGCCCGAATTGTCCGCATTTGTGCATGCCAATTGACACACTGATCATCCGAGAGGTCATCTGGTTTAAATAATTCAAATCATTCAGATGAGCCTAAATTCAGTGAATCAATCATTATACTACTCTTAGATTAAAAATGGAGTAAATTACTAATAGGTTTTAATAGTTAGACTTAATCCCCATTAAGTCCTATTGAAAATTAAACCTATTAAAATCATCGGTAAAAATAATTTTTTGTGATGATTGTTTATATATGTTGCTAAAAATTAACAATTAGTAACTTTATACTGTCACGATTTTTATAAATTGTTAATAAAACTTACAATTAATGATATTTTTCTATGACAAATATTTTAAATTGTCGTTGAAATTTGAAAATTTGTGATGATTTTTTTAAACTGATACTAAAACTTATAATTAGTGATTTTTTGTGACAAAATTTTCAAACAAAAATTAACAATTAATGACATTTTTAAATAATATTTAATGGACAATATCGTTAATTATTACAAAATCTATTAAACAATAAATTCACCTATTCTAACCGATACGTAAGTTGCCCATTAAAATGTCAACTTAGACCCTTGTCCTGGACAACACTGCCTCTAGAAGTGTAGCATGAATGGAAAGTCACTATTAACTTTGAGGATTTCTGACTTTCCTGGCTCTTCAATATCATCCACACAAAGTGTAATGCCTCAAAAAAAAAAAAAAAAAAATTATAATAATTCGACCCAACACAAAATACATAAGACAACGTAATCAAAATAATAAACTTCCATTAACTTGAATTGTTATACAAAAGTGATATATGCGATATACATTCATAAATAGTTCATCCTGAATCTACAATATGTGTTACAAGTGGTAAAGATGAATGAAAGTTAAACACATAATTATATGCCCTAAAGACTTACAACTTTTCAAGTCATTGCTTGGTTACAATAAAAGAAAGTCTAACTCTATGCAATTTAAGCCCTTGGCTATAGAAATAAGTACAAAAGTGAAGCCCGTGCTCCAAACTCCTTCCAAGCTACTGCCTTGGCGGGGATATAACATCAACACCTGAAAAATGGTTTTCCCAAATAGGGTGAGCCAAAACCTAGTAGGAACAATCTAATACAGTATATGGACTTTAACAAAGATATAAGTACAATATGCATTTACAATACCAGTGAGAAAACATTTATATTCTATACCATCATAAAGTACCAAATTTTATAACTCAATCCTTTTTCTTTCTCACAGTTCAAGCTAAATCATTTCATTTCAATTTATGAGCCAATTTCATTGTCTTTCAAACAACCCATCTGAGACTACAACTCAGTGGTTCCCAAATTAACACAATCATCACACAAGTACTTCAATTTGCCATTTTACAAAAAATTTCATCAACGGGATCGACACTCATGTATACGCGCGATTTTTGGACTTTAACCTAGGACACATATGCCAACTTAGTTCAATGGACTCAATTCCCTGCCTCCTCCCAAACAATGGAGTACATCCATTTTCTTCTCCTAAACAATCTTACATATACAATATATTTAAAAATTAGTCATATTCAATGACAATCAACAAAAGATTAGTTTCAATTTACCTAATGCTCATGCAATTTCTACAACAATCATAGCTATCCTCCACCAATAGTCCAATACAAATATTTCTAAACATCTATTAAATCTCAAGACAGATAGTTTATTCAGATTTTCAAAAGATGTGCGATAATGCATATCCAACTCCACCATTAACACCAACATTCATCTAATTTCATATTTATAATACCAATTTTATTTATTTATACAAAATAAATACTTGAACCGTTTTAGGTTAACTTCCCTCTTTCCCAAATACCAACCCAAATGCCAAAATCAACAATTGTGACACAATATAATCTCATTTTCAAACCCTCCATGACTATTTATATTATATTCACTCGAAACCCCTCTTTTGATTTAACATCCCAAACCGTGGGTTTGTCCAAAATTCTTCCAAAACCTATCAGTGTTACACAACAACCAATAACTAAGTTAAAATCCATAAAAAGGTGTAGAAAATCCTTACCTTAAAGTTAAGAGATGAGCAAAGCAAGGTGGTGTAGATCGCCCGGAACTCTACTCCGCACGCGAGGGCGTGAATCGTTGTTCTTAGCTACTACAGTTCGAACTCATGTCACGGTTCTGAATCTAATCTCACAAAGTGCAATGTGAGATTGATAAATCACCAAAGAGTCCAAATCCAGAAAATCGTTTTGGAAAATCGATTTTAATCAAAAAGCGCTAAACATGGACTGCTTTGCCAGATTTCAGAGTCGCCACCTAAATATTTTATTTTGGAAAAATTTAGGAAACCCTGACTTGTGCCTAAGGCCACGTGTCCGTCACCACCAAAGTTGCCTTGGCTCGGGAACTTGGGCACGAGAGGGGAAGGTCGTGCAATGAGCACCCCCGCTCACCCGATCAAGGGATCGGCCTTTACTAACATGATATGTTGTTTTTGAAAACACATGTGTTCTTATTTCGGTTTATTAGCTAGCTTATTATGTGATGCGCACAGCACACAAGTATAGACTAGATCACCTAAATTGGAACAAAACATCTCATATTTGTTTTTCGAAAATGGTTTGAAGTTACTACCCTCAAGTAGGCTAAGACGCAGATTTTGCCACCCTCAAGTGGGCTTAGAAAAACATGGTGATTTGCCACTTCAAGTGGACTTAAAACTCGCTTTTTGATGAATTGTTCCAATTCAAGCAATCCAACCTTCATCCACAGACATTCATGTAGTTATATCAGTTAAGCAAATAGCCTTATGGCAAGCATGCTATACATGGCAACATACACATCTCATATAGTATGCTAAAGCGTAAAAGCTTACCTACTATTCTGAGCCAAAACAAAAGCTAGTTAGTAATCAATACATGATCCTAGCTATGTTAACAATGCCTAATGCAACACATGCAAAAATGCAGCTACAATAGGCTCGGCTATTCTAAGATGTCATGTGAATGCAATTTAGATAACATGTATTCAAATTGGTATTGAAATACAATGCAGTTTTTATGATGCGCCAAGCCGGGTGCATGCAAGACGAATGAATGAATGCAAACATGCTAGCATAAGGATGCTAATTGAAACATGCCCTAAAACTAATCATCAAAAGTTGATAAGTAAAAGAGAGAAAGAAATGGGGGTTAGAAGACATGTATTACACACACGCACGCTTATTACAAAAGTTGTGCCCTCTCGACAGAGGGTCCGAATAATAAGCTAACTAGCTAATCTAAGCTAATTAAACTAATTATTACAAAACAAAACTAATTAACTAATCCTAGCTAACTAATTAGTTATTACAACACAAATCGATTAGCTAAGTGCATTAACTACTTAACTACAAAACCAAAGCATTAGCTAGCTAAGCAAAGAAGCTAAGTAAAGCAGTAAGAAGAGGTCCTCAGGGCGAGAAGTGCATGCATGCTCGGTCGCCTCGTTCGGAAATCCATTACGATGCCCTAACTTGCCTCTGTTTGCATTTGATCTTAGAACACTGCACAAAGCTCCAGATAGCTTCTACTCCATTAGGGGATCCTCCAGGAAGGCTGCCAACCACTTATTGGTGTTGTAGACCACCTGTAGACCACTTACATTTGCTGCAGACCAGAAAAAGTGGTCGGCCAGCCACTTTTACTGGTTTGCTGACCAGAAAATTCTGCATAACTCCATTTTATAGCAACAGAGAAGAAGAAGGGGCACAGCAATGTATTTGCAAGGTATGTGTGCACAACCACCCTCCCTATCATTTCTTAGGCTCAAGGGAGTGTGGTATTCGACTCTTGGACCACCAATCGAGCATCGCAATGCACGATAGTCGAGAAGCCAAGTTTGCACAATTCAATATCAATGAATGCACAAATAACACATAAAGGCCTTAAACTCCATCGTGCATGATCAAGAGGGTCGGCGACCGAGAAATGAGGCACGTTTCATCACTTCAAGTATGAAACGCCCCTCGTTCTTTGTGTTTGGATTGACGTCCAATCCAAACACATGCAGTGCAACTCAAGCATGCCAACATAATGCAATGCAACTCAAGCATGCAAACATAATGCAATGTAACAAGCATGCAAACACAATGCGAACAACAACATTCAAACAACATGCTCAATGGACTTAAACCGAATATAGACAGACCTTAATCATGCCCAAAACAGTGGCCAAAATACCAAAAATCAAGCACAAAAAGAGAAGAACACATGCTCATGTGATGGCTCATCAATTAGGCATAAGGGTCCACTCTCAAACACAATCAAAGAGTGACATGCGTGAGGATATGGCAATGTTATATGCTCTGAAATATCATGTTAAATGATGCCAAATCATGCACATGTCACAAATGAAACATGCTAGGAGGCTCAAAGCTTGAAACTAGCATAGGCACTTGCACTATAGCTATACAAAGCAAGCCCCAAAAGGCCAAGATGATCCAAAACAGTCCTATAGACACCCTATTTTTGACTGACCTTAAGACTCAGACGTGGTCGTTTGAGCGCTCGATGATTGTGCATGTTTGTGCTCGTTTCGACTTTCCGGGGTTTTCGGCTGAGTGCCTTGCCTCCGGGCCTCTGAACTCTTTGTGTTTTGGCTCAGTTTATGGACCAACCCTTGTTGACCTTGCTTGGAGGGAGAGAGAGGTTTGTAGAGCACTTTTTGTGGTCGTAGACCACTTTTCCCTCTTGTAGGCTAGTTTCCGGTTTCTGAAGCCTTCGGCCGAGCGCCTTGTCTTGCTTCCCTTTTGGTTTGGTTTCAAACCAAACCTTGTTTTCCCTTGCCTGGAGGGAGAGAGAGGTTTGTAGACCACTTTTCCCTCTTGTAGGCTAGTTTCCGGTTTCCGGAGCCTTCGGCCGAGCGCCTTGTCTTGCTTCCTTTTTGGTTTGGTTTTGAACCAAACCTTGTTTTCCCTTCTCTGGAGGGAGAGAGAGGTCTTGTAGACCACTTTTCCCTCTTGTAGACTAGTTTCCGGTTTCCGGAGTCTTCGATCGCGCGCCTTGTCTCGGGACCGCTTAACGTTCTCCTTTTGGCCTGGTTTTCGAACCATGCCTTGTTGCCTTGGTCTAGAGGGACACAAAGGTCTTGGTGACCACTTTTTGTGGTCGTAGACCACTTTTCCCTTGTAGACCACTTTTGGTGCCCGTAAACTAATTTTCGAGGCTTCCGGCTGTGCGCCTTGTCCCATGGACTTTCATCTTTCATCCTTTTTGGTTTGTATTTGGCACAAACCTTGTTTTCCTTGATTGGAGGGTGGAATGAGGGTTGGAGGCCAGTTTCTCTCCTTGAAAACCACTTTTCTTCCCTGCCAGCCAATTTTCTGGTCGGCCAACTGGTCTTGGTGGCCTTTGGACCACCAAAAGTGGTCGGCAGCCATGCCACCACTTTGCTTTCTTGGTGCAGACCACCTCTCCCCCCCTGCCGACCACTTGGTCTTCTTGCAGACCACTTTAAGTGGTCGGCCGACCAATGCATATAGTTGGCCGACCACTTCAAGTGGTCGGCAGCTTTCCTGCAATTTCCTGCAGATATTTTGGTGCCAGCTGTAACAGCTGGTTAGCACAAAAACCATCCTAGCATGTGTTGGCTAGCATGGTTTTCTAGCATGTGTTGGCTTGTTCTCAACTTGTTTTTGGTGTTATTTTGACATGGCATACCTCTGTTTTAGCTTGGTTGAGTCACCACTTGCATGCATTCTACACTTGTAGTGTAATCTTGCAATCTAGCCTAACATGCATCATACTTTTGACCATCATTCTAGCATGATTTTGACTCAACTCCAACAAGCTTTTGGCCATGTTTTACCATGCTTAAGGTCTAATTTATGTTTTTTTGGTCATGCATGCCTTGCTTTGTATAGCCATAGTGCATTCTAGCTCACTAGCCTTGAGTTTCCAAGTCACTAGCATGCATTGCTTGGGCTATTTGCATGATTTGGCATCATTTGGTATGTGATTTCAGAGCACGTTTCACTACCATGTCTTCACATCTTTCACTCTTTCAATGCTTTGGAGGGTTGGTGCTTTATGCCTTAAGAATGAGCTATTGTGTATGCCATCTTGCCTAGGCTTTTGGGCCACCATTTTAGTGTGTTTTTGGTCTTGTTTTTCCATAATACAACTTTGTTTTTTGTTGGAGAAGTCATCTCATGCTTGGTTTTGGTAGGTGTAGTGTACTCCTCCTTATTGGCCTTGCATACTTCATGCTTCATGCCCTTCATGCTAGCATGTGTTAGCTCTAGTCCATACATGTTTTAGCATCATTTTGACATGCTCTAGGACTGTTTTAGGTTGCCTTGATCATATGGTTCATGCATTGCATAGATGTAGTGCAATTGGCCTTGCTAGCCTTAAGTTTTGAGCACCATAGCATGCTTCATTTGTGATATGTGTGATTTGGTATCCTTTAACATGTTATTTCAGAGCATATAGCATTGCCATGTTCCCATTTCTTTCACCTTTTGAGTGCCTTCAAGGCTCATGCATTGTTGCCTTGTTTGTGGCCTAGCTTGTATGCATGCATGCCTAGACTTTCGAGCTCTCATCTTAGCATGTCTTGGTCTTTGTTTTGACCTATTTGAGCTCTGTTTGTGGCTGGTTCATTCATTTGTGTCATGCATTGCATGTCTCTTGTGTAGTCCCTTTTGGTAGCCTTGTGTTTAAGGGCTCTTGCATGCCATACTTGTGTTGTTTGAGTGGTTTGGCACCATTTCATACATGATTTTAGAGCTTATAGTGTTGTCACACTTCCATGTTTTTCACTCTTTAAGTGCTCTTGAGAGTCACATCTTAATGCCTTAATTCTTGAGCCAATTGGCATGCATGCTTGTATATGCTTTTGGACTTCATTTTCAGCATGTTTTGGCCATTGTCTTGGCATGCATGAAGCTTGTTTGAGATTGGTTTGGTCCATTGAGTGTTGCATTACATAGCCCTTGCCATGTTCATTATGTTTGCATGCTTGTTGTATTGCATTTTGTTTACATACATTGCATTGAGTTTGCATGCCATTAGATTTGATAAGTTGATCATACATGCATTGCATTGTGTTTGGATAGAGTGTTAGTCCAAACACGAGAAATGAGGGACGTTTCATACTTGAAGTGATGAAACGAGCCTCATTTCTCGGTCGCCGACCCTTTTGATCATGCATGATAGAGGTTAAGGCCCTTAAGCGTTATTTGTGCATTCATTTACATTGAATTGTGCAATCTTGGCTTCTCAGCCATCCTCCTGATGAGATGATCGGTTGGTGGCCTGAGAGTCAAGAACCGCACTCTCTTGAGCTCATGAAATGATAGGGAGAGTGGTTGTGTACACATATCTTACAAATATACTGCCGTGCCCCTTCTTGTTCTCTGTTGCAGCAAACTGGAAATGTGCAGAATTTTTTGGTCGGCAGACCAGTAAAAGTGGCTGGCCGACCACTTTTTCTGGTCTGCTGCAAAGGTAAGTGGTCGGCAGGTGGTTGGCAACACCAATAAGTGGTCGGCAATGCTTTTGGAGGTGCCCATGATGGAGTAGAAGCTATCTGGAGCCTTGTACAGTGTTTTGAGAACAAATGCAAATAGAGGCAAGTTGGGGCATCGTAATGGATTTCCGAACGAGACAACCGAGCATGCATGCACTTCTCGCCCTGAGGACATCTCTTTACTACTTTACTTAGCTGTTTTGCTTAGATAGCTAATACTTTGGTTTTATAATTAAGTAGTTAATGCGTTTAGCTACTCATTTGTATTTAATTAGCTACTGTAGTTAGCTAATTAGCTTGTTTTGTAATAATTAGTTAACTTGTTAGTTAATTAGCTTTGTTTTGTAATAGTTAGTTTAATTAGCTTAGATTAGCTAGTTAGCTTATTATTCGGACCCTCCGTCGAGAGGGCACAATTGTTGTAATAAGCGTGCGTGTGTGTGATGCATGTCTTCCAACCCCCATTTCTTTCTCCCTTTTACTTAACCGCTTTCGATGGTTAGTTTTAGGGCATATTTCAATTAGCATACTTATGCTTCGCATGCATGCATCATTCATCTGTCTTGCATGCACCGGGCTCAGCGCATCATACAAACTGCATTGTATTTCAATACCAATTTGAATACATGTTATCAAGTTGCATTCACATGACATCTTAGAATAGCTGAGCCTATCTTAGTTGCATTTTTGCATGTGTTGCATTAGGCATCGTTAACATAGCTAGGATCATGCATAGATTACTAACTAGCTTCTTTTTTGGCTCGGAGTACTAGGTAAGCTTTTACGCTTTAGCATCCTTGCATGTGTGTAAGTGACTGCCATGTTAGCATGCTTGCCATGAGACTATATGCTTAAGTGATTAACTGCATGAATGCCTGTGGATGAAGGCTTCATTGCTTAAATTGAAACAATTTATCAAAATGTGCGTTTTAAGCCCACTTGAGAGTGGCAAATCATGTTTTAAGCCCACTTGAGGGTGGTAAATTCGCATCTTAGCCTACTTGAGGGTAGCAACTTCAAACCATTTTCGAAAAACAAACATGAGATGTTTTGTTCCAAATCGAGTAATTTAGTCTATACTTGTATGCTGTGCGCATCACATAGTAAAGATAGCTAATAAATCAGAATAAGAACACATGTGTTTATAAAAACAACATATCATGTTAGTAAAGGCCGATCTTTGATCGGGCGAGTGGGGTGCTCATTTCAGGACCTTCCCCTCTCGTACCCAAGTTCCCTAGCTGAGACAACTTTGGTGATGACGGACACGTGGCCTTAGGCACGAGTCAGGGTTTCCTAACTTTTTCAAAACAAAATATTTAGGTGGGGACTCTAAAATCTGGCAAAGCAGTTCATGTTTGGCATTTCTTGATTAAAATCGATTTTCCAAAACGATTTGCCGGATTTGGACTCTTTGGTGATTTATCAGTCTTACATTGCACTTTGTGAGATTAGATTCAGAACTGTGATAGGAGTCCGAATTGTAGTAGCTAGAACTACAATTCGGGCCCTCAAGCGTGGAGCGGAAGGGCGCGAATTGTATCATGGCAAAACAAGACAAGCTAGCATGAAGACATAAAGCATGACAAATGCGAGGCCAATAAGGAGGATTACACTGCACTTACCAAAACCAAGCATGAGATGACTTCACCAACAAAAATCAGAGTTGTATCATGGCAAAACAAGACCAAAAACACACTGATATGGCAGCCCAAAAGCCTTGGCAAGATGGCATGCACAATGGCTCATATTTAAGGCATAAAGCACAACCCCTCCAAAGCATTGAAAGAATGACACATGTGAGTATATGACCACACTACATGCACTGAAATCATGTACCAAATGATGCTAAATCATGCAAATAGCCCAAGCAATGTATGCTAGTGACTTGGAAACTCAAGGCTAGTGAGGCTAATTGCACTATGGCTATACAAAGCAAGGCATGCATGACCCAAAACACTTAAATCAGACATAGAGCATGCTAAAACATGGCCAAAAACTTGCTGAGATAGGACCAAAACATGCTAGAAAGATGAGCTATCAACACAAGCATGTAAGGCTAGTTTGCAAGGATTACACTACAAGTGTATAGAGCATGCAAGGATGGCCTAAACTAAGCCAAAACAGAGGTATGCCATACTGAAATAAGGTCAAAAATAGGCTGAGATGGAGCCAACATATGCTAGATAAACATGTTCAAACATGAGGCCAACAAGGCAAGCAACCAAGATACAAGGAGAGGGGATGACCCCCTCCTATTTGGGACCTCAAAACACACTTTCCACCACTGAAATTCCTCTGAGTTTCAGTGGTGAGAAGGCCAAAAAGAGGTGGTCCCAATAGCTTAAAAGGATAGCTCAAAACAAGGCCAAACAAGGCACAAAAGGGCGGTAGACCACCCCCAACACCAAAGAGACCTCTAACAAACATATTAAGCACTTAAAATCAGAACTTTTTGCAATTTAAAGTTAAGCCAAAATAAACATGCAAATAGGGCCAAAAGCTTAATCAAAAACAAAGGTTTGAGGGGTTAGGAACTCACCCTTGAAGAACAACTTCAAAGTTGGAACTCCAGCAACTTTTTTGGACCAAAAGCAATCCAAAAACTCCAAAACCAGCTTCAAGGTGCCTCAGCTCCAAGAGTATGGTGTTTCACTATGTGTTTGTGTGCAAAAGTGTGAAGAAAAGGCACTTTCAAGCACAAATATGAGAGAGATGGAGAAATATAGAGATAAAGTGATATGTATAACCCTAATCCAAAATTCTGAACCTCAGGCAAGAGGGAGGAGGCTCCCTTATATAGAAAAACATGTAACAAGCTTGTTGAACAAGCTTTAGGCTCCAAGCAATCCCTCCATACACGTGTATGGAGGATGCCTTCTGTGCCCAACAGCTGGCACAATTGGTAAGAAAATATTTGTAGAAAACTACAGGAAAGCTGCCGACCAGTTGAAGTGGTCGACCAGCTACTTGCACTGGTCGGCTGACCACCAAAAGTGGTCTGCAAGGAGACCAATTGGTCGGCAAGGGGGAGAGGTGGTCTGCACAAAGAAAGCAAGGTGGTGGCATGGCTGCCGACCACTTTTGGTGGTCCAAAGACCACCAAGACCAGTTGGCCGACCAGAAAACTGGCTGGCAGGCAGGAAAAGTGGTTTTCAGGGAGAGAAACTGGTCTACAACCCCTATTCCACCCTCCAAGCAAGGAAAACAAGGTTTGTGCCAAAAACAAACCAAAAAGGATGCAAGACAAGAGTCCACGGGTAAAGGCACGCAGCCAGAAGCCTCGAAAACTAGTGTATGAGCGCAAAAAGTGGTCTACGAGGGAAAGGTGGTCTACAAGACCTCAGTGTCCCTCTAGACCAAGGCAACAAGGCATGGTCCGAAAACCAAGCCAAGAGGAGAACGATAAGAGGTCCCGAGACAAGGCGCGCGGCCGAAGGCTCCGGAAACCGGCAACTAGTCTACAAGAGGGAAAAGTAGTCTACGACCACAAAAAGTGGTCTACAGACCTCTCTCTGCCTCCAGGGAAGGGAAACAAGGCATGGTCCACAAACCAAGCCAACACACAAAGAGTTCAGAGGCCCGGACGCAAGGCACGTAGCCGAAAACTCCGGAAACTCGAAACGAGCAAAAACATGTGCAATCACCGAGCGCTCAATCGATGACGTTTGAGTCTTAAGGTCGGTCAAAAATGGGGTGTTTACAGGTGGAAACTTCAATGATGCCGAAACCAAGTTCCAATCAGATCAAAACAAAGCTCTAGGAATGCTCTAACATTTTATCAAAGGCACTAGGGTGGAGAACCCAATGGATCTAGGTAAAAAAGTAGAGAGAAGGTAAGTTTTAGACAGAAAAAGAGTCAAGATCTAGGTTTTTGAAAAGTTTTAGAGAGAGAGAGAGAGAGAGAGAGAGAGGAATGAAAAAGTGAACCAAAAATTCGTCTTCACGGATTGATATACACACAGTCCCCTCGAGCGTAAGAAGTGACGCTCGAGCGTAGAATACATGCTTTTCAGAAGTTTTGCAGACAAAAGACATCGCTCGAGCGTCCACCCACTCGAGCGTAGGAAATGCCGCTCGAGCGTGGAATACACTTTTCCAGTATTTTGCTAGTTTGCAAAATTACTGAGAGTTTGCAAAGCCAGCTCGAGCACAAGAAGTGCCGCTCGAGTGGAGGAGCAAAAATCTGGGCGACAAAGGTTCGAAAATCAAGCAACCAGCCTGTTCCAAACAAGACCAATACAACCCAATAACCAAATTTAATGAAGAAAAAGAGGGAAAAGACATGAACAACCATACGAGGCTACGAAATCCGAGTCCAAAATACAAAATGGGTCAGGTCTAAACCAGAAACGCTATAACCTCCCCCCTTTAAGAAATTTCGTCCCCAAAATTGTAATTCAAGTTTCAAAACCAAGTTTTAAGCCATTACCACAATGATTACAATTCAATTCTAACACCACGACTCATCTATCAGTCATTCAGTCCCATCACATTATGAATATACATTTCATATTTTCAACATATTCGATTTTTATAATAAACTCGTATTTTCCAAAACTTAAACAGCATATACAATGTTTTCATATCTCATTTACATAACAAATTTAATACATGTCCAAACATCAACAAATAAGCCTGGATACTTCTCACGGACTTCTGACTCACATTGCCAAGTTGCTTCTTCAACTCTGTGATGTTTCCATAATACCTTAACCAAGGGAATCGTCTTGCCTTGCAAGACTTGGTCCCGAGTATCCAAGACCCTCACCGGTCTCTCCTCATACGAGACATCCTCATCTACCTCTAAGTCGGTCCAATCCAATACATGCGATGGATCTGACTCATACTTCCAGAACATACTAATATGGAACACGTCATGAACCCCGAAAAGCTATGACAGTAACGCCAAACGATAAGCTATCTCCCCGATCTACTTAAAGATCTCAAAAGGCCCAATAAATCGAGAGGACAACTTCCCACTCTTCCCAAATCTCATCAAACCCCACCTGGGTGATATCTTCAAGAAGACATGATCTCCCATCTCAAAAGATAAAGGTTTCCTCCTACGGTCGGCGTAACTTTTCTGGCGACTCTGAGCTATAACTAATCGCTTACGTATAAGTGCCACCTTCTCCGTCGTTTCCCAAACCAACTTTGGCCCCAACAAAGGTGCATCACCCACGTCGGTCCAACACACCGGAGATCTACACGGTTGGCCATACAAGGCCTCAAATGGTGCCATGCCAATACTTGATTGGAAGTTATTGTTATAGGCAAACTCCACTAAGGGCAGGTGCCTCTCTCAAGACCCTTTGAAGTTAAGGACACTACCTCGAAGCATATCCTCAAGGATCTGAATAGTACGCTCGGGCTGCCCTTTAGTCTGAGGGTGATACGCGGTGCTAAAAGTCAATTTAGTACCCAAGGCACTCTGCAAGCTCTGCCACAACCGAACTGTAAAACGTGGATCTCTATCCGAAACAATCGTCACAAGGACCCCATGCAAATTCACTATGTCCCTGATGTAAAGGTCAGCAAGATAGTCTACTGAATCACTCACACGTATAGGTAAAAAAGGCGCCAACTTGGTCAACCAGTCAACTACCATCCAATTGGCATCACTACCCTATTGAGTCCTCGGAAGGCCCACAACAAAATCCATCATGACATGTTCCCACTTCTACTCGGCTATAGGCAAGGGTTGCAACAAACTTGTTGGCCTCTAATGCTCGGCCTTCATTTACTAACAAGTAAGGCACTTCGATATAAACATGACTACATCCTTCTTCATACCTCTGCACCAAAAATGGCGAATGAGATCGTGATTCACCTTTGTGCCTCCCGGATACACCGCAAGGCGTGAATGGTGAAACTCTCGGAGTTTTTCCTCTTGGCAAGACTCCGGTATGAACAAATGGTCACGATATCTCACACTTATGGCAGGATACACATTCAAGCCTCTTTCTACCTTCCCGCTAGAAATCTTCTCCCAGAAGGATTCTACCTCAAGGTCACCCCTTTGTGCTTTTATCACTCGTTTCACAAGTGTGGGTTGGGCAACTACTATAAACAATGCTGCAAACTCAACGGACTCACCAAGATACAAGTCAAACTCACCGAGAGTACCCAACATCTCCTCGGATGGCAATACAAGCTATGCTGCCAATATATTTTCTAGTCAAGGTATTGGCCACAACATTAGCCTTCCCCGGATGATAATGCAACTCAAAATCATAATCCTCTATAAACTCCATCCACCTCCTCTGCCTCAGATTCGAGCCTTTTTGTGTAAACAAATATTTCAGACTTTTGTGATTAGAAAACACCTCGAACTTCTCACCATACAGATAATGCCTCCAAATCTTCAAGACAAAGATCATCGCTGTAAACTTTAAGTCGTGAGTAGGATAATTCCTCTCATGAGTTTTTAACTGCCGTAAGCCATAGGCTACTACCTTCCCCTTTTGCTTCAATACACATCTTAAGCCCTCTCGTGAGGCATCACAATACACCGAATAACCCAAACCTATCTCTGGAATAATCAAAACTGGAGTTGTGGTAAGTATAACTTTAAGCTCTTGAAATGACTTCTCACAAGTCTCACCCCACACAAATTTGATCCATTTCCTCGTTAGTTTAGTCAACGGTGAGGCTAACCTAGAGAAATCTTTCACAAACTGACGGTAATACCCGGCTAACCCTAAGAAACTATGGATCTCGAAAGCATTCTTAGGTTGTGCCCAATCTTGCACTACCTTAATCTTGGTTGAATTTACAGTCACTCCTTCCTCGAATACCACATGGCCTAAGACCTTAATTTTCCTTAGCCAGAATTTACACTTCCCAAACTTAGTATACGGCTAAAAACTCACGAAAGATCCAGTTCATCAAGTCCATAAATATAGCTGGGGCATTGATTAGCCCAAAGGGCATCACAAGAAACTCATAATGGCCATACCGTGTACGAAATGCCGTCTTCGGAATATCCTCCTCTCTCACTCTCAACTGGTGATTACCTGATCTCAGGTCTATCTTAGAGAAGCAACAAGACCACTTCAATTGATCAAACAAATCATCTATATGAGGCATTCGGTACTTGCTCTTAACAGTTACTCGGTTCAGCTTCCGGTAATCAATGCAAAGTCGCAACACTCCATCTTTCTTCTTAGCAAAGAGAACTAGTGCTCCCCAAGGTGAAGTACTAGGGCAAATAAAACCCTTATCTAATAACTCCTGAAGTTGAATCTTCAACTCACTCAACTTGGCAGGTGCAAATCTATATGGTGCCATGGAAATCGGGGTCATACCAGGCATTAGATTAATAGAGAACTCGATTTCTCGATGAGGTGGCAAACTAGTAAGGTCTTCTGGAAAAATATCCGGGTATTCACAAACCACTCTTGGCAACTCGGCCTGGACTTCATCGCACTCACCACTCTAGAAATTTGCCAAAAGACAGCTAAGTTCACTCCATCCACGCGGGTCATATACTAGTGATAAGAACCTATCCACCTAGTCCCCCAAGAAATGAAAACAATCATCGCTCAAGGTACATACAGTAACCCTCTAATGGTAGCAATCTATAACGGCCCGGTATGACAACAGTCAATCCATACCCAAAATAACATCGAAGCTAGACATGTCAATCAACACAAATGAAAACGGAAGTTGGCAACCGGAGACCTCTGTATCACAGCCCTGACACCCCTGCTTTAAAATCATCTCACCACTAATAGGTGACTCTATATAGATAGAAGATGCTAATCGAGCTAACTCCAACCCTAAAACCGATGCAAATACAGACAAAATAAACGAATGGGATGCATCCGTATCAATCAACACATTAGCAACTGAATTACAAAATAAAAAAGTACCCTTCACCACTGAAGGCACTAGTAGCAGATCTGGTGCTGTAATAGTATACACACGCTCGGTGGGTCTCTGCTCAACCTGCTCACCCCTTGGAACATATGCCTAATACATTGATTGAGCCGAAGAGGCTCCTTGATTGGCCCTCGAGGCCTGTGCTAACTATGCAAGCTAATGGCTCTACGTCTGCCTCAAACCAGACGCACTAGACGTGCCACTCAACTGACGACAAAATATCTTCATGTGCCCCGCCTAGCCACACTGATAACAAGTGAGCGGCTACCCTCTTCCCTAACTCTGGCCTTGAGAACGAGCCAATAACGATGCTGCTCGCTGCCCTCCTCCTCTCTGTGGGCAAGTTGTAGACTTGTGGCCCAGTTGACCACACTTGTAATAAGTCATATCTCCTTGACCATCCCTCCTAGAACCCGAACTCGGTATTGGAAAAATGGACCTCAATTGCACTCCCTAGGACGACTGGGGGTTAAAACCCTTCTGCCTCTTACTGTCCCCTTGACTGTCCTAACTCCTCTTGGATCTCTTCATTCTCTCCTCCTCTATTTGTATGATGGTCTCAAGATGGGCTACCGTCTTCACAAGGTGTCCATAATCTCTAATTATGGACCCGGCCACTGGGAACATGAGTCTGGTCCTCAATCTCTCCTCAAACTTCAAGCAACGGCACTTCTCGGTCACCACAAGCTCAGGTGCAAACCTAGATAAGCTAGTAAAGGTGGCCTCAAACTCGGCCATTAGTGTGTTCAACTGCACCAACTTAGAGAACTAGTCTCACAACTTCTCCCTAACTGTGAGAGACAAAAACTTGTCCTAGAAGTTGTTGACAAAAGCCTCCCAAGTTTCTCTAATACGCCCTCGCGCATACTTCCACTATTGACCCGCGTCTCTCTTCAGTTGGAAGGACGCCAAGGTCACTCTCAATCCCCCGTCCTCGATGTCGAGCATCTCCAACGTCTTCACCATTTGTTCCAACCACTCATCTGCCTTCAATGGCTCCTTAGGGTCATCTATAAACTCATCTGGATTCAACTGGAAGAACTCCCGCTTTAGGAAGGACGGCCCTTCCTCGGCTACTTGGGCCTGGACTTGATTCTCAAACCTGAGAATGTACATGGATTCCCGCAATGCCCCGGCCATTTCACGGGCTAAGGCGTCCATGGCTTGCTGATCAGCTGGTTCGGCCACATTGGACTGACCAACTCCTTCTTCTTGTGCCAGAATGTCATTTAGTATCGATATCTCCTGCTGCCTAGGTGTACCACGCCTACCACCACGACCATGTCCACGTCCTGACATCCTAATGAGGGTAACAAAATAGATTAGCACATTTACAAATGTGCCAAAGCTAACTCACTTACATCCTAATGCGATGGACAATAGTAATTCACTCCACGTAAGCACGTATTCACATAAACACATATAAATTTCATCTCCGAATAATGACCGTCTCATGGTGTTGCCAGAGTTCCAGTTAGAAACAGCAATGATGAAGTGCCTTTCTAACAAGAGTCTAAGAAACCCATGGACTCAATCAACATCCTGGAAATTGAATCCCATACCCATATAATCACATAAACATGTCATCACATAACATTACTAGTATATAAATATCTCTGTAAAATGAGACAAACCCACTGTGATACTAACCACTTCCCATGTACCTAAAGTATTCAAACACGATACGCTCTGATACCAAATTGTAACGCCAAAAAAAAAAATTTATAATAATTCGACCCAACACAATATACATAAGACAAAGTAATCAAAATAATAAACTTCCATTAACTTGAATTGTTATACAAAAGTGACACATGCGATATACATTCATAAATAGTTCATCCTAAATCTATAGCATGTGTTACAAGTGGTAAAGATGAATGAAAGTTAAACACATAATTATATGCCCTAAAGGCTTACAACTTTCCAAGTCATTGCTTGGTTACAACAAAAGAGAGTCTAACTCTATGCAATTTAAGTCCTTGGCTATACAAATAAGTACAAAAGTGAAGCCCGTGTTGCAAACTCCTTCCAAGCTACTACCTTAGCGGAGGCATAACATCAACACCTAAAAAATGGTTTTCCCAAATAGGGTGAGCCAAAGCCTAGTAGGAACAATCTAACACAATATATGGACCTTAACAAAAATATAAGTACAATGTGCATTTACAATGCTGGTAAGAAAACATTTATATTCTATATCATCATAAAGTACCAAATTTCATAACTCAATCCTTTTTCCTTCTTATCAATTCAAGCTAAATCATTTCATTTCAATTCATGAGCCAATTTCATTATCTTTCAAACAACCCATCTAAGACTACAACTTAGTGGTTCCCAAATTAACACAATCATTACATAAGCACTTCAATTTGCCATTTCACGGAATTTTGTCCGCGGGATAGGCACCCATGTATATGCACGGTTTCTGGATTTTCACCCAGGACACACAAGCTAACTTAGTTCAATGGACTCCATCCCCTATCTCCTCTCAAACAATGGAGTGCATCATCTTTTTTCTCCCAAACAATGGAATACATCCCATTTCTTCTCCCAAACAATCCTACATATATAATGTATTTAAAACTTAGTCATATTCAATGACAATCAACAAGAGATTAGTTTCAATTTACCTAATCCTCATGCAATTTCTACAACAATCATAGCTATCTTCCACCAATAGCCCAATACAGATATTTCTAAACAAATATTAAATCTCAAGACAGAGAGTTTATTTAGATTTTCAAAAGGTGTGCGATAATGCATATCCAACTCCACCATTAACACCAACATTCATCAAATTTCATATTTATAATACAAATTTCATTTATTTATACAAAATAAATACTTGAACCATTTTAGGTTAACTTCCCTCTTTCCTAAATACCAACCCAAATGTCAAAATCAACAATTGTGACACAATATAACCTCATTTTCAAACCCTATGACTATTTATATTACATTCACTAGAAACCCCTTTTTTGATTTTACATCCCAAACCCTAGGTTTGTCCAAAATACTTCCAAAACCCATCATTGTTACACAACAACCAATAACTAAGTTAAAATCCATAAAAAGGTGTAGAAAATCCCTATCTCAAAGTTAGGAGACGAGCAAAGTAAGGTGAAAACTTCAATGACGCTGAAACCAAGTTCCAATCAGATCAAAACGGAGCTCTAGGAATGCTCTAACTTTTTCTCAAAGCCACTAGGGTGGAGAACCCAATGGATCAAGGTAAAAAATTAGAGAGAAGGTGAGTTTTAGAGAGAGAGGCTCAAGATCTAGGTTTTTGGAAAATTTTAGAGAGAGAGAGGAATGAAAAAGTGAACTAAAAAGTCATCTTCACAGACTGATATACACGCAGTCCGCTCGAGCACAAGAAGTGATGCTCGAGTGCCAGACACATAGTTCCGCTCGAGCGCAAGAAGTGACGCTCGAGCGCAACACTTTCATAAGTTTTGTAAACGAAAGACATCGCTCGAGCTTAAGATTGGACGCTCGAGCGTAGGAAATGCTGCTCGAGCGTAGAATACACTCTTCTAGTATTTTGCAAGTCTACAAAAATACAAAGAGTTTACAGAGCCCGCTTAAGCGGAGGAGCAAAAATTTGGGCTACAAATGTTCGAAAATCAAGCAACTAACCTATTCCAAACAAGACCAATACAGCCCAATAGCCAAATTTAAGGAAGAAGAAGAGGGAAAAGACATGAACAACTATACGAGGCTACGAAATCAGAGTCCAAAATACAAAATGGGTCGGGTCTAAACTATAAACGCTATACAAAGCTCTCTTCTATCTCCAAATCTTTGACTCTCCAGCAATACAATTGTCCCATCTATATATCTGTAACCTATATAAAAGTGTACAACCGTGGTATAAAGCTCCTGTTTGCTTGTTTTCCTAATGTTTTTCCTGCTTCCTATCCAAGTTCTACAAAAGGACAAATACACCGGTTTAGTTGAATCAATCGATTCACCTACCAAATATGCCTCTGTTATAAAAGTGAACACTAATTGCATTCAGTTGCTTTTTTAGGTGTCAACTTTTCTTGCACCATTTGTATCTCTCATGCTTTGTTGTTTCAACGGTTTATGTATCTTCCCATTGTCCTTCCAAGTGGTTTGAGTAATAGATTACATGGCCTCAACCGATGGCCTATCCAACTAGAATCCTCCACGCTTTCCTGCTACAAAAGCTTTCATTGTTCACATAAAGAATATGCAACATCCTTTCACCGCAATAAATCTCCATCCTCAACTCCTTCTCCTCGATGCTCACCAGTCAATTTCTGAACTTCTGGCCTTCACAAATATTGGTACAAGTAGTCCTTAGCTGATTAATGGATGGATGATGAAATTAAAAGAGAGTATGGAGGGGATTGAGAGACTTACGGATTTAGATGGCCAGAGAATGAAGGTCATCCTGGTGGGCTCTTCGAAAAGCAAGTGATTCGTATGCATATTTGCTGATTAATGGCGAATGAACTTTGAAACTTTGAACAACAATGGAAACAACAAAGCAGATAGCAACTTAGTGTGGCAACACCGTTGTCACCAGAGATTGCAAGGGTCGATTTTCCTTTTATTTTCAGCACCATCGAGGTCTTGATTGTTGAACTCCAAGATCCATGTATTATTGACAACCAAGGGAGCAACTATTTGAGATCTTTGAAAACATTGATTCCAGACAAAACAAAGGTTAGAGATGGAGAAAGTTAAGAGAGGAAATTTGTAATATGTGAGAGATAAGAGTGTTTAGAGAGAGAAAGTAATAGACTCTTTGGTCATATTTGTATACTGGCGTGGGTGGTAGGATTGGATTGCTATGGTTGTGGGTCTCACCCATGTTTGATGATGATTTGGGAAGGGGGATTGATAGTGCGAGCGGCTTAGTAATCCCCCCAATAGAGGATTAACTTGGTTGGATTTTGGGTGAGATTAGGAAAATAATGTGCGGATTGAGTATATTTTATATAAAAAAATTATTTTTTTTACCAAATGAACCTATTTGTTTTAATTTTTTTAATATAGAAATAATTTATTTATTTATTTTATATAAAAATAATTTAATAATCTCATTACTAACCATCTCTCACACTATCATCAAAATAAACATACTTTTACTTAATCCTTTCACTAACAATTTTTATATTAACAAATATCTTTACTAACTATTTTCTCACTACCAATTTTATTCAAATTAATCCACCAAACAATCATGCCATTTGACATCTCAAAAGTCTTCAACTGACCTGAGTGAGATAATAGAGAGTTGTGCACAATTATGATTTCAGATAATGGGAGAGTTGTGTTCCATTATGATCCGGATGAGTAGTTACATAATGTGGAGATGTTTATTTTTTTGATTAATGCCTTGATTTATTTTTATATTATTATTTTTTGCTGGAAAATATTTTATTATTATTTTGTTTCATATTGTTACAATAGAATTGAATAATAGTAAAGAAAAAAAATATTATATATATATAATAACATAGTAATAGCATTGTTAGGGATAAAAGAAAATTTGAAAAAATAAAACAGTTGTTAAAATACAAGAAAAAGTTTTAAAAAATAAATAAATTTTATTTTAAACACTTTTTAGCCGCGTATCCTCACTTTTCAAGAATAGATGAATTTGACACTTGACACATATTCATATTTGACACTCAAACTCAATACGATGTAACATAGCTTGGCCAAGCCTATATCTTATTGATTTTAAAAATTTGTGACAATTGTTTTCACCTCCATTCCAAGCTAAAGAATAAAAACAAAATAAATAAATAAATACTTACCTTAAGTAAGAAATTATATACGATCACAATCTAATTTTCAACTTTTATTTTTTAATTTATGATAACAATTTTTCAACTCCACCTTCGAAGTATTATTATTTATTTGTTATTATTTTTCAAGTATATCACATTCTTGTTTGACACTTAAACTCAAGATGATGTAACATAGTTTGGCCAAGCCTAGATCTTATAGATTTAAAAAATTTGTGACAACTGTTTTCACCTTCAATCCAAGCTTAAAAAAAGAAAAAGAAAAAAAAAAAAACAATTTAAGTAAGAAATTATATATGATCAAAATCTAATTTTTAACTTTTTTTTTTATTTTTTTTTAACTTTATGATCACAATCTAATTTTTAAACTCCACCTTTGGACTGTTATTATTTATTATTATTTTTGAACTCTTTTTGTAAATTGCTTTTGGCTATCAAACACATTTAAAAAAAGCTCACTAATCACATAAAGAAGATCTGCTTGTTGTAGGTCATTGTTCTTCAAAAATGTAGGCATGCTTTTACTTGGACCTTGAAAATTAGGTTAAGAGTTGATTTTTTTAATTTTTTTTTTGACTTATTTTGAAAAAATAGAAAGGTGATATGATCTAAAAAATTCAAAAATTCAAAGAGCTGACTTTTGACCGTATGTAAAGAAGAAACTTGGTTATAACTAAAGAAGAAAATATCATAACTAAATGTTCACACGGTACACCCTTTTTAAAGGGGTGTATATTAGAATTTGAAAGAATTAGTGAAACATCTCTCTTCAACTTTGTGTAGTAGGAGAGGTGCAAAATATTTTTTTTATTAGCTAAGTTTCCTCAACATTTCACAGAGAAAATTTGACTTAGAGAAATTTCACTCGACTTAGAAAAATTTCGACCATAACCCAAAGAATTTCAACTTTCATAGAGAAATTACTCTGATTTCATAGAGAATCCGACAATGTCGAGTGGAAGGGCCATTGCTCAACAGTTACTCTAGGGATAACAGACTGATCTTTCCCAAGAGCTCACATTGACGGAAAGGTTTGGAACCTCGATGTCGACTCTGCGCCACCTAGGACTGTAGTATGTTCTAAGGATTCGGCTATTCGCCTCCAAAAATATAGCCATCCCTGCCCCCCCCGGGGGTCAATCCCACAAGCCCCTTTTCCATTCTCATTCAATCATAGCGGGGAAGCAAGTCAAATTAGAAAAACTCACATTGGGTTTAGGGATAATCAAGCTCAAGATAAATAGTTAAGTAGTCAAATGAGCTTTTGGGGATAGAAGGACTTGAACCCTCACGATTTCTAAAGTCGACAGATTTTCCTCTTACTATAAATTTCATTGTTGTGAGTATTGACATGTAGAATAAGACTCTATCTTTATTCTTATCTGAGTTGAAGGGAAATATCCAAACGCATGTTTTATTCTTTCTAATAATCCATACTTGTAGCAATGAAATAGTATTGTTCCTTCCACAAGTGATAAATGATTGCTTACAAATATCTATGATATATCTTCTCTATAAAGGACTAGAAATGCATTGTTTACATATCATTGGGAAGTGCATTAACATAAATACAACAGTAAGAAGAGGCAATACAAAAGTGTGTAAACTATACAAACAAGTCAAAGTGGACTGTCCCACACTAGCTTTTCTGCGCAATAATTCTACCAAAGGCGATCCTATTACAGGAATAACTTCAAGTACCCCTGCTATATTACAATATCTCACTCCTTATACAAGAGCCGCCTTGGCTGGATATTTTATGTACCGAGAATGACAAACTTTAATCATTTATGATGATCCATCCAAACAAGCACACGCTTATCACCAAATGTCTCTTCTATTACGAAGACCATCTGGTCATGAAGCTTATGCAAGGGATGTTTTTTATTTCCATTCACGCCTTGTAAACGATTTGGAAGATATAATTGGAGGACATGTATGGTTAGGTTCTATTTGTATACTTGGTGGAATCTGGCATATCTTAACCAAACCCTTCGCATGGGCTTGACGCGTGCTTGTATGGTCTAGAGAGGCCTAGTTGTCTTATAGTTTAAGTGCTTTATCTATTTATGGTTTCATTGCTTGTTGTTTTGTCTAGTTCAATAATACCGCTTATTCTAATGAGTTTTACAAACCTACTGAACTAGAAGCTTCTCAAGCTCAAGTATTTACTTTTCTAGTTAGAGATCAACGTCTTGGGGCTAATGTGGGATCCGCTCAAGGACCTGCTGGTTTAGGTAAATATCTAATGCGTTATACATTCTCACAGAGTCGTATTATTAGTTGTATAATTTGTAAAAGCCAATCACAATTTAATATGTGGCACTAAGAGGGCAATTTGGGGATTTAATACAAGTTGCCAACCAAAATCAGACACGTAGCAGTGCGTATTGGTAATAATAGATCTGCGTAGTACTGGAATAATCGAGAGATATAAGATGACGTGGCCTAACGGTTATTCACGAAGTTTAAATTCAAAATCAGGAGGGAAGCCTAACTGCAAGAATGGCATAGTGGGATTAACTATGGAGAGCATGTTTAGCAATCATGGAAGGACATTTCGACAGTTGGAAGCCCACTTCGACGGTTATCATTGAAGAGTATAAATAGCAAAGAAGGCCCCAGAATTGAGAGGACCCTCAAACTCAGATAAAAAAACCAGTTTATTTATTTCGTTTTTCCTTCTAGTTTTTCCAATTCTTTACATTTCTGCATTTCAATTCCTGTACTGTACTTCATTTCCTAGGAGTAGTTTTAAATAGCTTACTGTTGTAAACCTCTACGAGACTGGGTCAGATCATTGTAAGTTTTCATTTACTTAATGAAATTCAAATTTTGAAATTGTTCTTCACTTGTTATTATTTACTAAATTCTCATAAACAAGCCACTAGTAAAAGTCCTCTTTATTGAGGCTGAGAGAACTAGAACACAATCGTCTGATCATTGGTTGGCAATTAATATTCTGTAAGGACTAATTGATCCTTGCTGGCACGCTTAAAATTACATTCACTACAACAAATTTGAGATTTAAAGACGAAACAAATTTGTCCCAAAATGTATATATTTCGTCACCCAAACTAATTACGACGAAAATTTTTCGTCACCCGTTTTGTCGCCAAAGCCTCGTCGCTAAAGGGTCTTAGAGACGAAAAAAACAATTAGATCATTAAAAATGATAAATTTGTGACGAATTTTTTTGTCTCCAATATGCTCTGTTGGGAACATACTTGTTATTAATTAGCGACAAAATATTTTGTCATTAAAGGAAGAAATTAGAGACAAAAGTATTTCGTCATAAATATAAGAAATAGAGACAAATAATTTTGTCACGCTTTAATATAAATGAAGACGAAAATTTTTGTCAAAGAAGCTAGTAATAGAGACAAAATAAATTCATCATTAAAAATGATAAATTTGTGACAAATTTTTGTCTCCAATACACTTGGGAACATACTTGTAAGTAATTAGTGACAAAATATTTTGTCATTAAAGGAAGAAATTAGACACAAAAGTATTTTGTCATAAATATAAAAAATAGATCTGAAATAATTTTATCACGTTAATATAAACGAAGACAAAAAATTTGTCAAAGAAACTACCAATAGAGACAAAACAAATTCATCATTAAAAATGATAAATTTGTGACTTAATTTTGTCTCCAATACACTCTGGGGAACATACTTGTAAGTAATTAGCGACAAAATATTTTGTCATTAAAGGAGAAATTAGAGACAATTATTTTGTCATAAATATAAGAAATGGAGACAAAATAATTTTGTCACGCTTAATATAAACGAAGACTAAATTTTTTATCAAAGAAACTACACTACAAGAATTAACATTTGCCGACCAAAAAATTAGTCACTAAAAGTCCATTTTGGTCGGCAAAACATATTCCCAACCAATTTTTTGGTCGCCAAGTTGGTCGGCAATTAAGGAGAAAGTAATTAGCGACTAGAAAGATTTTTAGTCGGCAAAACGCTTCTATTTGGCGACTAAATTGTTGGTCGCTAAACATATAATTATCGCGACTAACCTATTTAGTCGAAAAAGACTTTGGTCAAAAAATTACATTCAACGACCAAAAGCAGGAAAACAATACACGTAATTCCTAATAATTCATTCAATCCATAATAAACCTATAATTTTAAAGCATCATTCAAATCAATCAATCATTAACATTCGACACAATACATAATTCATTAACATTCGATACAATATAACTATTCTAAGTTTTCATTCACAAGTCACATCCATCTAGCATAACAATTTGAAACATAACTATTTGTTATCCATGTAACTATCAACAAATAAAACTACTAATATTTGTTATCCATACACATCCATCCAAAAATATTTAATCCTCTCAAAAATGCTTATACGCCAAGTAGTCTTGTACAATTTAACCACAAGACGAGATCATCCATTATCCATCTATACCAAAGAAAATGAGAAATAATGTTAGGTTTGTTTTTAATGAAAATATTTGAAATGAGTAATTAAATTATCAATTTCAGAGAATCGTAAGTTCAAATCAAAATTTCTAACTCATTTGCAGATAATTAAATTATCAATTTCAAAGTATAAACTGCTAATTACAAATTTGAAATGGGTATTAACAGATTGGACAATGAGACTCATGTTTACAGAGAAAAGTGCAAGATTCATATATGGTCATGGCAAACACAATCAACCTTGACAAGCACAGATAGACATAGAAGACTACTACTGGTTGAAAACAATCTTCCTCTTATTTATGGTTTTCTCTTCGCTTTTTCTTTTCTTTTTCTTTGTTTATGATTTATTTGTTTCTCCTTATGTAGTTACTTCAAAGGAATGATCTTGAAAAGTTTGTGAACCTCGAAATCGACCCTCCTAAGGGTGTTCTATGCTATGGTCCAGAAGACACTTTTAGCTAGAGCTAATAGAGCTTATGCGTGTTTCATCCGTGTTATTGGAAGTGAACTTGTTAAGAAATATGTTTGATGATTACTATTCCATTTCATTTTAGGACATTAATATTCCATTTCATTCCAAGGCCAGAGGAAATTAAAAATAAAAATAAAAATAAAAATTTCACATGTAATAGTATCTAAAGTGGCAACAATTTTAATGCTACATTTTAAAAATGTATATTAAAAATGTATATCACAAGAGGTGTCAAACATTTTTTTTTTTTTTTGATAGTTTAACTATAATATTAAAAATGTTCCCCAATGATGCTTCGATTTTACAAATAACTTATAAAAGCAAAAAAAAAAAAAAAAAATTTGATTCTCATTACGTATATTTGCAAACATAGGAAGGATACTTAAAAGAAAGAGGAGAAATAACACACTTCAAGGCAAATAATAGATTGGGGGACTTCACAAACAACAGAGTGAAATGGTATTCTCCACATATCCCAATAGCAAACATCAACACAAACATTGACAGTGAAAGGGAGACACAGGCAGAGACTGAGTGAGTGAGAATGATACAGCAGATTTTTACCTGCAATTGTTGCTAGGGAGAGTTGAAGATGCTCTGAAAAATCACGATGGTGAGGGCCCCGTGGCTGACACATTGTAGAAGAAGACGAGTATGAGAAAGAGGAGTGATGGAATAAAAACAAACTGAAAATAAAAACAAACAAATCAGTGATAAGAGTAATATTAGCAAGACCTTCATCACTGCCAAATTGGTGTCAATGCCATCTATTTTTTTTTTTTGTTTTTTTGCAATTGTCCCATAAATAATTAAACACAGAAATAAACAACTTCAAAAAAATAATAAATAAAGGAGTTAATTACAGTTTCCATCCTTTTATTTCGATTTAAAATTTATTTTATAGTTTCAAGTTGAACAATTTAGCCAAACCAATTTAAGTACAATTTTAATTTAGTACTTCTATCTAAATTAATAATTTTGAAATATTTCTTAATTTTTTAAGATGTACATGTAAACAAAATTAATAAAAAAATTAGACAAAAGAACTAAATTAAAACTAAACTTAAAATGTAAAGACCAAATTATTCAAATTAAAACCATAAGAACTAAAGTAAAATTCTGATCAAATTATAGGAATGGAAAGTGTAATTAGTCCTAAATAATGTGTCACAAGTTTCTAACTTTGTACACCCTGTTTTGTTGTCCTTTGAGTCATAACTCAGAGAGAAATTTAAAAGCCCAAAAAACAAGAATGAAATATATAATCAACTGCAATCCAAGAACCATCATTAATTAAAACTTCCAATCTTATAAATAAACCTACACAAGCAGCCCAACAATACATAGTTTAGATACAACAATAACACCAAACACAAGTTTTTAAAAACTTCAAATATATATATTCAATCTAAAAGAAACAAATCACAAATCGCTTGAATCAAGCTCTCCAACAAATATATATATATATATATATTCAATCTGCAATAGATAGATATAAATAAATAAAAACATAGATACATGACATATATATATACCACTAACAAGAACTAAAAACAAAGACAAATCTAAAAGATTGAACAAATTAAAGGTAATAAAAATAAACGTTGAACAAATATAAATAAACGAGAGACCATGTGACTTTCTTCATTTTCTTCTAGGTTATCAACTAAAATTTTCCAATTTCTGATTACCACAAGATGCATACTAGAGAAACATCACAAATAAGTCTGAGTCAATATGATTCCCTCACCATAAGCATGACCTAAATGCAAAATCACTAATTATGGAAGATTAACAGTTCCTTCTTCATCTAGGATGTAATTTCAAATACATGCTTCTACAGAAACAAAAGGTGCAATGGCTGGCATTGCAGTTTGTGAATACCTCTAACCTTTTGCCATTTTTAGAAAATGACCACCAACCCATATAAACCCATACACTACACAATTTACTAAACTCAGCCTAACATCCGTTTTCTCATTAACCAAAAAATACCAATATCTCTGCTACAAGTTTTTGTGTGATCAAATTACTAAAAGCTTATTATTTCAAATTATGATTAAGATATAAGCCTATCCTCGTATCACAATTAAAGCAAGGTTGTTAAACTCAGGATAGTTCATCTGATAGTGATGCTTGCTCCATGATCAAGTAGGAGGCTCAAACTGGGGATAATAATATTCTACAGCCAAAAAGAGAACAACAATACAATGATTGTGAAGATTGGAAAAGGACACTATTTAATAGTTAAGTGCATCATGTCATTAAGTTTTCAAGGAATATAATGAAACCCTAGCCACAACAGTTGGCCTAATTTCAACCTCGAGGTCAGATGCACTGAAGAGATACAAGGGTACAAAGCTGAAATACCAAGACAAAAACAACATCAAAATCTTGTACAGAAGGAAAAGGAGTCGCAGGAGAGAGTTAAAGAAAAAAAGAGGGCCAAGGGGGTGGGGATTGAGAAACACAATCAAGAAAAAAATAATTTTGCATACCTCTCTAGCGGAAGATAGTTGGGCCGTTTTGGTCTTCCAACATCAAGGCATGGCATGAAAGCGGAATAAGTAAGTTCAATGTTACGGTGTTTGGTAAAATAATCATACACAGTAATCTCTAAAGCTTCCCCTCCATATCCACCATCAGCATTTCTCACTTTCAAAGAAAAACTTGGAGAAACAATAAAACAAAACAGCATTATAAGTTTTCAACCAGAATGTATCAAAAGAAGAAGTTCCGTGCAATTAAACAAGCAAACCACTTACAATTGCTGATTGCAAGGCTTTTCACTCAAGCCTATGATCTTAAATTCCATGTTGCTGTGCCTTGTCTTAACCCTCATATTTTTTAGCATTTTCTTAGCCTGAACATGTCCAAACAATTACAATTTCAATAGACAAATAATAAAAATAAAATGCAGAACAAACTACCAATAAATTACCTTTGCCCAGTCAATATTACGAGGTTCCCGTGCATTCTGATTGGCCAGAAGAAAATCAATCACAGGTCCAGGTGTTAATATCATAGTTGTGGACACATCTGCACAATGAATTGTAAGCAGCATTAAAAATGGAAAAAGGGCAATCCCTGACAGTAAAGGACAAAAGAATGGAGTTATACCCATATTCAAGGATAAACCACCATGAGTTGGACGAAAGCTGGAATGGAACCCCCGACAGCCAGTTACACCTCCTCCAACATTAGTGAAATTCCTCGAGTCGTCATGAAAGAATGACTGCCTCACCAAAAGGCAACCCCTGCATTCAACACCATAAGTTCATTTAGCAAAAAGATAGCGGATGTGAAAACAAGAAGAAACACAAATAAAAGGGAAAGCCGATGGCGTCCTTGTGGCCTAGTGGCATGGGTGGCAGCACTTAGGGCTTGCAAGGGTGAGGTAGGGGTTCAACTCCCTAGGTGCTAATCTAACAATTAACAACTGACTTTCGCCAATAAAAAGCAAAAAACAAAAGGAAATTTTAAAATACCTGTTAGCTGCTTGCTGCCGCAATATAATATCTAGCACTCTTAGTGCATCTTGAATATTTTCCACCTACAAAACAGCGTAACTGATTTCCACATTAAAAGATTTTGACTGAAAAGAACGCTTTGACCTTTTACTAGATTCACTAGGGCTCCCATTGTGAGGAGGGCTCCCACTACCACAACCAGATAAGAAAAATGAAATATAAATATTGGTTTCATGCATTATAATTTAAAAATTAAATATAAAAATACAGGATAACTAAATAATTAAAAATACAAATAAAAGACCTACCGTTTTGCAAATGACTCCTCAAGCACCACTGTGAACTCTGAAATGTTTTGTGGTAGAGGCCCCACTGTGTACAAAGTTTTTCTCCATCATATGCAAATTTCTTCCCAGCAAGTTCAGAAGATACGTTTGGTAAAGTTTATCAATAATTTTTCTCCCTATTCCCTTGTTCTCGACTCTCTTATCCACTGAACTAATAGAAACCTGCATGTGGTATAGAATAATAGGTTTCATGCTGAACCACTGCAAACTTTAAATAATAAAAGTAGGACAGATGGCGAACATACACTATACTGGTAAAATATTTCATTGGGGTATTTGACAGAAACTTTAAAGTGATTTGTCAGCAATGAAATCGCCCAGCACTACCAAACCAGCGCCTACTGATTATAGAACGCTCAGGAGTGTCCAGTTTTTCTGGCTTTACAGTGGGTGGCATACTTGGTGGTGGTGGTGGTAAAGAAGGACCCAACTGCCTTTTTCTCCATCTTTTACTTGAAGCAGTAACCTAGAAGATTCTAAGACAAGCCAAATACACAAGCAATAAGTTTAAAAAAAGCAATGAATTACCAACTCAAGGAACACAAAAGGATCCACCTAAATGAGTTCTGGGAAGAAATAAAACTATTAAAATCCCTTAATGCCATGCTGCCAAGTAAAGAATGCCATGAAAGATGCTTAACAAAAGAAATTTGAACAAGTTCTATGAGGCAAATAATGATTTATGATTAACATCCCTAAATGCCATGCTCCAAGTAAAGAACATAACATGAAACACAATTCAGAATTTCATCTGATAGCAGTTTACACCAGTAGTCCTGAAGTTATCCTGCTGATTATGCAAATAATAATCAGATGTTAGTGTCAGCAATTTTGTGATGTCAAGAAAACATGAAAAAGAAACTCACCGAAACATATATAAAACAGCAGGCATGAATGCAGGACAATTTTTCAAGGCAATGGCTTAGACACCTTTTCAAAAGATTACATGAATGAACTACCAAAAAAACAAAAATAGAGAGAGAGAGAGGATCCTCCATGGAAAACCTTTCTCAAATATCTTTCTTCCATCCATCTACACCTCTACAACCAATTGCACAAGTATGCATAATATATTTACTTTTGCTCCACATCTAAGACAAAGTTTACATAGTTAAATATATCAATTATTGTCAAGTGCAAAAAAGAGCCATGAAGGCCACTCAAAGTGATGATTATAGCAGCTCAAACCAGCAAGAAAGAAAATATCATCTGATAGCAGTTCAAAATAGTATTCCATGAAAAATTCACGCAAAAAAAATCTAACCCCTCAAAACATAGTGAAGAAATCCTACCAAACTTAACAAAAGTGAAAAAACTTAAATATTTTTCTTCAATCCATTCACACCTCTGTAACACTGATTACAAAAGCAAGCATAACTACTTTTTCTGTTCTTCCGAGCTAAGACAATTTTTACACATCAAAATGTACCAATTCTCATCAAGTGTGAAAAAGCTAGGAGTGGCACACACACAAGTGATAATTTCAAGAGGGTTATAGCATAGACACTAGAAGGATATCTAATACTAAAATATGAATTGTCAAGACAGCAACACATTTTTAATCAACTAAACCTAATATCCCTAAATAATTTCCCCTAATTGAAAAAATATACCTTTATAGCAGTGTAAAAAAAAAAATTATCCAAAACAAGTTGACAATTAAAAACCATCCAAAGAACCTAAACAAGCAGTCACACATACAGGTCATGTGTGCACTCAATATGCACAAGCACAAGTAGAAAGAAGAAAAAATAAAACACACTAAACCATGTGCACGTGTGAATATAATATATATATATATATTGTGAGAATAATATTAGTATAGTATATATTGTGTGAATATTGTTTCCTATTTCGGATTGGTTTAGGTTTATTCTTTTCTATTTAGGATTGGTTTAAGTTTATTCTTGTTTCCTATTTAGGATTAAGTCTAGAATTGCTATATATATCAGATGTACACATTGTATTGAAATACAATTGAATATACATAAAAACCTTCAGAAATCTTATTCTCACAATATATACTATACTAATATTATTCTCACATATATATGTGCATAAATTTCATTTTTGCTAAGCAACAAAGAACTCATGTATGTATGCATTTAAGATATTGATAAAAGCAAGTAAATACACACCCAGATGCATATATTATCCACCTTTTTTCAAAATCAATAAAGAGAAGAGCACCCAGAATGTTATAATGGTTCAAGCAAAATTATATGCTGAAACAATTAAATTCCCAAACCAAAAAAAAAAAAAAAAGAATAGAAAGAGAATATGAAATAAGAGGAAAATGGGTAGCCTGGGAGAAAAATAGACAAAGAAATCAACAGCATTGACTAACAAACACAATCAAAATCAACAACAGGACCAAAACAACAATCTACAGCACTGAAAAAACAAAATATAAGTTGCGAATTGAAGCCTATCAGTGAATCAAAAATAACCTCATGAGTATAAAAAGCTAAGGAGACAAACCAGTAGAATCAGAGTCACACAAAGATCACCAATGCAGTCCAAAAAAAAATCCACAAATCGTAGTCTAAACCATGATTCAAAGCTTCAAGCCTCTTCAATACACGCACATACCAAAAACATATTTACAATGAAAGCTAGAAGAAGAATTTCAGTGAGACAATGTATATATATATGACTGAAATCAAGTCAAAGGACACTGAAACTGTTCTCAATCTTACCTTGCGATGATCAAATATATCTTTAGGGTTTCTGAAAGAAAGCAAATAGCAGAGAAGAGACTCTCGCTCTCTCTCTCCTCTTTCTAGCAGCCTTGAAAAATTGGAGAGAATATAGAGGGAAAGATCCAAATTGGAGAGAATATAGAGGGAAAGATCCAATTTTATAGGCAGCGAAGCAATCAGAAATTTTGGGGTAATATTAGAGTACATCATTGAACAGGTAATTTGGAGTTTGATTTTGCATCACAGCCGTTTGATTTCGTGATGATCATGATGGGGTTATGATTTGGGAACTAAGGACTTGTTTGGTTGAAGAGATTAGGGGCCACTGAGGGAAACGTTGAATATGGAATTGTATTAATGGAAAATAATACGACAGTTCACTCACTACCCAAAAATTTTTCCTAAACTGGAGCTCAATGATTCCAGCAATATTGTAAAATTGCAAGGGAAGGAGTTTGAATGTTTTATATTTATTATCAGAGTAATTTTACACTAACCTTTGCAGAAAATACAATAAATCTTATAATTTTTATATAATTATATTCGGTTCATGTAATATTTAGTTTCATTTGTATCAATAATTTGACTGTTATATAAATAAAAAATATGTTATCATATTTATCTTCATATTTTTATACTATCTGTATTAATTTCAATTCATTTAACTTTACTAATAAAAATATGTTATCATTATTGCACTCCCATGTCACTTTGTTTGGGTTATTTGTTTTATGTTGAGTTTCTCTCAATATGAGATAATTTTAGGGCCTGGGATTCACCACCGATCTTATTTCTATGATCCTGAATCGTTTATTTTGTAAGGTTCTTAATGTGTATTACCATAAAAAAAATTAAATCAATTTGATAATCGTAACATTTTCTTTTTAGCATATTTATCTCTAAAAAAAATAAATGATCTATTTTAAAAATTATATTCTTAAAATGAGCGAGAGAGACAGAGAGAGAAAGAGAGATAAGAGAGAGCGAGAGGAGAGAGATGAGCAAGAGAGATAAAGAGAAGAGAGATGAACGAAATAGACAGAGAGAGAAAATATATGAGAAAAGACATAGATAAGTGAGAGACACAAGGAGGCAGAAGAGTGATGAGTAGAGAGAGAGAAATAGAGAGAGGGAAGATGACAAAATGGGTGAAGAGAAAGAGAGTGATGGAATGAGAAAGACGCGAGAGAATCGATGAGAGAGAGATGTTTAAGCCCTAACTCATTTTAGTGTGTTTGAAATCCTCTAGAGTTCCTCACCAAATTAATTTAAAATCCCTCCAAAACGATAATAAATAAAAAGTAAAATTATAATAATAAATAATAGAGAGAAAGAGAGAATAGTGATGAGTGAGAGAGAGAGACAAAGAGAAAGAGTGAAAAAGAGACAGAGAGAAAGAGAGATGGGAGAGAAAGAGATAGAGGCAGAGAGAAACAAAAGATAAGTAAGATAGACAAATAAAGAGAGAAAGAGAGCGAAAATAGATGATCGAGAGAAAAACATAGAAAAAGAGAGAGATAGAGAGAGAAGAAATATGAGTGAGAGAGAGAGATAGAGAGAAGAGAGATGAGTGAGAGAGATAGAGAAAGAAAAAGATGAGAAAGATAGAGAAAAGAGATGGCGAGAGTGAAGAGAAAAGAGACAAAGACATATAGATAAAGAAGAGTGATGAGTGTGAGAGAGAAAAGAGGAGAGACAAAGAGAGAAAGAGATAGAGAGTCGGAAAAAGACAGAGAGAGGAGAGATGAATGAGATGACAGAGAGAGAGATAGATAAGAGAGATGAGTGAGAGAGATGAGCGAGAGAGAGAGAGATAGAAATAAGAGAGATGAGCAATAGAGACAGAGAGAAGAGAGATGAGAGAAAGCGAAGAAGCGAGAAGAACAAGAGAGATAGAGACAAAAGAGATGAACGAAAGAGACAGAGAGAGATCTGAGAAGAGATAGATGAGTGAGAGACACAGAGAGAGACATTGCACAGATAGACAAATTGCAGAGAGAAGAGAGAAAGAGAATAGAGAGAGGAAGATGAAAAATAGGTGAAAAGAGACAAACAAAGAGAAAAAAAGAAAGATAAGAGAGAGATATAGGGAGAGATGAGAGAGATAAAGAGAAGAGAGGCAGAGAGAGACGAGAGATGAGAGAGATAGAGAAAAGAGAGATGAGCAAGAGACACAGAGAGAGAGAGAAGAGTGATGAGTGAGAGAGAGACAGAGACAAAAATAGAGAGAGAAAAGTGATGAGTGAGAGAGATATATATAAATTTTTTTTTTTTCTTTCAACGACGAAAATATTTTAGTTGCCAAAACTATATATACCGCAACTAAAATAATTTTTAGAAATTAAATTTTTGCGACCAAACTTTTGGGTCGAAAAGATAAAAAATAATTTTTTTTTCAATGACTAAAATATCTTAGTTGCCAAAACTATATATCCGACCAAAATAATTTTTAATATTTGAAATTAAATAAACTATATATACTTATATAATATATATATATAGATTTAATAAGAATTTATATTTGTTTTAGATATTTTTAAATATACAAATTATTTTTTATAAAAATAATTTAACAATCTCATCACTAGCCATAGTATATGGGAGAAGTTGAAAAGGTGTAGGAGTAGGTATGAGAAAAGTCAAAAAGTGAGTTGGGAGAAGTCAATAAATGCTGAGTTCTTTTTTTTTTTTAAATTAAAAATTTTTAAAATTAAGATTGGAATATTGGAGCTCACATAAGGTTTGTAATATTATATAATTAAAAAATATTACAAAGCGGAAAAGGGTGGTGGATTGTGGATTACCGTTCAACGCCGTCAAAGCGGCCGAATCAGGACGCCATAATTAATATTATATAATTAAAAATATAATTATAAATTATAAATAAATAAAAAATATATAAATAATCAAATAAAATAAAAATTGTTGCATAATATTTATTAATAATGTTTTATAAAGTCTTAATTGATAAAAAAAGTCACTTATTTTAAAGAAATTAAATTTTTTAAACATTCCCTCCAAATAAATTGATTGAATGCTAGATTTAATTTTGGAGGGAAATGAAATTTTAAACTCTCCCTCCAATCAATATGTTTCAAATTATTTGATTGAATCCCACATAGAATTTTGTAGGTTCTCTTTGAAAAATCTTTTCCTATAAATAGGAATAGACTTTCATATTGTTCTCAAGCTTTCAATGAGACTCTTCATTATGAGAAGAGACTCTTGAAATAAGAATTTTTAGTCAAAATTTTGAAATATATATTTATATATATATATATATATATAAATATGTAAGAAAGAAAGAAAGGAAAGAAAGAAAGAAAATAATAATAAAAAAGTTGAAAAAAAAAATTTTGGCGGTTCGACCACTGGTCACCGGTTTAATCCGGCCGATCGGTTTGAAAACAATGTACTAAACAAGGTAATATTTTCTATTAATTTTGAAAATTACAAATTTTTTATTATTTGTTTCTCAGATTTTTCTCACAAAAAAATAGCTACATTAATTATCTTTTTTTTTTGTTGCAGAGGTTTTGACCTTCGATTTTTTCCGAAATGGGTGTTCTAGATGGAAAGGGTAGAGTTGGTCTGCACAATGAGAAAAGTGCTTGCGTGCAAGAGGGCCTTCAATAGTGGGTTTGCATAGGGTGCCTTCTTGGATAATAGCTGTTGGCATGTACGAAGGGCTTAAGTGTGAGACGAAGAGATAGGCTTTAGAAATAGAAGAAATGGTTTACAAAGTGTCTTCTTGAGTCACGACTTCAATACTTGTGAGAGAGGAGTAGACTCAAGTGCGAGAGAAATGAGGGTTTGTAGAAAGTGTTTTCTTGGTCACGACTTCAAGGTTCATGTACATGAAAATGAGTGATAAGCATCGAGTGTGTCTCTTGGGGTCACAGCCCAATGCTTTGAAACACAAAACCACGGCATTTTAATAAAGAGAAATGATTAGTGATAAAATATTTTTGTATCCTTCAATACCGTAACAAAGAATTTATTATTTGTGATGAAATATTTTGTCTTCCACAACAACCTTATGAGACGAAAAATATATTCACGCAATTAATTAGAATTTATTAGTGACGAAATATTTTCGTCTCCCACAACTTATTCTTACGAAACAAAAATATATTTGTCGCCTATTTAATAGAAAGATGAAATGACATTGTGCATGATGGAGTGTTTATTGGTGACGAAATATTTTCGCCTTCCATAACTTATCCTTCGCAGACAAAAATATATTTGTCGCCTAATAAATGGAAATATGCAAACATCGTTTAATAGGTATGGAATTTATTGGCAATTAATTACGTCACAAAAGAAAAATTATATTTTGTGACAAAAATGTTTGTCTCCAATGAGCTAAAATAATTGCGCCAATGCAAATGAAATTGGCGCCTCATTTTACACTACGGCACCTAAATTTTGTTTTCGTCTCCTATACTTTTGAGAAAAATTAAAACAAACGACAAAATTAATATTTCGTCATTTTTGGGTTATATTTTAAAACAAAATTTTACAATAGCCCAGATTTCTTGTATTTTTTATTGATTTTAAGTATTTGGGGACGAAATTTGGTTTTCCTCTCTAAAAATAATACATTTGGAGACGAAATTATTTCCTCTCTAAAATTTTTTACAATGGTGACGACAAATTTCGTCTCCAAAATGACGCCAAATCTTCCACCAAATTTTCCAAGGGCGGGAAATTGTTTTGTGACGAAAAATAAAATTTAGAGACGAATAAAATTTTCGTCACCTATTGTTTTATTTGATTTTAAGCATTTGGTGACGAAATTTGGTTTTCCTCTCTAAAAATAATACATTTGGAGACGAAATTATTTCCTCTCTAAAAGTTTTACAATGGTGACAACAAATTTCGTCTCCAAAATGGCGCCAAATCCTCCACCAAATTTTCCAAGGGAGGGAAATTGTTTTGTGATGAAAATAAAATTTAGAGACGAATAAAATTTTCATCACCTATTGTTTTATTTGATTTTAAGCATTTGGTGACGAAATTTGGTTTTCCTCTCTGAAAATAATACATTTAGAGCGAAATTATTTCCTCTCTAAAATTTTTACGATGGTGACGACAAATTCGTCTCCAAAATGGCAAATCTTCCACCAAATTTTCCAAGGGCGGAAATTGTTTTGTGACGAAAAATAAAATTTAGAGACGAATAAAATTTTCGTCACCTATTGTTTTATTTGATTTTAAGCATTTGGTGATGAAATTTGGTTTTCCTCTCGAAAATAATACATTTGGAGCGAAATTATTTCCTCTCTAAAATTTTTTACAATGGTGACGACAAATTTCGTCTCCAAAATGGCGTAAATCCTCCACCAAATTTTCCAAGGGCGGAAATTGTTTTGTGACGAAAAATAAAATTTAGAGGCAATAAAATTTTGTCACCTATTGTTTTATTTGATTTTAAGCATTTGGTGACGAAATTTGGTTTTCCTCTCTAAAATAATACATTTGGAGCTAAATTATTTCCTCTCTAAAATTTTTTACAATGGTGACGACAAATTTGTCTCCAAAATAGCTAAATCTTCCACCAAATTTTCCAAGAGGCGGAAATTGTTTTGTGACGAAAAATAAAATTTAGAGGCGAATAAAATTTTGTCACCTATTGTTTTATTTGATTTTAAGCATTTGGTGACGAAATTTGGTTTTCCTCTCTGAAAATAATACATTTGGAGACGAAATTATTTCCTCTCTAAAATTTTTTACAATGGTGACGACAAATTTCGTCTCCAAAATGGCGCCAAATCTTTCACAAAATTTTCCAATAGCGGGAAATTGTTTTGTGACGAAAAATAAAATTTAGAGACGAATAAAATTTTCGTCACCTATTGTTTTATTTGATTTTAAGCATTTGGTGACGAAATTTGGTTTTCGTCTCTGAAAATAATATAATTGGAGGCAAAATCTTATTTTCATCACTAAAACATGCATATTTGGAGACTAAATATTTTTTCGTCACGCGTTTTCGTCACCATAGACCTTTTTTGTTGTAGTGATTATTAACATTCGAAAGCCAAAAAGCCAACATATATTTTTGGCACGCCTAAAGGGACCCTAAAATGGCTAGACGTAGGAGACAAGAAGAAAATGAATGCCTGAAAGAATGTGTGAAGGGAGAGGTAGAAGTACCTGATCTAGAGGATAATGTGATAACACATCCTGTAGAAGCACCTATCTTATCAGAACCTATGGTCGAATAGACTAGCACCTCAGAACATGCACCACATATTCAAAATATTGGGCGAGGCCATGGAATTGGACCATCCACTGTTCCATCTACCCAACCAATGAATCCGTGAGGAGGCTTGGTAGATGCCATGGGACAGTAGTTAATGTATACAATGGAAAGATAGGCAACATCCATCATGAATCGAATGAATTGCCATCAACCAACTAGCACAAGGCATATGGAGAAAAATTCAAATGTTCTTCTGCAAAGATTGGCTAGAGATAAACAGCCTATGCAAAGTAGTAGACATACTAATGGTCAGACTAGTAATCAAAATTATGAAAGACCATCACCTATACTTCAGTCATGGTATGAGTCTCTTTCGAGGCCTGTGGTAAATCAAAATATCTCATTACCTAATAGCGAAGCCATGCAAATTGGTGGATCTAGGCCAACACAAGAAAATGGCATGAGAATGTTTTCAAATCCCATGTTCGAAGCCATGCCTGGCACAAGGAGGTTCACTAATCCTCTGTTCGAATTCACACTCGAGGGGTTGGAAAGGTTTCTTGTGGCTGGGAGAGAAACAACACTTGTTCCTCTTATTGCAGCACCTTTCGTAGGTCCTCTCGTAGGACAGGCTCAGAGAGGTCAATCATACCCTCAACAACAGCCAGTACCACAAGGACAACCAGTCTCCAACACACCTCCCTATGGACCAAGAGGACATCAAGCACATGGGTTTCCACCAAACCCTATGTTTGTTCCTCCAGTAGTAGTCAAACAAGCACAAAATATGGTTCCTAGGGACCAAATTGCTAATATTGTCAGAGAAATGTGTGGACCTATGACTTGGGGGGTTCAGACTCCAGTGTATATGAAGCCATACCCAAAATGGATGGATATGGTGCATGAATACCCAATGGGGGTTTAGAATACCAGACTTTACTCTCTTTTATGGAAATGGAAACCAGTCAACAGTAGAACACATTGCCAGGTTTGCAAGCCAATGTAGTGAATTTACCAACAATGATTATATGAAGTTGAGACTTTTTCCAAATTCTTTAACTGAGTCAGCCTTTGTATGGTATATTAACCTTACACTTGGCTCTATCCAAACTTGGCAGCAAATGGAAGAGGCATTCTATACCCAATTCTTTCAAATAAAGCCTGAAGTTTCCATGGCAAATTTGGCAAGGTTAAGCCAAAGGCCTAATGAGAAGGCTGCTCAATTTATTGCTAGATTTAAAAGAGCACGAAATAAGTGTAGGGTCATTTGACCAGAGCTTGAATTTGTGAGATTGGCTCAAAATGGTTTAGAGTTTAGGCGTCGAAAGAAGTTTGATTCAACTGAGTTTCGAGACTTAGTGGAATTAACCTATAAGGTGTCTAGATATGAATCTTTACTTAAGAAAGAACAAGATCGAAGTAATGCATCATGTAAGACTTATTATAGGGACCCTAATTATGAAATTGATACAGTAGAGATCGTAGGGAAAGAGCCTATGACCTGTGAGGCGTTAATTCATAAGGACACTACAATAGACCAACAGTTTAAAAAAAAAAAAAAAAAGACCTTCATGGAAGTACTCTTTTGATTTAACAAAGGCAGATGACATTTTTGATCATTTGTTTGGAGTAAATTTCCTAAAGTTACCAAAGGGAGTTAAGATCCCTACCCCAGAAAAACTTAAAGGGAAAATGTACTGTAAATGGCACAATTCTTGGTCTCATTCAACTAAAAACTGTATTATTTTTTGGGACTGGATCCAAGAACATATTCAAAAAAGGGAGTTTAAAGTTTCTAGCCAAAGCAGAGAAAGCTATGGGGATTGACACTAATCCATTCTCAAAAATTGGGAGGTTACAGCCAATGTTGGTGTACCAGATTTTCAAAACTTATCCTTGAAGGAATTGAAGGAGGTTAATGTGTAAACGCATGTTGCCAGCCAGACTGCTTTCAAGAAAGATACCAAAAGTTCACCAGCAAATGGACAGAGCTTTGCGGACCAAAAGGATGACTCTAATGAGGAGGCACTGGATGATGACTCTCTAGAGGCCGCTGTCATGCAAATGATGTGTCCCAGATGCAGGTTAAGTTACAAATGGTTGAAAGGGCTCCCCATTGATAGGAAACAATATTACAAGGATGTATAGAGACGCCCTAAATCAACCAATACCTACAACAAGAGGCCATACCCAACTGGTCCCAGACAGCAACCATTCTTAGTAGGACCACCAGCCACTAGAATGCATTCCAAGGGTAAGAAACCTCTGCATGAGTTCAGACCACTCAATTACCACAGGATAGAAGGCAATTATCCTGAGAGAATGTCTGAATTGGGCCCAAGTCAAGGAATCAAAGCTAGTAATTGGCCTCTAAAGTCAACTTCAAGTAAGATGCAAGGCAATTACCCTGAAAGAAGGCCTGAATTAGGCTCAAGAAAGGGTGTCAGAGCCAGTGAATGGCCTCAAAAGTTAGCTTCAAAGGTGGCTTCAAAGACTAAGAAAACAAGTTCAGTAACTGAACCAATGAATTCATGGGTACCTGGGGTGCCAGACTGGTTTGTCATACAAAACAAGCCTAAGGAGATACCTGCACAGAGAAGTGTCCTTGATGGCCAGGGCAGAATGATTAAACCTCCCTTGGTGTCTCCAAATAATTGGGTATTACTCAAGCACCCAAAAACAAAGGAACTAGATATGGTTCCAGTAATCTTTAGATCTCAAAGGAGGAAGATCCAGCGAAGGTACACTCAGTACCAAAAGGATCTGAAGGAAAGTGGAGAGAGTTCTTCATTGGCCCAGTCAAAAAGCCAAACAGAGGGAAAAAAATCCAAAATTGGCTCCTCAGAACAAAAGAAGTGTTAGCAAAGAGCAGTTGGCTAAAGTTCATACTGAACTGAAAGCCAAGGAAAGATCCAGCTTAGCAGGTCTTGAAAAGGCCTTGATAGAAAGCGACAGTGAAACAGAAGGAGAAGTTGAACTGGGCCAAAGGAAAGAAATGACTGAAGATGAGATGTTTGAAGCCTTCATAACTGAACAGACCTTTTTGGCCGAAAAATCAACAGAAGTAGACCATAAACTAGTTGATCCGAAGGAAGTCACCAGTACTAAAGTACCAAAGTGCAGCATAGAAGATGTTTCTGAAATAACTGAACAAGTTAGTTTGGAAAAAAAACAAGTGCAGCCAACAATTCAGTTTGGTTCGTTTTCTCCAGTGTCAGTAAATATGGTATACATATTGCCACAGAAGTTCCAAGTTGGAGATGGAAACCAAGAAGGTTAGGAAGTTGATCCTATTCTAGTTTCTAGTGAAAATTCACAGGTTAGCATGATTCAAGATGAGTCTGAAGTGGCCACACCAATGGAAACTGAAAATGAAAGTGAGAGTGAGGAAGTGAGTATTAATCTCTCGTATCTTTTCAAGTATCCTACAACATCTATGACTCAGCATGTTGAGCCCTTGTATATCAAGGCTTTTTTTAATGGGATATAAATGAATAGGGTATTAGTGGATAATGGGGCAACAATAAACCTGCTTCCGAAGTCCTCTTTGAAAAAACTGGGAAAAAGAAATCCCAGATTAATCCCAACTAGCACAACCATTGCTGGTTTCGCTGGGGATAAGCAAATGGCTCAAGGTATCCTGTCTATCAATCTGAGTATAGGAACCAGCGATTGCATGACAACATTTGGCATGAATTGGATCCACACCAACAAATGTGTGCCTTCCTCTCTATATCAGAAAATAATGATGGCCCTATGCAATGGAGAGACAAAGGAGATCAATGCAGACCCTCAACCTTTTATCACTTGTGCTGACTTTGTAGAGGTCAAGTTGTATACTGATGAGTGACACCACTCAGTATATTGAGAAAACCTGATGGATTAGCCGAAGTGATGGCTGATGAGGAAGTAGCACACCTGAAGCACATAGTGCAGGAAAGTGCTGATGAAGAATTCGTCATCAAGGATGACAATGATGCATGGTTGTAGACAAGAAGATGAAACTTAAGAAGCCAGACCCTAGGCTTTAGTTAAGTTTTCAGTATTGGACATAAAGTCAATAGTCCAGAAGGTTCAAGAACAAGAAAAGGAAGCCATGGTTGTTGGCTGTAATCAGGAGCAACAATAGGTCAGGCCTTTGACCTTTGATAAATACTGTGCATTGGATATCGAAACAAAAGTCCAGGAAATACAAGAAGAAGAAGCCTTATGGACAGATTTTGTCTATGAAGAAGAAAGCAAAGATGTTGAACCAAAGAAAGTGGGAGCAGAACAAAGCAAAGAAGTTGCTTCGAAGGCAGAAGAAGTCAAAAGAGAAGCACTAGTAAGTGCTTAAGCACAAGACCCCTTGGAATAAGTCAATTTAGGGAAAGGTTCTATACAGCAACCTACTTATATCAGTACTTGGTTAAGTTCTCTTGACAGGAACCAGTTACTGGTAGTCCTAAAAAAATATAAGGATTGTTTTGCGTGGTCTTATAATGAATCGCTAGGATTGGATAGATCATTAGTAGAACATAGACTCCCTATGAAGCTTAACTTCAAACCACACAAACAAAAACCAAAACGGATGAGCCCTGAAGTTGTTCAGAAAGTGAAGGAGGAAATTCTCAGACTCCTTAAAGCAGGCTTCAGCCAAGTATGTTGAATGGTTGTCAAATATTGTGCTTGTAGTTAAAAAGAATGGCAAGATGAGAGTATGCATCGATTTTAGATATCTGAATTTGGTAACTCCAAAAGATGAATACCCCATCCCTGTCGTGGATCTATTAGTAGACAGTTCAGCAGGGCACAGGATTTTTTCTATGATGGATGGACATTCTGGTTATAACCAGATCTGCATTGTAGAGGAGGATGTCCACAAGATAGCATTCAGGTGTTCTAGGAATATTGGCACCTTCGAATAGGTAAAAATGCCATTTGGTCTAAAGAATGCTGGGGCAACATATCAAAGGGCAATCAATACTATCTTTCATGATCTTATTGAAGGATACCTAGAGTATTACATTGATGATATTATTGTAAAGTCCCAGTCCATAGAGGAGCACTTGGTTCACTTGGTAGCAGTTTTCGAAAGAATAAGAAAGTTCAAGTTAAAGCTTAATCCTCTCAAATATGCTTTTGGTGTATCAGCTGCAAACTTCTTGGGGTATGTAGTGCATAAGAAGGGAATACAGATTGATCAGAATAAAGCCAAAGCCATCATTGAGGCCAAGCCTCCATCAAGTAAGAAAGAAGTACAAAAGTTCATTGGTCAAGTTAATTTTCTTCGAATATTTATCTCTAACACTGCAAGGAAAACTAAAGTATTTTATTCTTTATTAAAGTTGAAAGATAAAGAGGAGTTTATGAGGATAGCATAGTATCAAATTGCTTTAGAGGGAATTAAAGCTTACTTGGCCAAGCCTCCAGTGCTAATGCCACCAAAAAGCGACAAGCCTTTGAAGTTATACATTGCTACAGCAGAAGATTCATTGGGAGTTTTCCTAGCCCAGGACAATGAAGAAAGCAAGAAGTAAGCAGTTTATTACCTTAGTATAGGGATGGCAATTTAAACCCGGCCCGACGGGGACCCGATCTCCCGACCCCGAAATAAGTGGTTTTTCCCTGAAAAATATCCCCGTGGGGACGGGGATGGTATTGAAAAATCACTCCCCGATCAATTTCAGGCCGGGGACGGGAATAGACTCCTGAGCCCCGGCCCCGGCCCGGCCCCATCCTGAAATTTCCCCGCTACCTGTGTTAGTGTTTAATTGTATTATAATAAATATATAGTGTAATAGTGTATCATTATATAGTGTAATAGCGTACCAAACTCTGACTCACTAGTTGTATTATAATATATATCTAGTGCAATAGTAAATTATATCTATCTGACTCACTTTACTCTCTCAACTCTATCACTCACTCTCTCTCAACTCTATCACTCTCAGAGAGTGACTCTCTCGGTCTTCTCACTCACCCTCTCGTTCTTCTCTCTCAACTCTCTCACTTTCACAAGCGGCATGTCCCACCACCGCCGTTGATCTCGCCACAGCCGCTCGTTCTTCTCACTCACCCTCTCGTTCTTCTCTCTCAACTCTCTCACTCTCACAATCGGTGTGTCCCACCACCGCCGTTGATCTCGCCACAGCCACAGTTGCCGGTCACAGCCACAGTCGCCGATCTCTGTTATCTCTTTCTCTCTCTCGCTTTGATCTGATTGTTGGTACATCTGTTTTTTTTTCAGATTTTTTTTTTAGTTTAAATCTGTTGAGATGATGATGAAAACATATATATATATATTTTTTTTTTCAGATTGTTTTTTTTTTATAAATTAAACTGTTGATGATAATGAAAACATATATATTTTTTTTCAGATTAATTGTTTTTTTAGTTTAAATCTGTTGATGATGATTGTTGGTACTCAGATCTGCTATGTTGATTTGTTGTTCTTGAACAAAATTAAAAAAAAATTAAAAAAATCTCGGGGATCTTTCAGGGTCGAGGAAACCCGATCCCCGTTGGGGACGGGAATGGGGGGGTGATGAGTGTCCTCGCCGGGGATCGGAGACGGGGAGTGGGATCCCCGGCCCCACCCCGGCCCGTTGCCATTCCTACCTTAGTAGGTTTTTAAATTCTTGTGAATACAAATACTCAGTTGTAGAAAAGCTGTGTCTTGCACTGTACTTTGCAGCAATGAAATTAAGATATTATCTTTTGCCTACTGTTGTCTCGGTAATTACAACCACAGACTTGGTTAAATATATGTTATCCAGACCAATGTTGAGAGGAAGAATTGGCAAATGGATATTGGCTTTGTCAGAGTTTCATCTAGAATATGTCCCCCAAAAGGCAGTAAAAAGACAAGTTTTAGCTAACTTCTTGGCAGATCATCCATGTCAAACTGAAAGCTAGGAGATAATGGATCTTGGTATGATCAATGTTAAGCCATGACAGATGTGGTTTGATGGATCAAAAGCCAATGGTTTGATTGGAATGGTGTTATAATTAGATCATCACAAGGGATAGAAACCACGCATAGTTTCAGAGTAGATGAAACTACTTGTTCCAATAATCAAGTTAAATATGAAGATTTAATAATGGGACTAGAAATGCTTATTGAATTACAAGCTCATGCAGTTGATATCTTTGGAGATTCTCAATTGGTAGTCAACTAAGTGAAAGGAATTTTCAAATGTCAAAGTGCAAGAATGTTACAATATTATGTTGTTGCATTACATTTGTTCTCTCAATTTCAGATAGCAAATGTGACTTATATCCCAAGGTTCATGAATAACAAAGCCAATGATGTAGCTCAGAAGGTTTCGAATTTCAGAATGAGGGATGACACTCAATTGAACATAAGTCAAGCAACATATCAAAAATTAATACCAGCTTTAGCTAAAAGGAATGTGGTGTTAGAAGTTAATCATAATGACTTACAGGATCAAGATTGGAGACATCCAATCATGCAGTACTTAACTGGACCATCTTCAAAGGCTAGCAGAAAGATTAAATTACAATCTATGCAATACATAGTGTATGGTAATGCTCTTTACAAAAGAGGAGCAGATGGGTTGTTATTAGAATATCTAGGGCCGAATGAGGCATTGACAGCCATGGCTGAAGTCCATGAAGGCATTTGTGGTGCCCATCAACCTGGTGTGAAAATGAGGTGGCTGCTTCGAAGACATTCCTACTATTAGCCAACCATCCTTAAAGATTGTATAGAGTATGCTAGAGGTTGCCAGGCATGCCAAAAGCATGGCATGATAAGACATGTACCAATAACTGATTTGCATATAGTTGTGAAGCCTTGGCCATTTAGAGGTTAGGCCATGGATATGATAGGCAAAATACATCCACCCTCTTTGAAGGATCATTGTTTATCCTAGTGGCCACAAATTAATTCACTAAGTGGGTCGAAGCTAAACCATATAAGGCTATAGATCAAACTAAAATTATTGGATTTATTAAAGATCTGATTCATAGATTTGACATCCCACAAACCATAACTATAGATAATGGGACGACGTTTGAGGAAAAGATGGTAAAATCTTTCATAGTAGAATTTGGAATAAGTCTTACCAATTCCACCCCTTATTATGCACAAGCAAATGGTTAGACAGAATCATCCAACAAGTCCTTGAAAAAAGGAATACAAAGAGTTGTGGAAGATGATCTTTGGGATTGGCATAACTTTTTGTTGGATGTATTATGGGCTTATAGGACTTCTCCAAGATCAAGTACTAGAGTCACTCCTTATGCTTTGGTATATGGGCATGATGCAGTGTTGCCTGTAGAGATTAACATTAGGTCTTTAAGAGTGAAATGCCAGGACCAGTTAATTTCTGAGCAATATCATCAGAGCATGTTCTTGTAATTAGAGAATATAGATGAAGCTAGAATTCTAACATTAAACAATATTCTGTTCTAAAAGACAAAGGCAGCCAAAAGCTATAATAAGAAAGTTAAGCATATAAGCTTTGATGAAGGTGATTTGGTGTGGAAAACAATACTCCCAATAGGAATTAAAAGCCATAAATTTGGTAAGTGGTCACCTAATTGGAAAAGACCATATCAAGTCCATAAAGTCTTGCTTGGAGGAGCATACCATTTGAGAAATCTGAATGGATATGTGCATTCTAAGAAAATATATGGCAAGTACTTGAAACCTTATTATCCAACTGTGTGGGAAACACAAGGAGTGTAGAAAATGCTAAACAAAAGAAGCATGAAAACACTCAAACAATAAATAAGGATTTCATTTTATAAAGAGTTAAGTACATGCAGCCATAGATTGGCCCAAAAATCAGTACAATGCTTCAGTTGTTCCCTTATAATTGATTATCTACTCCTAAGGGATGGGAACAACTGAATGGCTGTAGCTATGTCTTGCCTATAGTCAGCCAACCCTTGATTGGTAATCTGCAACTTTGTAGCAGTTCGATCCAAAGCTAAGTTAACTGATGCTAACTCCTCTTCTAATTGGGCCTTTTTCTTCAAAAGCTGGATGCGCAATTGAAAAGCAGAAGCATATTGTCCCTTCAATTCAGATACTTCAGTATGAATATGGGAAACAAATTCCTTATCTTTTAATAGCTTCTCTTTTGTAGTTTTAGCAATAAGGCAAATGTTATAAAAATCTATAGTAGCTGCCACCTAGGATAAGTGGCTTAAAATGGCCATATTGGATTGCTCAATGACTTTACAGCATTGAAGGAAACCATTCTTAAGTATGGGTCTTTGTAAGGCTTCGAATAGGATCCTTGAAAATGATGTTAGTAATTCCAAACAAGTGCATAAGTCCAGTGGAGGAAAAGAAGCTCTACTGATGGTTGATGAGCTCTCAAAAATTTCCAAGAGAGAGTTAGCAAGAGCCAATGGTTCATCTTTACTGCTGGCTGTTGGAGTGGTTGAAGGTGTGTCAAAAAAGCTAGACAACCAGGCCTCAAAAATGTCAATCTCTTCCACTGATAATGAAGATGCAAAGTGGTCTGAGAGAGATGTTTGTATAGGGATAGGAGAAGAGATTGAAGTATCCTTGGCAGTGTCTATAGTCTGGGCCACCAGTAGATCAAGGGAATAAGGATTAGAGCTGGATAGTGGTAGTAGACAAGAAATTGGTAAGCTACCAGTATTTTCTCTAGGAGCATCAGCTATCACTAATAAGGTGACAACTGGGGCCTTCTCAGGTGATAAGGGAGCAGATAGGATTGTAGGAAGAGTAAATTGGGCTGAGGTGAAAGTTAGATGAGGTAGATATGGAGTTAAGCCCGAGCATAAAGAAATAGGAATGCCTTGCCTTAAAAGGGGTATGGAAAGTGTAGAGCCAGGAAGTGAAAATATTGTTTGGATGGGCTCTACATAAGAATGGCAACGGGCCGAGCCGGGGCTAGGGATCACACTTCTCGTCCCTAATCCCTGATTGTGAAAATCTCTCATTCCCCGGCCCCGGCCCTGACCCCAATCCCTGACGGGGAACCTACCACTGTCCCCATCCCCACCTCCTAACCGGGATCGGGTTTCCACGACCCTGGAAATTTTTCGCCCCCCAAATCTGTTTCAACACCACCATCAACAACAACATCATGATCATTATTAATATCATCAACAGAATCATCAACATCAACATATCATTTTTAATATCAATATATCAACAAAATCATCAACAGATCATAAACCAAAAAAAAAAAATGGACAGATACACACAAACATACATGTATGCATACATACACAAATAAATTTGAGATCTGTGTCACAAAGAAAGAGAGAGAGAGAGAGAGAGAGAGAGAGAGAGAGAGAGAGTGTGTGTGTGTGGATGATCGGTGGTGATGGACAACGGAGGAGATTAGAGGAAGCGATGGTGAACGAGGGAGGATGATCGGTGTTGTGGACAGTGGTGATGAACGACGGAAGAGGACGATCAAAGATTCGGAGGCAATGGGTGGTTGTGACTACGACGATGGAGGCAATGAACAACGGAAGAAGCCAATCGACATTGCGGACAGTGACGATCTGTGTCGCGAATAGTGCAAGAGTGAGAAAGAGAGTAGAGGGAAGAGAGAAAGAGAGAGACACGGAAGACAGAATTGAGAGGATGAGGGTTTGGTTACCATATGTATATATATATATATATGGGTAAACTAGTAATTTCACTTCGGGGACAAATGGGGACGGAGAAGGGGACGGGCCGGGTACGGGGCTGGAATACTTATCCTCGTTCCTGGCCCGAATCTAATTGGGGATTGATTTTTAAATACTATCCTCATCCCGTTGAGGATATTTTTTGGAGAAAAATCGCTCAAATCAGGGTCGAGGAGTTGGGTCCCCATCGGGTCAAGTTCAAATTGCCATCCCTAGCTCTACATCTAAGGGCACTTTGGTGTTGATTTTCTTCCTCTTTTTCGAGGCTACCTCTGATGGTCTTTCGACTTTAGATAAGACTAAAGAAGCCATTATCGAAGGAGGAGGTGGAATAATTGTTGCTGCAAGATAAGAAATATGAAGCAATATTAAGCTGCATTGTTGAAAACTTGGAAAAGGAAATTACTAGAGAAACCAAAGGAAATTACCAGTTTCAAAAGTGGTGGTAATGGTTGGAGAACTGCGAAAGGCATAATGTTCGGCAATTTGTTGCCTCCTTATAGTTTCCCTCTGGAGTCTATTAGCAGCAGCAGCTTTATTCCTTAATATCTGCTGCTATCTCCTTTTCTCATATCTCTGGAAAACCATCAATTCCTTAGATTGTTCTCTCTCTCTACTGCTTTGGCGGCTGCCTGATGAGTAGGGTTAACATTGAAATCAGAAAGGGAGACTATTTTCTTCTTCCTTTGAAGTGGTGTTTCTTCAGGTACCTCCTCCTTTTCAGGACTGAGCACAAGTTTTCTCTTCTTTTGCTGTTGTTGCTTATCTTTAAGGATGTTTAGCGCTTGAGCCCTTTAAGGAGAGTTTACTTGTGAAGCTCCTGCATCAAAAGGAAGCCATAAGTAAACGAACAAAGCATTATAAAAAGGAAAAAGAGAGAGAGAGAGAAAGAGAGAGAGAGATGGAAATGCATGCCTCTCTTCGAAGTAGCCCTGGTGACTCTAGGAGGAGGAGAAGAGGCAGCAAGAGCGGTCTCTATGGCAACAGGAGTAAGAGCTAGAATAGCAAGGGCAGTAGGGATAATAAGAGTGGTACCAGTCTTTTTGGGTTTGGTTTGAGATGGCACATCTAGTTCCACTAGCAAATCTTTGGAAGGTATTGCCAGGAGCACCTCTATATTGGTTGTCCACCAACTTTGAAATCTTTTCAAAGTTGTGCCATGTGGAAGAAAGATGATGAATTGAAACTCACTTAACTCTTGTAGCAATTTAAATGTTGCTTCCTCCAATTTGGTTTTGGGTACCTTTAAGTCTCTGACTGTGAGATTGGTATTGGAGAGGCTACAAAGAGGGATAGGAATTTCTTGAGTAAGCCCAAATTACCTGGCAAATTAGGAAGGACAGTACACTTTAGATATACATTTGTAGATTCAAAGTACCAATAAAGAGCTCTCTTGGCAACAAGATAGAGGCCCGCATATCCTTGTGTAGCAAATTGGAGCATTCCCTATCAGCCAAAAATGCCCTGAGCCAAGCTAGTCCTGTATTGGTTTTGAAGGGACAAAAGAAGGAAGGAAGTGGAGAAATTCAGAGTTGATGAAAGAAAGTAAAATAATAAGCAAAGCTGGAGGGGTGTAAGGAAATCCTTGCAAATTTCTCTCCGTAAGTAGTAAGTTCTTGCACCAAAAACCTCAAGCACTTGGAGTGTAGACCAATGAAATATGCGAAGATCCAGAGTTGTAATACCCAGAGGGGGCCTCCTTGGTTAACATCCAAAGGTTTCTCACAAAATTGGGAACAACCCCTATAAACATGGCCTAAAACATAAGGAGTCAAAGCTATCCTCTTCTTCGAGGCAAGAGCCTTGGCAAGTGGAGCAAACTCAGGTATAATCCACTGAGATGAAGTACAAAAGAGAAATTTGCATAACCAATATAGAACGAAGGAGAAGAACTCTCGATCACTTATAGGACCTACCTTCTTGTTCTCAAATTTTAAAAAATCACTAAAGGAAGAGTTCAAGGGTGGAATGGTGAAGTTGACTGGAAGGTCTAGGTAACCAGGCATAAAAGGGAGCACCAAGTGGTGAGAGCCCTAAGAGATTGTAGCAAATATCAAGAATGGTGGGGGCTATCATACCACATCGAAACTGGAAAAAATTGAAAGCTAAATTCCAGAAACAAAGGGCTGCAGGAATCAAGAAAGGATCCTCAGGGATAATGAACCTGGAAAAGCAAAGGGCATCAAGGATACAGAGCTCTTGCAGATCCCATTCTCTAGTAGGCACAACCCTGTCATACCATTCCTCTCGTTCAGCCCTTAATGTAGGCCAACAACAATGGGGGCGGTTTATCCTCCAACTTCCCCAATCAAAACCCCCTTCGTAGAGGAGACAGTGATCCTCTAGATGAGGATACAAAGCAGGAAGTTTAGCTGGGGCTTTTCTGAAGATAGGTCCTAAGACGTATTCCTGTTGTTCATTATGGCGAAGAATAAAGAAGTGACTATCTATGGTACTCGATTCACCAGCTCTGAGCTTGGATATCTCTTCGTCGATACACCTTTTTAAAGCCAAGGATCGGCTCACGCGTTCCATAACTGGAACTTTCAAGGAGGAAGAAGCCATCAACAAAAGTTTTCGAAGGACGAAGCTGAGAAAAGAGTAAAAAGTAGGAGAGAGCAATAGAAATGAAGGGTTTGTGTTTTGGGAAAGCAAGTAAATTAAAAGCGCGAAGGGAAAGGATTTTTAAACCTTTCTGTACGAAAGATGCCCAATTTGTCTAAATGGGTAAAAAAATCCAAGATAAATTATTTGGCTGATTTTGGAACCCATATGAGTTTAAGACTTTGTCTTAAAATTCGTAAGAGTCCTGAAAGTACAACATGAAAAGGTTCTCTCAAGGGTGATTGTTTAGGTGGAAAACATATCTCAAACAATTATATTGGCTTCGAAAACAAATATTTGGCTTCGAAGTCAAGATTTGGTTCCAAAGCTGGATGTCAAACAACCAACCAAGGCTTCGAGAGCAGGAAGTTGACTTCGAAGCGCATTTTATTACTGAGAATGCAAGTTTGATTTGCTTAAAAAGGATTGGAGACTTGCTTGAACATGAAAAATTCCTTTTGGGATTTTCTATCAGAGCAAACTTTTTTGGAAAGCAGCATTGTTACTAAGTACTTTGAAGTATTTAAAAGTAACTTTCATACAAAGGTTGGTCAATTCAAAGCTGTAAAAATTATATTGACCATGCGATTGGAATGAAAAGACCTAAGATAAAGATTGTCAATTATACTCCATATTTTGGAGATATTAAAGTCAACTTTCAAGTATTCCATTGGAAATGTTCAAATCAGGCTTCGAAGAAAAAAAAAATGGTAAATTCATTGAATTGGGCGAATAAAATGGTCACAAGTATGCAATTGGAACATAAAACCAGAACATGCCAAATAGAGAAAGAAAAGCCTAGTTTTATTGATATGTAAGTAATTACATTAGAAAGCCTTCTTGGCTACAAATTCGATTTCATAATAGTAAGGAATGGAAAAAGTAACAAGTTCATTAAATTTGACCCAGCAGTGGTCAATGAATTTATGTTCCTTGTTTATTCTGTCTTCTGTCCTATCAAGGCTAGGTTACTGCAACTGATATGTTCTTATTTGATGAAAAAGTTGTTCAGCTTTCATCTCGAACTCTACCTCCTTCAATCCTTGTTCCATTTCATTCATATCTAAATCATCCCAGTACGCTGAATCTTTATTCTTGAAGTCATTATATTCTTCAATGAGATTCTCTGCTTTATACTGGGTTTGAATTCGACTGGCCGAGATTCTGTCCAAAGAATTACTGGCAGCCAAAGAAATTTGGTACCAATGAAGAAGGAGCGGGAGTTGATCCAAAAAAGCTTGAAGCTCGGTCTGGGCAATAAGGTTGAGGAAATGACCCCGAGTCATAATATCACAGGCCCATTAGAAGTTCTTGAGAGGAGTCTCATCTCCAAGAACATTGAAGGGCAAGTGAGAAAAGGCAACAAGCAAAAGTTGAGCTTAGTATTGCTCAAATGTAATGGGAAGAGCTGGAGGTTGGTAAGAAGGAAGAAACTGATTCTTGAAAAAAGTAAGTTTTAACTCCTCCATCCAATGAGGATTCTGAGGAAAAGGGGATGCAAAGAGATCCATTCCGAAAGATGAGGGGAACTGGGGGTTATTCACACATTCAAGCCAGTCAGAAGAGCAAAGTTTAGCTTTCTTAGCCAAGAATGACGGATTGTATCCTTGTGCTTCGTCAGGATGAGGAGTTCCTTGTACTATCCTCGCTGGCACGGAGGAAATGTACCATGCCACAAGTAAGTTGTCCTCCAAACTATGTCGGTGATCAATGGGTACATAGGGGTAGACCACTAAGCTCCGAGCAAATGAGGAAATAGATAGAGGATCATCGAATTCAACAAATCGATGGTGAATTCGCTCCCTTAACTCGGTTTCATCAAGTTTTGGCCAACTTCCCCAGCCAGTAGACCTAGAGAAAGAAGAAACAGCTATGTCCCATGCAGAGGGTGATGGGGCAGAAGAGGAGCTTCCAAGATCCATTTTTACAAATGCTTGGTCCAAGGGTTTGTAGTTAACAGATTTTTGGTCTAAGGATTGGTAATTTGTAAAAGCTTCCATGACTTGTATAAATGGAGGTGGATAGGTATAACTAATAAATGCATTAAGGTTCTTTCGAGGCCTGCAATCATCTTCCAAAGACTCCTCGTATGCTCGATCAATGTAAGAGAAAGTGTGATTGGCCATTGGGGATGTACCAGTCTTTTCATCTACTTAAAGAATGGAAATGCAAGATATAAGGATTTAATGAAGTCTACTGCTTCATTACTCAGAAAGCAGTTATACTACCAGAATACACAAAGTCCATGCACGTCTTAGAACGTTGGTGGATTGCACTAGTTCACTAATATCACCATGTATTGGATATATTAGTGCGGGGGGTAATGTTGGCTGTATAATTTGTAAAAGCCAATCACAATTTAACACGTGGCACGAAGAGGGCAATTTGGGGAATTAATACAAGTTGCCAACCAAAATCAGACACGTGGCAGTGCGTATTGGTAATAATGGATCTGTGTAGTACTGGAATAATCGAGAGATACAAGATAATGTGGCCTAACGGTTATTCACGAAGTTTAAATTCAAAATCAGGAGGCAAACCTAACTGCAAGAGTGGCGTAGTGGGATTAACTATGAGAGAGCATGCTCAGCAATCATGGAAGGACATTTTGACAGTTAGAAGCTCACTTCGACGGTTATCGTTGAAGAGTATAAATGGCAGAAAAGGCCCTAGAATGAAGAGGACCCCTGGACTCAGATCAAAAAACCAGTTTATTTACTTCGTTCTTCCTTCCAGTTTTTCCAATTCTTTACATTTCTGCATTTCAATTCCTGTATTGCACTTCATTTCCTAGGAGTAGTTTCACATAGCTTGTTATTGTAAACCTCTACGAGGCTAAGTCAAACCATTGTAAGTTTCATTTACTTAATGAAATTCAGATTTTGAAATTGTTCTTCACTTATTATTTACTAAATTCTCTTAAACAAGCCACCAGTAAAAGTCCTCTTCATTGAGACTGAGAGAACTAAAACACAATCGTCTGATAATTGGTTGGCAATTAATATTCTGTAAGGACTAATTAATCCTTACTGGCACGCTTAAAATTACATTATTAACCTTCGAAAGCCAAAAAGCCAACACGTATATTCTTTGTGCTGATCAACAATGATTACAATATCGGGTAACTTTGTCATATTCAATCCCGCCTACCTCTTCTGGTTGATATACACCATATTGTATTCTCGTAAGATGATACACACTAGCTATTAAGCAACCAGGTGCTACATCATATGCACATTGGGAACGTAGATAATTGTAACCATATACATATAAAATGATAACAATGGAATGCTAATACTCGGGCTTTATTTGTAAAGTCTCTATTCCTTGGTGATCAACCCCCAAAGATCTATGAATTAATTCCATGCTTGACTAGCCAAGCAGACAAATGACCTTGCATCTTTTTTATCTCTACATTATTTTTATTCGTATAAATATTTCACATTTACGATGAAATTTATGAAGATTGACCTGCTACTTATTATTCTGTACAAAATAATTCTATCTAATTCACTAATTCATGGGAGAACACTGAACTTTTGTATTTGAAAAATATTTCACGAGGAATCTCTAAAGTAGATGGTGGTTGATAAAGTAATCCTTGCTCATAATTTCTAGTATGAATATTGTGTCCAACATGAAACTTGTGATTGGCAGTCAAATAGCGATTCTCCTATTATAAAAATATTGTATGTCCTTTATCTTATAAAATCTTAATATTAAAGACCTTAAAAAAATTCCCCTTAGAATTTCCCTCCATGTTTACTATTATACTATAAACAAACTAAATTTGGTGAAATAGTATTCCATTGTTATTATAGTTTAAAATTCTGATTTATTTTTTATATCAATATCATAAAAGAACCATGCATTTAAAAATTTGAAAGATGATAATTATGAAATTTAAATTCTATTACCATAATAATTAAAAATATCAATAATTATAATTAAAGTGAAATAACCAATGAATTCATGACACATGTATTTTTGTATTTTATGATTTAAAATATATATATATATATATAATCGGATTAGAAGTTTTAAATTTATTGACCCAATAATATTTTTATATAATAGTATAGATATAAACATAGATTCCATATCATAACCATTAAAACTAAAAATAGTAATTATATCATTGTATGTTTTAAAATCATAAAATTTAAGGAAACAATATTAATATACTACCGGTGGTACACGCGATACATGTGCAATTCAGATAACTAATAATAAAAACAAATAATAATGAATTTAATTTCATAATATATATGTTGCTTAAGTGATAAGTATGTTTTTTTTATTTTAGCATATATAAAGTTGCCACATGACACGAAGAAAAGAATGTTTCACTAAACCAATTTAGCCATTCACTTAATAATAATATGGATAGATTATTGGCAATGATTAAGAGGATTGAAAAATTAATCAATAATATTTTTATATAATAGTATAAATAGAAGTATAGATATAGATATAGATTTCACACCATAACCATTGAAACTAAAAATAGTAATTTCATCATTACATGTTTTGAAATCATAAAACTTAGAGTTAATTATTTAAAAGTCTTATTTACAAATGTTATGGTAGCTCAGGTCTTATCTAAGATTTTTTGAATTAATAAATCCTATTTAGTAAAACTGATAATATTATCAACTTATTCCAATTTTTAAAACTATGAAAATTATCAATTTTGCATAGTAATGTTCTAAATAATTGTTTCACTGACTGATAAAAAAACTAGAGTATGAGAAAATGTTTTTGACCTTCTACTTATTAAATATTTTTTACCTTCTACTTATTGGTTTGATTCAACTATCCAATAAAACCGAGAATATTATCAATTTTTTTCAGTTTTAAAACTAAGAACATTATCAATTTTTTCATTTTTGAAGTTATTTATTTATTTTTTTTTAATTTTGCACATCAATTTTATTTATTTTTCTAATTTTTGAAGTTATTTATTTATTTTTATAGACACAAATTTTCAGTTTTGCACAAAAAATAATTCAGTTTTTTCAATTTTTTTCAAAAAAAGACAATTTAGTTTTTTTTTTTTTTTTTTTTTGCACATAATTTTTTTTAAAAAATTTTCAATTTGAAAGTTGATATTTTAAAGTTTTGAAAATCAAAATAAATGTCAAATCATTATGTTCCTTTATAGATAATCATAAATGATGAACAATCATTGTTTGAAAGGTAATTACGACTATTAAAAATTTAATGAAACTTGAAGATCCAAAAAATCTTAATTAGAACTTAATGGAGTATAAGTTCATAAATTAGAACTTGTGTGTAAATGTCCCTAAAATTTAAGGAAATAATATTAATATATTATTGGCAATGATTAAGAGGATTGAAAAATTAACTAATAATATCTTTATATAATAGTATAGATATATATATTTCATACCATAACCATTGAAATTAAAAATGATAATTACATTATTACATGTTTTGAAATCACAAAATTTAAGAAAATAATACTAATATATTATTAGTAATGATTAAAAAGATTTATAAATTAAATTTTAGACCAACAAAATGACACGGATATTTTAAGTGTTAAAAAATACAAAAAAAAAAAAAAAAAAAAAAAAAATTATTGAAATTTTCAACCCTAAGCCACAATCTTGTATATCTTCTATCTATTTATCTATATTTATATATTATTATTATAAGTGACGATTTCAATTGGTGTAGTGAAACCTTTAACTTAGCCATTCCAGGTTTTCCCTTCAGCAAAGAAATATTTGTCGATGAAAGTCGATACCTGTAGACGTCCCCCGAACGCATCCGGGAGGGTTAAGTCCCGTTCCGTTCATATTGGGGTCACTACAGTTCAAGGACTCGATTGTCACGGTTCTTAATCTTGAACCAAAGAGTCCAAATCCGGCAAATCGTTTTGAAAACAGATTTTTTGAAAGAAGTGCCAAACATGGACTGCTTTGCGGAATCTGAGTCGCCACCTAAATATTTTTTATGGGAAATTTAGGAAACCCGACTCGGTGCCAAAGGCCACGTGTCCGTCATCACCAAAGTTGCCTCGGCTCGAACTTGGGTACGATTGGGAAGGTCACCGTGAGCACCCATTCGCCGGTCAAAGACCGGCCTCTACTAACCATGATATCTGATTTTGAAAACATTGTGAGTTCTTATTCCGGTTATTAGCCTAGGTTACTATGTGATGCTCGCAGCAAACAAGTATAGACTGGGCCGTCTAAATTGGAACAAAACATTTCATGTTTGTTTGTTTGAAAATGGTGTGATGGTGCTACCCTCAGGTAGGCTAAAATGCGGATTTGCCACCCTCAGGTGGGCTTAAAAAACAGTGATTTTGCCACTATCCAGTGGGCTTAAAACAAACAGTCAATGCATTGTCCCAATTCAAATAACTCAACCTCCACCCACAGGCATTCAAGGCAGTCATATCACATAAGCAAATAGCCTCATGGCAAGCATGCTATCATGGCAACACTCACACGCATGCAAGGATGCTAAAGCATAAAACTTACAGAGTACTCCAAGCCAAAACAGGAATTTATTAGAAATCATGCATGATCCTAAATATACTGAAATGCCTAATGCAACACATGCAAAATGCAACTATAGCAGGCTCGGCTATTCTAAACATGGTATATGAAATGCTACAGCTATCACGTATTCAATTTGGAATTGAAATACAATGCAGTTTGTATGATGCGCCGAGCCCGGTGCGTGCAAAACAGATGAATGATGCAAACATGCTGTCATACTGTATGCTAATTGAAATATGCCCTAATCTACCATCATAAGCAGATAAATAAAAGGGAAGAAAGAAGTGGGGGTTGGAAGACATACATCACACTCACCCACACTTATTACAGTTATGCCCTCGCGTAGAGGGTCCGAATAAATATACAGTCCCAAATGAAAGAATATTACAATCCAAAATATTACAGATTTCTAATTAATTAACAGATTAAACTAAGAAAAACTGTAAACTGGCATGCAAGCCAGGGACTGCCTTGCTTCCGCTCCGGATGATGGAATGATGCATGTTGGGCTGCTTGACGCGGAAATCCACTAGGATGCCCCAATTAGCCTCTGTTTGCAATGTTTCTCGAAATGCGTGCCAAGCTCCGAAAAGTTGCCGATTCTTCATTTTGCTGCAACAGAGAGCAGGAAAGGGGCATAGCAATGTATTTCACAAATATATGCATGCCTCGATCCTCGTGCCACCAATCACGCATCTCGATGCATGGTGGCCGAGGAGTCGAATTGCACAACTCAATATAGGATGAATGCAGATGAATGCTATAACAAAACCTAACTCCATCATGGGTAATCCGGAGTGTCGATGACTTGGGAATTGAGACCCGTTTCCCGTGTCCGGGCTAACTCCTATTCCGAACACAATCCAATATGCATGATATGCGTGAAATGCAACTAAGATACAGCCTAGTATGCACAATGCTATGAAAATGAGATGAAAATGAGGCGCCTCGAAAAGCGTGCACGCGGGCACGCAAACCGAGGCGATGATGTGGAATGTAAATCGGATAAAACCGAAGTACCTCGAAATGCGTGCACACGGGCACGCAAGCCGAGGCGATGATGAAATGTAAATCGGATAAAACCGAAGTGTCTCGAAATGCGTGCACACGGGCACGCAAACCGAGGCAATGATGTGAAATGTAAATCGGATAAAACCGAAGTGCCTCGAAATGCGTGCACACGGGCACGCAAACCGAGGCGATGACAAAATGTAAATCGAATAAATCCGAAGTGCCTCGAAAGGCGTGCACACGAGCACGCAAACCGAGGCGATGATAAAATGGAATGAAATGGCATACGGAATGCAAATTGGACTTACGCCAACATGAGAGGACCTCAGCCGCACTCACATAGGCTACCGTCGGATAAAACAGAGGTGCCTCAAAGTGCGTGCCCGTGCTGAGGCGATGATATACAAGCATGATAATGGTACAGAAATGCAATGATGGGCTTATACCAACACGAGAGAGCCTCAGCCTACTCACATAGGAAACCAATGGATGAAAATGAAGTGCCTCGAAAATGCGTGCACACGGACACGCAAACCGAGGCAATGACATAAAGGCATGAAATGGCCTGAAATATGATATGCAAACATGCAAATGAAGTGTCTCGAAGTGCGTGCCCACGGGCATGCAAACCGAGAAAATGGCATACGGAATGCAACAGGACTAAAATGAGATACGCAATGCAATATGGGCTTACACTAACATGAGAGAGCCTCAGCCGCACTCACATAAGATGCCGGGGAGATAAAAATGAGGTGCCTCGAAGCGCGTGCCCGTGGGCACGCAAACCGAGAAACATGGAATGACATGCGAAATGCAATGATGGGCTTATACCAACATGAGAGGGCCTCAGCCACACTCACGTAGGATGCCAGAATGATAAAAATGAGGTGCCTCGGGCACGCAAACCGAGGAAATGGCATAAAGCATGAAATGACATACGTAATGATATGAAAACATACTAATGGAATTTCAGCAGCTAAATGAGGGGGAAAACAGCCCCGAAATGATATGAAATGACACCAAATGCACGGAATGGTCCCGAAATGCGATATTAAGCACCCGAAATGGCCTACAGCTATACTAAACATGCAGAATTGGTACATGAAATGAAAAACAGTAGCAAGGAAGCCCCCAAAATAGCATTTTCACAGTACAAAACAAGGCCAAATAGTAAGCATAGATAGGGCAACAATGGCATGCAAAAATGGGGGCCAAGAGAGGGGTATTGAAACAAGTGGTATATGCAATGCTCAAACTGAAAGTTTTCCTTCTACAACACTGATGAGGGACCAAAAATATGCATACTTACAGTTTATAACAACCCTCAAATCAGCACACAAATATGGAAAAAATGTGATGCAAGATTGAAGCCAACAAAGGGCTATAACATGAGGTATGCCAAACATTCATCAAACAGCCTTGGACCCTTAACAAAACATGAAGAGTGGGTCATTTTCAGACTATTTTCAGTTCTGATCATGGCCAAAAACAGAAGCAAGATAGGCCTAAAAATTATGCAAAGATGGGGGCCAAAGAAGGATATAAAGACAAGCATAACATGGAGACCCCCAACAAGGTTGGTCCCTTCTACAATGTTGTAGAGGGACACAAAATAAGCTTATTCACAGTTCACGAAATGCTCCAAAACAGACTACACGTAGGTCAAACAAATCATGCAAATTTACGGTAAATATGAGAGATTATGAAGCAAGTGCATGATAGAGAGGCCAAACAGGGTTGAGCCCTTCTTCAATGTTGAAGAGGGGATCAAAATAGGCCTACTCACAATTCATATCAGGCTCAGAAACAGATCACACATGAACTAAAAATAGCATGCAAAATAATGGTATTCAAGGTGGTATTGAGGCAAGTACCAAATGGAAAACTCAAACAGGGTTGAGTCCTTAAACAAAGATGAAGAACAGATCAAAAAAATGATATTTTCTGTTTTGGTCGGAGCTCAAAACCACAAGCAAAGAGGCTAAAAAAATGAGGCAAAAAAGAGATCAAAAAGAGGGGAAATGAACTTACCCTTGTAGACCAACCCTTTTGTTGCCTCTTGGACCAAAAATGTTGCCTCCTAAGCTCTGAAAACCACCTCCAGCCGCTGGAAATGGAGTGGTGATGGTGGTGTTAGGTGATGATGAAGAAATGGTGAAGAAATGGTGTAGGATTTTTAGGGTTTTGGTACTTGGAATATAGAGAGAGAGAGATATAATGTAGGAGCTCAAAACAGAAATTTCTAACCCTTAAAACAGATCTGGAGGGCTGTATATATAGGCAAAAAGGTGTAGAAAAATGGAGGGAAAAAAAAGGGGGGGAAAACTAGTCAAGTTTCCCGCCAAAAATGGCCAAAAGGGAAAGTGGTAGCTACGGGTTTCAAATGGCCGAGAGTCCTCAACAAAGTTGAAGAGGGCTCGAAATAAGACACTTTGTAGTTTACGACCAAGTCCAACACAGCCCACAAGTATGCCTAAAATACCGTGCAAAATAGGCCTAAAAAGAGGTAAAGAGACAAGTGATAGATGGAGATGTTAAACAGTAAAAGGTCCTTAATCAAACATGAAAAGGACCTCAAAATATGACTATCTCAAGTTCGGGTCAGAGCCCAAAAATGTAGAATGAAGGTTCGGGAGCCAAAACACGCAGTTCGAGGCCCCGAAAGAGGGCTGTTAGGCACCGGGAATGATTTTCGACCACGAAGTTGGTCTCTCGGACCCTAGTGTCCCTCGAAAGGGAGTAAATAGGATGCATGCCAAAAACCGGGGCAAACGAAGGTGGTTAGGCGGTCCCGAACCGAGGCACACGGCCTGACGGCTCCGAAAACCGGGAACCGGGCTCCGAAATGGGCAAAATGGCCTATGGCCATGAAATGTAGCCTACGGCCATTGAGAGATGATCTACGAGACCTCTCCCTCCCTTCTCAAAGAGAAAATAGAGAAAATCGAGCCTGGTTCGCAAACCGAGACAAAGCACAAAAGAGTCCGGAAGTCCGGAGGCAAGGCTCGTAGCCGGGACTCTGCAACCTCAGAACGAGCACAATATGCAACATCACCAAGCGCTCAATTGGTGACGTCTGAGTCTTAAGGTCGGTCAAAAATGGGGTGTCTACAATACCCCAACTACCAGCATAGTGTCTCTCATGATTCATCAATAATGGAAGAATAAGGTAACCAATAGGAGAATGAACCAAATAATGGGAACGATTTTTACGATTAACTCTCAACAGCAGACTTTGAAGATCTTTCAGACAGAATGTATGGGTGAAAAGAAAAAAAAAAAGCCTGCACTCCATAGTTAAACTCTTTAAATATCTTGAAAGTATTATAGTCACAAAGTTCGTATTTCATTTACTATTTTGGACTTTTTGGATTTAGACTTTTTTGACTCTTTGAATTTTTGTATCTTTTTTGTATCTACAAAAAATTAGCCTTGAAGATTCATTCCATCATCCAAGTATATATATGTCTACATCAATTATTGGCATCAAGATACTCAGAAGAAAAAGACAAAATATGTAGAAGATAAGGCCTCTCTTCAACGATTAGCAAAATTCACGCCAAAAAATGACAACAACTACTGCAATTATTTGTGTCTCTAATTATTTACGTCTGTCAGTAGTAAGGCTTCTCCTTCACTCACTACTTTAATAGAGTAGATGACCCCTACCCTGCTCCATTAAAGAAAAGTTGTGAGAATCCTTACATGTGTTCTGTAACAAGTTATGGTGTCAAAATTTTATCAAAATGAAAGGACTGAATGATGTGCGATGGGGCCTAAAGCAATCTCAGACATCATTATCCTAACCCTTTATTGATATAATTTTTATTGTTTGTGTCTAGAATAATAGGAAGTTGGTCATAAAAGGTGTCAAAGTCCATGTATTTATTATGTAGAAATTTTGTAAAGCCTATAACTAGGCTTGACTAGGCTTTTGGACTTTTTGTTAAAAAATTAGACGTAAGGATAAGTCTTTGGTTTTTGTTTGTATCTATCAAATGTGGTGTATAAATTGGCATTCATGGCAACGGATGGAGCAATGAAAAAATTCTCTCCACTCTTCCTTGCAAAAATTTCACCAACATCTCAAACCTCCGTCTAAAAAATTTTAAGTGTTTGAGTCTTTCAGAATCTCAAAGTCTGTAACATAATATTTGTAAGTATATTACATATTAATATGAAGTGTGATTAGTCTCTCTCTTTCTTTAGATATTTCAAAAGGGTAACTCTTCTGTTCTAAAATTTATTTTTTTTTTTGAAAAAACTAAATTTATGGAATGCTTGCTTGCTCATTAATATTACATGCTTTGAACTATAATGCCCTCAAAATAATAAATAATCCCAACATCTAACAGTTCTATATACAAGGTAGATAGATTACATTTCCAAACTTACATCAGAGTTAATATTACAAAATGAGTCTTTCATATAAATTACAAATGTTTACAAACAAAATAATATGCCCTGCGGGCTTACACCTTTCCAAGTTGTTACTTGGTCAATCAAAAGAAAAGTTCTAACTCTTTTTCAGGTAAAGCCCTCGGCTTGCATTTACATATACTCAACAAAATAAATAACAAAGCAGAGTCTTCAACTCCGAAGACCTCCCAAGTAAAGATCTGGAACTTAACACGTCTCCTGTACTTGAAAATGGTGTCCCAAGTAGGGTGAGCCAAAACCCAATAGAGATATGCTAAGCCCCATATGAGAAATAACTAAAACATTAACATTCGACAAATGAATAACACATGTACACCAAATTACGTCATTCCCATAATTCGACAGCAAATACAGCCATGCTACCACCCACTTCTCTTAGTTAGCCCATTTAATTTCTAAATATGGTTCATTATCTAACCAAACAATTTAGGTGAGACAGCGCTCGACCTACTAACACGTCCGTTATCCTTAATTCAAAATGAGACTACAACTTATGCAACTAATACTCCACTGAACAACTTTGTTTATGCATCTCAATTCATAAGATTTCGGAACTCTCACCCCGGACACTCCGGCCCGCTTAATTAACTATGGAGCCCATCCCCAACCTCTTCCCAAACAAGGATACATAAATAATGTGTTAAAGTAAATGAACACATATGAAGTACATCCCCTATCTCCTCCCAAACAAAGATACATAAATAATGTGTTAAAGTATATGAACACATATGGAGTACATCCCCTATCTCCTACCAAACAAAGATATATAAATAATGTGTTAAAGTATATGAACACATATGGAGTACATCCCCTATCTCCTCCCAAACAAAGATACATAAATAATGTATTGAAGTAAATGAACACATATGGAGTACATTCCTTATCTCCTCTCAAACAAAGATACATAAATAATGTGTTAAAGTATATGAACACATATGGAGTACATCCCCTATCTCCTCCCAAACAAAGATGCATAAATAATGTATTTAAGCACTTCATCACATACCACGATCAATCAATACACATATTTGCTGTATTATTCCATCCATCACTTTCAATGACATAACACGTTCGATTAGTTTCAGTTTTCCCTAATCAACATACAGTGTCTACAATAATCAAGACTATCCTCCACCGATAGCCCAAAGCAGTTATCTCTAAACAGATAATAAATTCATCAACAGATAAAATATCGACAATCTCATAGGTGAGTGATTAAATTATCCAACTACACCATTTACTCTCACAATTTCCTAATTTCATTATTCTCAACTCAATTTCACATTTTCCCAAATTAATTATTCAAATTAATTATTCAATATAAATAGGGCATTTTCCTTCTTTCTCAATATCAACCCTAAGGTTCAACTTCATCAATTTGACAACAATAATTTCATTTTCCCGAGGTCTCTCGTACACATGGAGTTAAACATTTGAAAACCCCCTTTTTATATAACCCCCAAACAAACCCTAACTTTTCCAAAATTACCCAACATTACTAACTAATCAAAATGACTGATATTTATGTCAAAACTCATAAAAAGGAGTAGATCATCCCTACCTCAAAAGATGAGACCAAATGGAGAAGATGAAGAATTTCAAAATGCTCCAAAACCCAAGATTTTCATATGGATAGGAAGCCCACACCAAGCTCTACACTTTTTACAAAGGCTCAAAGGTAGGGATCACTAGAGGTAGATGATTTCTTAGAGAGTAGATGAAGTTTAGAGTGAGGTGCTCTCCAATGGAGGTTTTGAAAAAGTAAGAGAGAGAAAGAAAGTCAAAAAGTGATCCAAAAAGTGATTTCACGGATTGATATAAAAGTAGCCCCGCTTGAGCATGGAACTCCCCGCCGAAAGGCCAACGAACTCACGCCGGCGTGAAAAGCGCCGTTCGAGCGTCGATTGCATACTTCCAGAAGTTTTGCAGACCATGGTCCCCACTCGAGCGTCATACACCCTGCTTGAGCAGAGGAACAAAATCGAAGGTGCCCGCTCGAGCATCAAAACTCTCGTTCGAGCGTCCACTGACCTGCAAAGAAAATACTGGGAGATGAATATTTACGCTCGAGCGTCAAAACACCCGCTCGAGCGGAGAAGCAACAACAAAGGGCCCGCTTGAGCGTCAAAAGCCCCGCTCAAGCGTGAAGGCCAAAATCTGGGCATCAACTTTTGGTTTTAAAACATAACCAACCTGCTCCAATCCTGCCTAACACAACCCAAGACTCAAATACAGAGTAAAGGATGAGAATAAGAATATAACAACAACACAATCACGGAATCGAGTCCGGAATACAGTAAACAATATAAGAGAAGGACTGGGATCGCTATATGAACCTTCATAATATCTATTGTTTTCTATTTCATTACTGAGTGACCTTAGCTGAAGAACCCGTGTGAGCCGTGGTTTGGCATTGAAGGTAAATTGTAGGCAGAAAGGGAAATGTAAGGAATAGAAAACAAAAATATACTATGTTAAATGAGACTTAGCTTCAAAGTGGGAGTACATGTAATGAAAGCAAACATTGCTTAAAAATAGTTTTACCAAATAAGAAAAAGAATTTAGAATATGAGGAGAGCAACCTGAGTAGAAATATAAAAGAAATATTTTTCATATAAGAATTTTAAAATCAAAATTTTATGCTTTTAGAAGAAGAATTCAGAATTAAAATCAGATCTAGTACTGAGCTTATACAAGAATTAAAAGATCAAAAACTAAGATATCAATTCTGTTATCATTAGCCTCCGGTAAATCTCTAGTGCATTATAGTTTGAAAATCATACAAATAAATAGACAGATAACTATAAAACAAGAAGCCTTACAGCTAGTCATACAATAGCTTGAGGATTTATTAGCATAACTGTAGAATTAATTAGATAATTCTCAGCCCAACTTCAAAATAGTGGTAAACCACTAACTCACCCCAAAAAATGGTATCAGAGCAGTGTTCTGTTTTAGGACAGTTTAAGTTAGTCTATGCATTTTGCTTACGGAAATATAGTAGTTTTTATTGTTGAACAATTTAGTTATAAATTTTATATTATGGTAGCTTTTAATAATTTTAAAGTATGATTTAATTTTGTGTATGAAAAGAGTAGAATATTTAGATTTAGAACTCAGTAATCATAACCATCGTCTTAATATAGATAAAAATAAATTTTGTTGTAATTTTGAAGGTACTTTTACACATCAGCTACATAGCGAATATAATTCTCAACTAAATAGTATTATAGATTATCAAATTAATTTTGCAGAAAATATTAAAAAGTATGTAGATAAAATTAGTAATATTTTTACTTCATCTATAGATCATCTTCATAATATGCGCAGTATAATTAAATATCAAGATAAGAAATTAGATAATATCCAAGATCAGTGTAGTTCAATCCTACAAAAATGAATATATTTAAATTTAGAAAAATTTCCCACCAAGCTAGAAATAGAAACTCTAATTTCAGCCATAAATATTAATAGCTCGAAGCAAATAGAGTTAGAATTTAAGCAATTAATTGAAAAAATTCATAATCAGATAAATCAAATAGCTAGACAAATAGAATAGATCAATCAAATTCAAGATAATTTAAAACATAAATTAGAAATTTTACAACAACTAATAAGATCTTAATTTATAAGTAGTGATTAAAAATAAAAAAAATAAAAAAAAAAACCTAATAGAGACTACCAGACTATTTTAAAACAAGCAGAAGACTTTCATAATAACCCAGAGGGAATTAGTAGCTATCAAGGAATAAATTAGTCAGATAAAATATCAATGAGACAAATAACATAGAAATTTTATTTCTTATCCAATTGTGTGAAAAATTTGAAGAATTATCAAAACAACTACACAGCTTAGAAAATCGTTTAGCTTCGTTAGAAAGATTAATACTTCAAAAAGGAAAAGGAGTAGAAGGATAAGCAAATAAAGCCCAATCTCGAATAAACGAAGAAGATATAGCTAAATATTTTGAAAAGCTTAAATTACAAAAGAAACCTACTTGTAGAACCTATAGAAAATAAAAATGTTTAAACAGTTAGTAAAAGGAAGTAGCAGTAAAAAGCGTAATGAGGATGAAGATGTTAAAGTAGAAGAATTTATAGATGTAGAATAGCAAATAGAAAATTTTAAAAGGAAAAATTAGAATTAATTTCAACTAAATATGTATATAAGCTAGGAAAAATTCATAAAAAACAATATTTATTTAAACACTATGGTGAACAAATTATTAGTGTAACTTAAGAAGATGAAAAAATAGAGCTAAATTTAATAAATAGAGAAAATTATAAATATGCAGTAAATGAACACCTCAAAATGACTCACTTAGGATTAGTTGTGATTGGAGTTAAGGCTTTAACTAGAGAAAATTTAGGAGCTAAAGTTTTTGTATGTCTTTATGATGATAGGTTTAATGATGTGGGACAAAGTATTTTAGGCAGCTATAAATTAGATATGAATTCGAAAGGAGTAATAGTTTATTTTACACTAGATTTTCTTTTACTGACTTCAACCTTTCATAAAAAGATAAAAATAGGAATAAAAAGTAAATGATATAAAATGAAAAAAAGGAGAAAAGAATTTATTAGTTTGTACAGGCTTTTTAGGTTTAGTGGTCTTAGAAAGTAATACCCATTATAGATTTACAAATGATCAAATAGTTAAGATATTAGGCGCAAAAGGAATAAAGGCATTACCAGCTAAAAAATATAATTCTGAAGATAATGCAACACTAGATTGGAATTCAGGAGATTTTCTAGGACAAAAGAGGTTAGTCCCTCAAGATAATTTATTATATCAAAAAGCAGATGGAAGTTATGCAGTAAAATTTACTCAATACACATATGTAGCACCAGAAAAATCCGAAGATGATGAATTTAGTAATGTAGATAGAGAAGAAAGTCAAGATAATCACAAAGGACATAAATCAACTTTATGTAATGACAGAGAAAAAAACAATATCACAAAATAAGATTTATAATATTGATAAGATAGATTTGGAAATTTTCACCCTAAGTGATATGAATAAAATATTAGAAACCGATACTATGAATATATAGCTAGGGAGATACCCATGATGTAGCAGTGTCATTTTTAGACCAAAAATTTCATACTGAATATGTAAATGATATTTTAGAAGATAAAATACATCCTAGCAAAATATTTAAAATACCAAAACAATCTAACTTAGAAGACACTTTATATATGAATACTCAAACAACAAAAAGCACAGGAACTAAAAACCCACAACATACGGTAGAAGATCCAGTAGAATCAATGCATTATGAAGTAGAAGAAAGAAGACCATTAACCAATACAGGACGTAGTAAAGCAGATCCGAATAAAAAGTATAGGTTTCATGGAAAGACAACCAGATATGAGCATACAATTACAGCTAGCAACCAACCAAGGAACCCTTTTAGACTTAGCTAAATTCGACCCACAGATATGGCAAGAAATAATAAAAAGATGGGAAAAAGACGCAGTAAAGGCATGGATGAATAATCCCTTTGAATCAACTGATATGTGGGAATATATGAAAACACTTTTAGGAGATTCAGCTTTTAATATATATTTAACTTTTAAAGGAAAGTATGAGGAGACAATTAGACAGCTTAAAGGACTAGGAGATAACCCATGGAATTTTATTAGTTTTATAAATGAAATGATTATAGGATACGACCCTTCTAGAAGAAATGATTAGACTCGAAGCATAGGATTAACCGAGTTAGATCAGATAACTTAAAGAAGTTGGAAATATGTTGTACCCTTTAGCAAAGAACATTTAGCCATAACAGCCAGAACTGGAAAAAGTTTTGATGAAGAAATAGGAAATAAATATTTTAGGAAATTACCAGGAGAACTAGGAAGAGAGATAGAAAATAAATGATCAATTTATTATGCCAACTTACCAGCAAGAATAGCATCAGGAGAAGTAAATATGAGAGGAGCTTTAGGAATAGGACCTAGAATAGTTTTTACATTTCAAAGGCTTAGAGAAAAATGTATAGAAGTTAAAATACAGAAAGATTTAAAAAAACAAAACTATGATTTTTATAGCAGCATAATATATACTCCTCAGCAATATGAAGATAAATATATTAATAAAAAAAGATAAAAACCATGGAAAATATAGAAAGGAAAAATATTGGAAGAGAAAATATAGAAAACTATAGAGAAAACAAAAATTCATTAAAAAGAGTAGAACTTTTAATAGAATAAATTATAAGCAACTACCTAAAGAAGAGAAAGATAAAAGAAAGCAGAGATATGTTAGAAAACCTAGTAGTAAAAAATGCAATTGTTTTATATGTGGAGAACCCAATCATTTTGCAAAAAACTACCCAAAAAGATAGAGACCAAATACTAATAAATAGATAGAAAGGCTACATATTATAGAAGATTTAGAAGAAGATATAGTTAGCATAAACAGTGATGATTCAGAGGTCTATAATAGAGTTAGTGATTATGGATACCAAATAGAAGTCATAAGTTCAGATAGTGATTCAGAAAGTGATACAGACATAGACAATCTTTTAGGACAACTTAACCAAAAAATAGGAATATCCCCTTCCCATGATAATTTCTTTATGATGGAATGCAATGCAGATACTAAATGTCAGCATAATTTTCGGATAGAACTAGGATTTGATACCACTAAATGCAGTTATTGTAATTGGTTTCCTGCTAAAAGTAAGAAAGCTCAATGTTTATTATGCAATATAACCTATTGTATAGTTTGTCTAGATAAATTAAATATGACACACAAGATAACATTAGAAAGTAACGATGAAATGCGAGAAGATCATAGTATAGAAAGCAAAAAATTACATCTAACAATTAGAGAATTAGAAATACAAGTAAGAGAACTTAAACTACAAATACGTGAGATAGAAACTAAGGTTAATTTTGACATAGAATGTTTAGAAACAGAAAATAAACAACTTAAACATCAGTTAGAACAATTTCATACTAAATACCCCTTAAAAGATAAACTTGTTGAAGAACATATGCACTCCTTAGAATTAGTCAACCTAGTCAATATTTCCAAGCACAATCCGACAACACATATTTTCCATTTAATTACCCTGTCATACCTAAGTCAAATTTAGTTGAGATCTCTTGTGTAATCAGATTTGCAGAAAAAAAACTCTTACTATAGATGCCATGATAGATACAGGAGCTAGTAAATCATATATTTAACAACACATAGTTGCACCAGGATGGCGTATAGTTTTAACAACCCCAACTTTAGTCAGTATTGTCGATGGCACTAAACAGACATATACGCATTGCATCAATGAAGCACAAATTAGTTTTCATCACATAGGCTCTCAAACTCGACATATAGAGTGGTTCCCTTTACCTCAAGTTTAGATTAACAATACTCGACAAAGCCATCACTTTATATTAGGCCTTAATTTCAGACTTAGTCTACAAGGTGGCATGTTTATCAACCATAGCAACATTAGTTTCCTCAAACGAACAGCACATACACCCACTGCATATGCCTTCAGCACCATTGCCCATTCATCAGAGTTGCGTGCAAAACGTGGTGGTATCATAGGAGTAGATTCAATTCCTGCTAGTTTTTTATTTCCTAGTAGAAACATTTTCCCTGAGTTAGCCCAAAAATATATACCAAATAAAGAGATAGCAAATATTTCTTTAAAAAATTTAGACATAGAAAATTTTGAATCAAAAAGCATAGAAGATATTGAATTAGAAGAAAAATATGATTCTTGGAGTATAGAAGATTTCCAACAAATTGTTAACCTATAATTAATTTTTGCAAAAATAGGAAAACTAAAGAAAAAACCAGTATACAGAAGAACAGAAAATGATTTAGATGAAATAATAAGATTAGCTAAAACAACAGAAATTTTAGGAGAACAGCCCATGAAATATTGGGAAAGAAATAAAATTTTAGCTAGTTTAGATGTAAAAAATAAAAATTATAGGATTATGTTAGCACAAATAGATCATACGCCAATAGATATAAAAGAATTTAGAACATAGATTAAGGAATTACTAGATTTAGGAGTAATTCGACCTAGTAATAGCCCACATAGGAGCGTCGCATTTATGGTTAGAAATCATGCGGAGATAAAAAGAGGGAAAGTTATAATTGTTATAAATTATAAAAGATTAGATGACAATACAGAAGATGATAAATATAATATACCAAATAAAGATCAGCTCATAAATAGAATACAAACAGCGAAAATATTCAACAAATTTGATTGCAAATCAAGGTTTTGGCAAATCAAAATGCAAAAGGAAAGCATACCTTGGACAACCTTTTGTTGCCCACAAGGACATTATGAATGGCTAGTCATGCCTTTTGGACTAAAAAATGCACCTTTCATATTTCAGCATAAGATAGATAATATATTTAATAAACATAGTTTTATACTGGTATATATAGATGACATATTAGTATTTAGCCCAGATAAAAATAGTCACATAGGTCATCTATATATAGTATTAGAATAATTTATAAACAATGAGATAATAATTAGTAAGAGAAAAATGGTATTAAATAAACCTCATGTAGAATTTTTAGAAATAGAGTTAAGAGATGGAAAAATTAGGCTACAACCCCACATAGTTAAGAAAATTTTAGATTACCCAGATAAATTAGAAGATACAAAACAACTTCAATCATTTTTAGGAATTTTAAATTATGTACGAATGTATATTCCTAACCTTAGTAAAATAATAGGACCTCTATATTGCAAGACCACACCCACAGGACAAAAATATTTTAACCAACAAAATATAGCTTTAGTAGGAAAAATTAAAGACATTTGTAGAAATTTACCCGACCTACAACTTTGCTTAGAATCAGAATATATAGTCGTAGAAACATATGCAAGCCAATTAGGATGGCGAACAGTACTATTAGCTAAACCCAACAAGTATGATAGTAAAAATAAAGAGTGTATTTGTAGATATAGTTCTAGAAAATTTAAAGAAAAAAATACAACCATGACCAGCTTAGATTTTGAAATATTAGGAATAGTATATGCAATAAACAAATTTAAATTATTTTTATACAAGCCCTTTACAATTAGAACAAACAGCGAAGTTATAGTTAGATTTCATAATAAACTTAATAAGCGTAAACTTAGTAGTAGAAGATGGGCAAAATTTTTAGATTGTATAGTAAGATAAGGATATAAAGTAGAATTTGAACATATTAAAGGGAATGATAATAAATTAACAGATTGGCTAAGTAGGAAAATTTATTTAGAAAAAGAAAATAACCAGTTTAATTTTGGTGCAAATAATGGAGAACAGCAAAACAATGAACTTTGGGGGATTTGCTCTTCCCATTTATGAAGGCAGAAACAAATTCAAACCATTAACATGAATTGAGCTAGACCCAGTTCAACAGTGTCTTTTAGATAATTTTCAATCATTTAGCTAAACGCTTTTCGCTTTTAGTATATTTTTCATATTTGAATAAATTTTTCAAATTTTTCTTTGTAATGAAAGAGTATCATCCGTTTGTAGAACTATCAATTGATAGCAAGCTACCTGAATGGAATGCACCTTATGCACCTCATTCCTTTCCATTCTGGAATGCACCTTATTCTGGTAGCTTGCTATCAATTAATACTTCTATAAAAGGATGATGCTCTTCTATTACACAAAGTACTGAATGAGAAAGTTTATTTCCAAAATTATCTGTCTAATCTAGATTTGAAAAAATTATTCTAGAAACAAAGCCATAATCTAACAATTGTGTGGCTGTTAGATGACGCGTTTTGCCTCTAATCTCTATCTCCAGTGGCTCAAAAGTTGCTAGATTTATCTGGCAAAGGCAAATGCTAAAATCTAGATTACACTGATATCTTCCAAAATATTATGGCCTATCTACACATCTTGCTTCTTATAAACAAGGCTGTTCTTCATCCTCGTAGAGATAAGTCCATTGATATGCCATACCAGGGCATTGAATTCCTACTATGGAGAAGTCCTGAAGAAACTGTTGTATAGTGACTAGCTCACTGTTTCTACTATCTTCAGCTAAGGTATATATATAGGGTTTAAGGTCTTCTATTTCTCGGTTTTTCTTACAAAAAGATTGAATGATAGAATGCCTGAAGAAATACATTCTAGCACTCAATTGTTCAAATTCTTCACTGGTGAGTTGTCTGATTTCTACGTTTGGAAAGGGAGTAAGAGCTTTTTCTGGAGTTAGTTTTTTGAGCTGGTTGGTTCGGGTTCAAATGGTTGCTCGCAATTGTTTTTCCTCGTCTCGGAGCTAGTCTAGCTCTTCATTGACCTTTTTGCCTTTATCCATAATTTTCTTGAAATTTCTGGTAAGGCCTTCACAATGTCTGCACATTTAGAGAGGATTTTGAGAATCTGGCTGAGGGTTAGTACTACTGTTTCCTGTTATCTAGCTAACTGAAACTCCACTAGTAGCAAGAATAGTTGACTGCATCTTGCTCAGTGTGTCCAGATAATCTTTAGCCATTTGGCTAATAAAGTAAGTGATTCCTATTTGTCTGCGGGCATAAGTACTGGCTGACTCGAAATCATAAAATCCTGTAAACTGAGGTATGGAAAATTTTTTAACTAAAGGTTCAACTTCTACCCAGTCATGGTAAATACCAGGCTTGGTTCCTTTAGCTACTACATAGAAAGAAAAGCTTTTAGACAAAGGTTTATTTTGGATTTTTGAAAAATATATACTAAGAGAGTTTAAGGTTGACAAACGTTTAGCTAGGTGATTGAGATTGTTCCAAAGGTCACTACTACAAAAACATATAAAGATCACACTTTTTTGGTGTGATGTATGTTATTTAATCACACCTTTTAAATTTTATTAAAGTGTGATCTTTGGGAGTGTGATTGAAAGTGGTCATTTTTAATCACACTTTTTAAGTGTGATTAAAAATATTTTGATCACACCTTTTAAGTGTGATTAAAAATATTTTGATCACACCTTTTAAGTGTGATCTTTGGAAGTGTGATTAAAAAGGATCATTTTTAATCACACTTTTTAAGTGTGATTAATAACATTTAGATCACACCTTTTAAGTGTGATTAAAAATATTTACATCACATCTTTTAAGTGTGATTAATAACATTCACTACTAAAAAAAATACTTTTAGCGACCGTCACATACCGTCGCAAATAATAAAAATACAAATATTTAAAAAACTTTTTATGACGGCCTATGCATCAAGACATGGAGTCGCAAAAGACTTTTATGCATGCTATTTTGTCGTCGCAAAAAAAAAATAAAATAATAAAAAACACTTTTAGCGACCATTGTTTTACTGTCACAAATAATTATTTATTAAAAAAAATCATATATAGGTTTGCTACAACAAAAAAATCAATTACAATCACCAAACAATTTTTTGTAAATGAAAAATAACAAAATTAACAAATTAATTAAATTTATAATAGACATTATCCATTAACCATCTTTGAATACACTGTACTAAAAAATTAAAGTCTTCAAAAAAAAAAAAAAAAAAAAAAAAAGCAACATAATCTTTGGCTCCCAACATCAACCGCTCGATCATATCAACTATTCCCTCAACAAAATCTGCAAAAACATGATTAAACAATGAAATCAATAAATATATCCAGATCATATGATCAAACAGCCAGCTATAGCAACTTCTCAAATCACTTTCCCATAACTGGTTGGCCCAAAAACATATTAACAACCTCTTCAGTAGTGTAGAATCTAGTGAGAGAGAGGAAAGCAGAGAGAGAGAGATACCTCAGTCAGTAGTGTAGAATCTAGATCGCGCCGACGCCGTGTATGTGTCATGTGGCATCTAAATCTAAGCCTCACCGGGTTGAAAATCCAATACATGAGATGGGTAGACCCGGGAATCCGAGCACGCAAACACTGTGAACTAACCCATATAACAACAGCACTATATGATCAACTACCCAGAAAACATAAATAATAATAATAATAATTTTTAAATAAAAAAAAAGCTAATTATAACTCAACTTTATTTATTTTTTTAAAAGAATATGTGTCATGTGGCATCTAAATCTAATAATCATAAGAGAATTCAATGTACTTTGGGGCTTTGGCCTTTGGCAGTTCACCTAACAAAGTCGACTTTTTCCTCGCAATAAAAAAAAATTCAAAAAACATATCAAGTAATGAGTGTTATGTATCACCGTGAATTTTTACTTTTTACTTTTCTTTTTTTTTCTTTTTCATTTCCTCGCTGATTCAAAGACAACTACATGTATACATTATGTATCTCAATTTGTATCAACTTCACTTTTGAAAGTCATATTATAGGCAAAGTCACCGAGAAGTTTCTTGAGTCCAAAGAATGGCCTCCTCATACGACTTGGTCCCCATATCTTCTTCGCCAAATTTTATTCCTAGGGAAATAAAAGAAGAAGAATATGGCCCAAAGATCAATTGTGCACCATCACCTCGTGAAGCAGAGAAAGTAATTAAGAAGGACAAAACAAAAAAGTTTTAGTATGAATGATTATCAAAAGAGAATAGTGAACAAGAAAAGAAGAAGAAGAGGCAAATTAACCATGTAAATATAATAGATTTGACTAACTAGGTTATATAAAGTCACTTGCCATTTTGAAGCAACATTCACAATCAAAACAACCTTCCCATTGTAATTTCTCAAAGGTACATCATTTCCGCGTATGTCCCGTGATTTTCAGCTCAATTCAATCAATAACTACTAACCACATACAATGATAATATTTGACAAAAACAATGGAAAGTTTCAAATCAAGAAGGTGGCCAACAGGCCTGTGAAATCAAACATTAACAACTACTAAAAGAGGATGACAAAAGCAGTTATTGACAGCAAATTGTGTCACAGCAAAGTTTCAAACCGAATAAGTTCATTTGCATACCTGCAAGCAAATTGTGTCACAAACGTTAGCTTGATCCACTATTACCATCATCTCCTCGGTTTTACCAACCTCTAAGAAGGTCTCGAAAGTACATGTTCCAAATCAAGTCGCTTATGTTGATGGAAGAAGCACAAGGATGCAAAACCTATTAAAATGTCGAATCCAAACCAACAACAAAATGTTGTAAGTTAATGAGTATTTATCAAAGGAAAAAAAAAAAAGAGCTATCAATTAATCAAGTGATGAATCATCTTCAACATCGCCGCAAATGTTATAGTAAGACATCCGAGAGAGGAAAGTAACTCATCATATTCAATCAAAATACACATTTCGCTTGATAGGCAAGTCACATTATCAAATTTGTGCAATACCGTAATGTTTCAATATTCAAAGAAAGCAACAAGCATGAGATTTTCAATGGTGATCAAACCGGTCTCAAATTTCAAAACCAAAAATACTATATCACATGTCCTATTTTCATAGCATTTAGTATATAAAAGTTAGATTGACCAGTGATGACACGACTCCACAACATTATCGAGCTCAAGTTCCAAATCAACATTTTCAAGATAATAGTGATAAAACTACTTAACTTTTGTATTATATAAATGTGTCAAGCTATCCAGATTTTTCAATATATGTACCATGTAACAATACAAACATTCCTTACAAAAATATATAAAACATCTTCCAACAATACTAATAATTTTTGATAATTCAAGAACTCAAATTTGTATCTAAAACAAAACAAAAATATCGACAGTACAAATAAAAAAACATATATTATTGCTTGTAATGAGCTCCCTTCCAAAAAGCCCAAAACTCTGGAAGACAAGTAATTATCTGTCAAACACACCAAAGAATTACTAACTGAAGTTATTCTATTTAACTAGACATCAAATTAAATGAGGTATGCAGGTTACACTCAACTAATTTAATATGATTTTAAAAGGAAATAACTAATAACAATTCAAATGCAATCTTACTGCATTAAGAGACACAAACTTATAAGAAGGATCCGAAACTTTGACTTGTCATCTATGTCTTTCCTATTCCTAAGAATAAGTAACAACAGTCATCTCTGCATGGTAGCCCTTGTTTTTACCTCCAGTTGTCTCCATCTGCTTAATATATGAACAATGAGAACTGCCAATTTAACAAAATAACTAACGCAAAAAAAAAAAAAAAAAAAACATAGACCTACATAGAGTTTGTCTGGGTGACGATAGACCAATGCTTTAATTTGTTCCATCAAAGCGTCACTGCAAAATCCCACAGAGCCAAACAAAGAAAGAGAATCCTCAAGGTAAGCTATACTGTTACGTGATTGTACAAAAATACAAAGTAGGAAAAATCAACTCGTTATTTGATTTTTGACATAATGAAAAGCACAATCAAGTAAAACAGGTGTCTATTATCAGCTGAGTGGAGTTAAATTTTTTAAGCCACTAGGAGTGAAGATGTGTGTAAACCACACTTTTAACTTCTTTACCTGAAAAATTATTTAAACTCATACCTGGTAACAAGGTCTTGTGCAAGTTTGATTAGTTGCTACTCTGAATCAGGGAATATTACCTAATAAGCAAAGACAACTTCCACAAATTCCCGAGTAGAAGTCTAACACAAAAAATAGTAGATAAGCAATGGTTATTGTGCAAAAACTAACTATAGGATTTAAGAAAGTAAACAAAAAATCTAACATGGGCACTTGCTATAAGAACTAACAAGAAAGAGTACATGCTTCAGGGGGAAAAAAATTTGGCAGAACAACAATACCAGCTAGCTCCTATTTCTGAAATTAAGTTCTTTTTATTAATGCGTCATAAAACCACTGGAGCTCAGCATTAAAGAGTAACAATCAGGAACAAAAAAAATAACATATGCAACAAAATGTAAAAATTAAAGAGCATAAATGCATAGGGAATGAAATCGAGATTCATCTATCTGACAATTGACATGTACAAATTGATAAATCGATTTTATAATTATCCAACTCGCCGCTCAACAAAAATAAAATAAAAAATAAACAAAACAATGAAGAAAAAATTAGCCATTGTGGCATTTTATCAAACACCTAGTAGACCCATAATCCAAGCATGAGACTTTACTCGTAGAATCACCAATAATTCATTCACTTCAATGATTATATTGGGTAGAATATAAATATCATAATTAGAATACATAACATGTTAATCATTCTATTTTCTATATTTTTTCCCCAAATTAAAATCATTCAAGTTGTTCATAGAACCCTTTAAAGTAGAGAAGTTTTGGAGATGTTAGAAGTAACTAATGGAATGACTTTAATCTCAACTTAATAATGAATTCCATTTACGCAAACATGTCCAAGACAGAGTGAGGGTAGAGAAAGAGAAACCCAGAGACCAACAGAGAGAGGGGTAGAGAAAGAGAGAGAGAGAGACAACAAAACTGACCTCGAACTCACGGTGGTGTCAGAGCTTGATGTTGGTGCAGATGAACTCATGGTGTGGAGGACGAACCGCCCCGACGATGGAGGTTGAACTCACGGTGGTGGATGAACCGCCTCACGGTGGAGTATGAACTCACGATGGTTCTCTCATGCCTTTGTGAAGGAACCATAGATAGATTAGGGCACAAAGTTCTAATCAAGGAGATGAAAAGTTTTTTTGGACCGAAATTTTGATATTATTCAATTTAGGCGCTAAATAAAAAAAAAATTGGCGCTGTAATTTTGGGTGCATGTAAAGACATAGAAAAATATGAAAAAAAAATAAAAATACATCATAATTGGGTAGTAATGTGAAAGTATTCCTATTAAAAAATAAATTTAGGTATTTCATGAAATTTTTTAGTTGTCAAATTTGTAATTAGTAGTTTATTTATTTTCATTACAATCCAATTTGTCAAAATTTTCCATCCAAAATTAGTGACAAAATAATTTCCTCACTAAAAGGTCTCAAAATATTAAAAATTATTAGTAACGAAAATATATTTCTGGTGGTGCTTCAGAGTTAACATCTGACATTTTTAACCTTTATAAAAATAATATGGATTGAATTAATATAAATAAATTAAGTACTCATCATCTTTTAAACAAATTATGACATGATACAATGCACTAAAATAAAGTAGTATGAAGCTGTATACATGTAATTAATAAATAAATAAAACAAAACCCATTATAAACATTCACTGAATGAGGTATACAAGTCAAAATATGAAAAGACACTGGATACCTAAACAATTAAGTTTCTTACAGCTACACATTAACCCCTAAAAAAATTAAAATAAAAAAATAATAACCAAAAAAGAAAAAATAGAAATCTCAACCTGGGTCAAAGACTATCTGGAACACCTATTTGAGCTGGTAAAATTAAGAACAGAGGATCATCCACTCTACCAAGCTCATTACATCTTCATCCACACATTAACCCCTACTCATCATAATGTTACATTTCCAATTGACCTAAAATAAATTAACCACCAAACAAGCACTGTTTTCCAAAACTACATCTTCAAAATACAATGCACTACAGAATACTATGGACATATCATCCAGCACATCCATGATCCACCAGTCAAATGATATCAACACTGATATATATATTGTATTTTTTACAGATATATATACAGAGGGTAAACGAAATCAACACTGATATCAACAACACTGATATATATACAGAGGGTAAACGAAATCAGATCTAAACACTGATATATATATTGTATTTTTTACAGATCTAAACACTGATATATATATATATATATTATATATCTAATATACATATATGTAAACGAAATCCGAGAGAGAGAGAGAGAGAGAGAGAGAGACTATTTTTACAGATCTATACTCAGATCTTAGATCTAATCTAAACACTGAGATATATATATATAATATACATATATCATATGAAACCGACGGTCGAAATCCCGAGAGCGAGAGAGAGAGAGAGAGAGAGAGAGAGAGAAAGAGAGATACCTAAATGGAGGGAGGATCGTCGGTGACGGTGGGAGGATCGCCGGTGACGGAGGCAGGCGCGGCAGCGGTGACGAGAGAGGAACAGACGAGAGGGACAGACGAGAGAGGAGGAGCAGCGTGTGTTTGTGTGAGTGTGAGAGTGAGAGGTGTGTGAGTGAAACCCTAAAAGACCAACATATGCGTGTATATATATAGCAGGGACCAAAGCGTCATTTTACATCGGGGACCACCCGGGGCGGGGCCGGGCCGGGTCCGTTCGAAAACATATCCTCGCCCCCGCCTGATATTATCGGGATAAAATTTGAATACCGCCCCTACCCATAGGGATATTTTTCGCTATTCACCGCTTACTGGTCGGGGTGGTCACCGTGGCCTGCCCAGATTGCCATCCCTAACCACCACCCGCCACCCACCACCACCACCACCACCCGCCATCCACCACTCACCACTCGCCGCCGCCGTCGCCACCACCACCACCACCACCACCACCACCCACTCGCTACCACCCACCGCCTACCATCGTCAGCCACCCACCCACCACCACCCGCCATCTGCCACCCACCTGCCACCACCACTCGCCACCATCATCACCACCACCCACTCGCTACCACCCGCCATCGTCCCCCCCCCACCCACCCACCACCACCACCCGTTACCTACCCACCACCACCACCCGTTACCTACCCACCACCACCACCCACCACTACCCGCCATCCGCCATCCACCTTCCACCACCACCCGCCATCACCACCACCACTACCCACTCGCTACCACCCACCACCTGCCATCGTCACCCACCTACCCACCACCACCACCCGCCACCTACCCGCTACCACCACTCACCACCACCCGCCATTCGCCACCCACCCGCCACCACCACCACCACCCACTTGCTACCACCCACCACCCGCCACCGTCACCCACCCACCCATCACCACCACCCACCCGCTACCACCAGCTACCCACCACTTTCCACCACCGTCTTCCACTGCCACTTGCCACCACTTGCCATTTCTCACTCTTTTTTATATTTTTTAATTTTTTTAAGCATTTTGTTAATTACCAAACGCGTTTGTAGTTTATGTTTTTCTAAAAATAAACAAAAACCAGTTTATAAAATTTTTGTAAACATAAACCTAAAACGAACGCTACTAAACACACAAAGGTTACCAAACGACACCTTATCAAACAAAGCTTTTAGATGGTAAATATGTTATAAAATTAACAAATAATTAAATAAGTTACCAACGTAATAAATGACTTATCAAAAGATTCTAAGCCATATATGGTTTAATTTTTAGAAATTTTTAAAAATTAAAAATTAATTTGGTTAAGAAATAAAAATAAAAAATAATTATCATTTAAGGGTAAAAAAATTATCATTTTAACTTTGGGGCATGTTATATACATACGTATGGTTGTTTTAATTTACTTTGTAAAAAATTATTTCTTACCACTCGTAAGATAAAAATTATTTAAAAATGATAATTATTTTTTATCTTTTATTTCTTAACCAAATTAATTTTTAATTTTTAATTTTTTTTTTCTAAAAATCAAACCATACATAGCCTAAGAATCTTTTGATAAGTCATTTCTTATGTTGGTAACTTACTTAATTATTTGTTAATTTTACGACATTTTTACGATCTGAAGCCTATTTGGTAACTATTTCGTTTTCAGTTTTCAATTTATATTTACAAAAATTTTAAAAACTGTTATAAAAACTTATTTGATAATTTTTTTTTATTAATAAATGGTTGTCTCAATTTGTGAATTTGAGGAAAAAATGTAAATTCAAAAAATAAGTTTATGTTGGTTTTTAAACAGAAATTTACAAATTTTACTAGCATTTTTTTTTCAATTAATTTTTTTTCAATTATTTTTTTTCCAATTATTTTTTTTTTCAATGGATTTTTTTTTCCAACTAATACTAGCTTAGGAGGCAATTGGTAATGCTACTTTAAACCTTCGGGAGGGGATTGTAATTTCTAAAATGTAAGGGGTGTCAATGTAATTTACCCAGTGAGGGCAAAATTAGTATTTTAAAAAAATTAAATTGTTGAGGGGGAGAATCTGTAATGAAACTTTAAACCTCAAGGAGGGAGATGTAATTTTCAAAACGTGAGGGGAGAACTGTAATAAACATAAACCTTAGGGGGTGTCAGTGTAATTTACCCTATATATATATATAATCACACTTAATTAGAAAATGACATAAAAAATAAATATTATCATACTCAATCAGATTAAGTGTGATTAAAAATTTGGAAATTGTATATTTTATATAAAAATCAATTTAAAATATTTTATACAATCACACCTATTTAGAAAGTGTGATTAAAAAGTAGTAATGTAAATATAATCATATTTTAATTGCATTGTGTGATTAAAAAATATATAAATAATCACACTTTAATTAGAATGTGTGATTAAAAAATATATAAATAATCACACTTATTTAAAAAGTGTGATTAAAAAGTAATAGTGTATATATAATCACACTTTAATTAGAATGTGATTAATATATATATATATATATATATAAATAATCACACTTCAATTAAAATGTGTGATTAAAAAATATATAATCACACTTACTTAAAAAGTGTGATTAAAAAGTAGTAGTGTATATATAATCACACTTTAATTAAAAGGTGTGATTAAAAAATATATAAACAATCACACTTTAATTAGAATGTGTGATTAAAAAATATATATATAATCACACTTACTTAAAAAGTGTGATTAAAAAGTAGTAGTACATATAATCACACTTTAATTAAAAGGTGTGATTAAAAATATATAAATAATCACACTTTAATTAGAATGTGTGATTAAAAATATATATATATAATCACACTTACTTAAAAAGTGTGATTAAAAGTAGTAGTGTATATATAATCACACTTTAATTAAAAGGTGTGATTAAAAATATATAAACAATCACACTTTAATTAGAATGTGTGATTAAAAATATATATATAATCACACTTACTTAAAAAGTGTGATTAAAAAGTAGTAGTGTACATATAATCACACTTTAATTAAAAGGTGTGATTAAAAATATATAAATAATCTCACTTTAATTAGAATGTGTGATTAAAAATATATATATAATCACACTTACTTAAAAGTGTGATTAAAAAGTAGTAGTATATATAATCACACTTTAATTAAAAGGTGTGATTAAAAAATATATAAACAATCACACTTTAATTAGAATGTGTGATTAAAAAATATATATATAATCACACTTGTTTAAAAAGTGTGATTAAAAAGTAGTAGTGTATATATAATCACACTTTTAATTAGAAGGTGTGATTAAAAAATATATATATAATCACACTTAATTGAAAAGTGACATAAAAAATAAATATTATCACACTCAATCAAATTAAGTGTGATTAAAATATCAATCTAATTTTTTCTATCACACTTCCAATAAAAGTGAGATCTTTTTTTTTTTCAAAGTGTGATCTTTAACCATTTTTGTAGTAGTGGGTTATCTAAAAGTCACTGTTAAACTGGGTCTAGCTCGATTCCTGTTAATGATTTGAATTTGTTTATGCCTTCACAAATAGGAAGAGCAAATCCCCCAAAGTTCATTGTTTTGTTGTTCTCCATTATCTGCATAAAAATTAAACTGGTTATTTTCTTTTTCTAAATAAATTTCCCTACTTAGCCAATCTGTTAATTTATTATCACTCCCTTTAATATGTTCAAATTCTACCTTATATCCTTGTCCTACTATACAATCTAAAAATTTGTCCATCTTCTACTACTAAGTTTACGCTTATTAAGTTTATTATGAAATCTAACTATAGCTTCGCAGTCTGTTCTAATTGTAAAGGGCTTGTGTAAAAATAATCTAAATTTGTTTATTGCATATACTATTCCTAATATTTTAAAATCTAAACTGGTCATGGTTGTATCTTTTTCTTTAAATTTTCCAAAACTATATCTACAACACGCTCTTTATTTTTACTATCATACTTGCTAGGTTTAGCTAATAGTACTGTTCCCCATCTTAATTGGCTTGCATCTGTTTCTACGACTATATATTCTGATTCTAAGGGAAGTTGTAGGCCAGGTAAATTTCTACAAATGTCTTTAATTTTTCTTACTAAAGCTATATCTTGTTGGTTAAAATATTTTTGTCTTGTAGGTGTGGTCTTGCCATATAGAGGTACTATTATTTTACTAAGGTTAGGAATATACATTCGTGCATAATTTAAAATTCTTAAAAATGATTGAAGTTGTTTTGTATCTTCAAATTTATCTGGGTAATCTAAAATTTTCTTAACTATGTGAGGTTGTAGCCTGATTTTTCCATCTCCTAACTCCATTCCTAAAAATTTATATAAGGTTTATTTAATTCCATTTTTCTCTTACTAATTATTATCACATTGTTTATAAATTCTTCTAATACTATATATAGATGACTTGTGTGACTATTTTTATCTGGGCTAAATACTAATATGTCATCTATATATACTAGTATAAAACAATATTTATTAAATTTATTATCCACCTTACGCTGAAATATGAAAGGTGCATTTTTTAGTTCAAAAGGCATGACTAGCCATTCATAATGTCCTTGTGGGCAATAAAAGGTTATCCAATGTATGCTTTCCTTTTCCATTTTGATTTGCCAAAAGCCTGACTTGCAATCAAATTTGCTGAATATTTTCGATGTCTGTATTTTATTTATGAGCTAATCTTTATCTGGTATATTATATTTATCATCTTCTGTATTATCATTTAATCTTTTATAATTTATAACCATTCTAACTTTCCCTCTTTTTATCTCTGCATGATTTCTAACCATAAATGCGGCGCTCGGCTATTACTAGGTCGAATTACTCCTAAATCTAATAATTCCTTAATCTGTGTTCTAAGTTCTTCTATATCTACTGGCATATGATCTATTTGTGTTGATATAATCCTATACTCTTTATTTTTTATATCTAAACTAGCTAAAACTTTATTTCTTTTCCAATATTTCATGGGCTGTTCTCCTAAAATTTCTGTTGTTTCAGCTAATCTTGTTATTACATCTAAATCATTTTATGTTTTTCTGTATACTGGTTTTTTCTTCAGTTTTCCTATTTTTGTAAAAATTAATTATAGGTTAACAATTTATTGGAAATCTTCTATACTCCAAGAATCATATTTTTCTTCTAATTCAACATCCTCTATATTGGGTTTGGTAGCACTTAAAAGCAGCTTAAAACTGCTTTTAGCTTAAATTAAGTTATTTTGGTGTGTTTGGTAAAACTTAAAGGGATAGATTGTAGCTTTTATTAAGCTATTTTCAGCTTAAATTTTTAAGCACCTCAGGGGGTGCTTCTTGATTTAGCTTATACGAGAAGCTGAAATGGGAGGTGTAAAATGACTTAAATACCCCTTACAATTTCAAATTATTACATGTGTGCCATGTATATAAACCAAAACGCTCTTATTTTTTCCTCTTCCACGAATCTGTCTGGCGATTTCCAGCGAACCAGAGATCTCTCTCTCGCACAAGCATGAACCATCGATCTTTCTATTCTCTCTCTCTCTCTCTCTCTCTCTCTCTCTGTGCTACATCCATGGCGCCGTACCTTGGGTTTTTCGGCGTCGATCTCATCTCGGGCGTGTGTGTTCGCGATCGCGAACCAGAGATCGCGGTGGCAGTTCTCTCTCTCTTCGCAATCGCCGTAGTTCTCTATCTCTCCGGTGTTGTTCGTAGCAGATCGGTGTCGTTCCTTTCCGGTGAACCAAAGCCGTCACCCTGCCGGCTAAGGTTTTCATTTTTTTTTTCTCCTTTTCCTAGAGGTTTTCAGTACTTTTTTAATAAAATAATAATAATAATAATTAAGCCATTATTATTAATATTATTTTAGTATTAATTATTAAAATTGGTTGATTACAAAAATTAATAATTTTAGTATTTTTAGTATTAATTATTTTAGTTTTAATTTCAGTATTTTTATATTAATTAATACTAATTAATAATTTTAGTATTAATTGATTACAAAAAGCCATTAATTGCCACTAATTAATTTATTATGAAATAATTTTATTCTAATTGATTTATAATGAAAAAATGAAAATAATAATTTATAATGAAAAAATGAAAATAAGCCATTAATTGACACTAATTAATTTATAATGAAATAATTTCATCAAATGTATCAATTTTAGCTTAAATGTATCAATTTTATCAAATGTATTAATTGATACTAATTAATACTAATTGTAATGGCAATTGTTATATTATTAATTGTAATGAAAAAATGAAAAAAATTATACTAATTGGGGTGATTCTACTTACACCACCATTTTACCTCCTTACACCCTCTATCTCATTACACCACTAAAAAAAATACAACTCTCATTACACCCCCCATTATATTACCAATAGTAACCCTAAATTAACCTTTCATCTCTTTACACCACTTACCTTTTGGAGGGAAAAGAGAGAAGCAAGATGTATAAAGAAGAAGGAAGACGACTGCCTGACGAGAGAAGGCGAGTGTTTTGAACGGCGGGAGGGATTCGAACGGCGTTGTGCTCTGTGTTATCTCATTCTTCTCATTTGCTCAAGGTAAGTGAAAAACTCTTTTCTCTCTCTCTATATTAACACACACACACATATATATATATATATATATATGTATCTATATATGTATCTCTATCATCTATATCATAATTTTTTTTTGAATATATGTATCTATCGTGGTCATTTTTGTCCCTTAATGTTCATACTTGCTTAAGAAGAGAAGGTTATGTTACTTAATTTCTGTAATGTATAGTCGTTATAGTGCCGTCACAGCACTTTCAGAGCGAGAAAGACATAATAGAGGCTGTAGTTGATTTTTTAATTTCCCCCCCTCCTGGAATATTCTGTCAATGTTTGAGTTAGAAAGCATAATCAAACATTGGTTCTATCAATGTTTGATACGTAGCTAGCAAAAAAATGCCAAATATATTTTCGATTATACTTTTTGGTTCTGGTGTGAATGGTAAATTATAATCTAAAACAAACTCTTGTCTATATTGGTAATTATATTTGCATGCTGATAGTTGTGGTCCCTCCCACCAGAATCAATATATTAAAAATGGGACAAGGTCTATGACAAGATAAAAGCATTCTCATGAGTACCAAAGTAACTTTAGCCAAATCACTAGTTTTAAAGTTGCAGAAGAGCATTAAATTAGAGACAATAGTTTGTTTTAGATTATAATTGCACATGCTCCAAAGCATATAACTTACTACTCTCTCGCTACCCTTTTAAGTTTGTGTGCTTTGATTTTGTATTCACTTTCTATTCTTTCTGGTTGATGAATTTGTATTTGCAAACAGTATTAACATGGGAAATCACAATAGTAGAGTATATGCATAATTATATATATATGCTTGAGTGTGGTCTATTTTTTTTTTTTTTTTTCACTTGATGAGTTTCAGTAATAATTAGTTTATGTCGGTGGATGATTGTGTGTGTTTAGGCTTATATTGGGTATGTATCCATAAAAATTTAGTACCGGTAAGAGCATGTAATTCAAATGGGAAATCACAATAGTATTACATGCAATTTTATATGTTTTTCTTATAAATACAAGTTATAGGAGCTATCACAGGTGTGATTACAAAGATTCAATCTCTATAGAACAAAAAACAACCACAATAAATAAAATCAGTGAATACACATGTAAAAAGAAATAGTTGACTAGGCACTGTTTTTATTTGGTCAGAAAGCCCTCAGAATATTTCGGAGGTTTCCAAATTAATTGCTGTGTGTTAGATTATTGGATTCTATTTTTCTTTCAGTTGTGCTTTGAAGAATAACCTTAGCTATGTTGTTAGATTTTACCTTTTTACTAGCTACCGTTGGTTGGGTATTTCTACTTTGAGCTGTCTATGTTTATTGTTAATTGTTGTTGCCCCAAATCTATTTTTCATTTAGTGTGTGGAGTCAATTCTTGTGTTACTTAATATATACTTTTTTGGTTTTTCCTATTTTTTGTAGATGTATTTTTTTAGAAAGCTTTTATTTTTGCTGTGAGTTGAAAAACTAGCATGAATGGTTACAACATGTGAGTTGAAAAAGTAGCTTCAATGGTTTGAAAAATTATGGTTCTAAAACAAGAGCACATTGTTACTTATCAATTATCAATGAACATCATGTTGAGTCAAAATAACAAGAAAAGTTTGATGGGAGGATCTAATTTTAAGTATCAATATATGCATTACTAGATCATGTTATGGAAGTAAATTTATGAGTTATGATATAAATTTATGGATGGTTGCAAATATAAATAGTTACAGGATGCTTCCGCACTCCATATCTCTTACTTTATTTTTCTCTTCTCTTTCAGAAAATGGATCAATTTTTGATGTTCTCCTTCAGCTTCTCTCTCGAAAATATATAAAATGTTTCGTGTTTGTGTCATTGTTAGATCTACTGGTAGAAACTATTTAATTTTTATAACAATCTTAGTTTTATATGTTATGTTTGCAATTTTTTTTGCTTTTTTATTTTTAAACGCAATATGGTCTATATTTTGCAATTTATATAATGCTCTATAGTTTTCTACACCAATATTTTTCCATGGATTTCAAATTTAATTGTTCTAGAGTTTCCAAGCACAGATCTAACTACAAAGTTATTGTTGTTCATGGATTTGTACATAAAGTGTGTCAAGTTGTCACTCATCTTATTTTTGTAAATGTCACTTTGATTTGGTAAAGCTAGACTCAATTATATGATAATATATAACCCACATGAGAACGCAATCATACAGAATATTCACCAACACCTATTTGTGAACGTCAATTTTCTTATGAGCTGTAACATCCAAAGTCAAGGTATCCCAAGAACATTACAATTATCAAATGCATACTTGCATTATAATTTGAATTTTTTTCCCTTTTCTATACATTTGCACATTCAAATTTTTTTCTTTAAATTGAATGTTATCTATGAAATTATAGTTTCTTTGCTGATTTTGTTTACATCAGTCATTTAATATATTCGAGTTTTTGCTGATATTGGGTTTAATTTTTTTTTTACACAGAAATGGTTAGTGGTGTCTCACGTAAGAGACCAACGGCATCCAATAGAAGACGTGCTAGGCAAACAGAACCTGAACCAGTGGAAGTGAATGTCCCTGTAGAGGAGGATGACCATGTGGATGCAAATAATGATTATGTTGACGACAATATTGGTGTGGAGAATGACGATGTCGATAATGATATTAGTGTAGAGGCTGACCTCATGGAGGACGATGTTGGTGTGGATGATGACAACACAGAACTAGTTCCTGGTGCTCCAGAGGATCCTTCATTGCTAATTAGCTTCCGTAACCATGTTGCCGCAGCTGTTTGGAAGAAAAAGGTATTTTGAGAATTTCTCAACAATAAACTAATCATATGTACTATATGCTTCAAATTATTTATATGTTTTATGTACAATGCAGGAACGGGGACCTTTTAAATGTTTGAATCATTCTCGAAAGCTTGCCGAGTGGCCATGGATGTCACCAAATTCAAAATGTTAGGTGGAGACATTTGGTTAAGCAGTCTGGTCTTAGTGTCCTTATTGATCACACATATCGGCATGGCAATAGAGTGGCAATATCTGCATTCGTTGAAAGGTGGCATCCAGAGACAAATACATTTCACATGCCAGATGATGAGATGACTGTTACATTGGATGATGTGCGGACCATACTTGGCATTCCAGTCACTGGCATGGCTTTGTCATGTCCTAAGTTAACAAGATACGAGGCTGCTGAACTGGTGAATATTACTTTGGGAGTGCCAGTGAATGATGCATTTACAGAATTAGTTCAATCTCGTGGGCAATCCGTGAAGCTAAAGTGGTTGCGAACTAGATTTCATGAAGGTAATGATACAGATGATGCAAATTTCATAGAATACGCAGCGAGAGCTTACTTGCTATACTTATTAGGTTGTACCCTCTTCGTTGACAAGAGTGGGACTCGAGTACCTGTTGCTTACCTGCACATGTTGACTGACATTGATGCTGCTAGCTCATATGCATGGGGTGCTGCAGCTTTGGCATTCCTGTATAGACAATTAGGAATTGCTAGTAGGGCTGGTGTTAAGCAGATTGCTGGTTACTTGAAGCTATTGGAAGCATGGATTTATGAGCATTTTCGTTTAGGAAGGCCTCATCCAAATTTGTCCTATTCTGATGAACAACCTCGTGTATGCGTTGGAGTCCGCGGAGAGATGGAGGTTTTACAGAAGACCACTTGCAGACATTACGAGAGCAACTTGACATGTTACGTGCTAATGAGGTTAGACATTTTATAATAGTGTGGTATTGAAAAAAAAAAAAAAAAAAAAGCTTTCCTAACTAACATTATACATTCCTTATTTGTAGATCGAGTGGGATCCATACCGTTTATGTAGGACACACCATCCACTTCATGAGGTTGCATATTATACTGGATGTTTGAAATGCTTTGATATTGTTGAACCCTATCACCCCAATAGGGTTTTGCGACAGTTTGGTAGGGTCCAAACCATTCCTCCAGAACCATTATCTCCTGTTCGAGCTACACGGGGCAGTAAACTAGGACAGTACAGAATCATGTATCAATACCATGACACGATATGGGCGCAATAGGAGAATCATGTGTTGTCCATTAATGCTCGTAGTGTGCCTGTACAGCAACGGCCATCTGAATGTGTACAGGGATACCGTGAGTGGTATGCTCGTGTTTCGCATCGAGTTGTTCAAAATCCTACACATCACTCTCAGTTTGATCCACGTGTTCAACATCCCGAGAATGATGTTACTATGGATCCTGAGTGGGTAAGCAAATTGTGAATTACCTTTTTTCACTTTTAAGTGGTTCACCATAAATCAAACACTAAGTATGATTTTTATCAATTTTTTTGCAGTGTAATGATGCTGCTTTCAATGTTGGTGCTGCAGTCCATAGGCTCAGTTGTGATGAGTTTGTCTTGCACCCTGACATGCTGTATGAAACCATTGGTCGCATGCTGCAAGTTTTTGATGGACAGAGTTTGGGATCTACTTCAACACGTACCGAGCATCAAGTCTACTATCGTAAACGTCGTAGGATGGACCGTACATAAGGATTGAGATCTACTTTTTGTTTGATGACATAATTTTGCATAATGTCTAGCCCGTATATGATATTTGGGATTTTTTTTTTTTTATATTTGGGATGTAGTTTTTGTGAAAGCGTAGCCCGTACATGATATTTGGGATGTTGTTTTTTTTATATTTGGGATGTAGTTTTTGTGAAAGCGTAGCCCGTATAGAATTTGGGATCTAGTTTTTTTTTTATAACATAGTTTTTGTGAATGCCTAGGCCGTATAGAATTTGGGATATACTTTTCCGTAATGGCATAGTTTTTGTGGATGCCTTGGATCTTTTTGTAAACTTGATGCTTGGTTGGACAAGTAATGAATTGTCATACTTTTGTAAGAATTTTAAACAGTTTCACATCTATTTTGTATTCAATATTTATGTGAATGGAAATTTATTTTGGCGAACATATGGATTTGTTATTGTTTGTAATGCATTGTAATGGTATTAAAGTGTTTTGGAGGGATATGGTACCATTTGCTGGAAGTAACATTGTAATAGTATTAAAGTGTTTTTTTTAGTGCTATGGGCCAGTTCAGCTTCATACTGCTAAACAATTTGAATTATTCCGGTGTTCGGTTGCCGGAAACAATAGAGCCCTCCAGCATTTACTTGCTATATATTTCCAGAGCCACTTTATCCTTAACATTGGTTTTTTTATTTGTGCTGAGCCCGTTCGGTAATACAATGCTAAACAATTTGAACTACTCTAGTTCTGTGTTACCAGATAAAATTTTGTTTCCCAGCATTATGTTACCGAAATAAATGGTTTCATCCAGCCTTTTGTGGCTATACAATTACAGAGCCATTTCCTCCCAAATGATATGGTAATAATTTGTGCTAGGGCCGTTCGGTAATAAAATGCTAGTAAGTTTTATTAATCCAGTGCTGTGTTACCAGACAAACTAGTTTCCCCCAGCATTATGTTGTCATACAATTGGAGAATTTCATTTTGCTTCATAACAAATTCAGTGGAGCCCACTATGAAGTGTCTGTTCAGTCACACAATAGTAAACAAATTACATTTGTCCGGTGTTATGTTGCTGGAAACATAATATTTGTTTAGCGTTATGTTGCTATACATTTACAGAGCCACTTTGTTATAAATAATAATTTGGGGCTGTTCGGTAATAGAATGTTAACGAATTTGAATTAATCTAGTTCGATAAAAAACATCCATAAATCAAACACGCATATATAAAATCAAGCATAAAAAGTTTCCATAAAATATTTCATAACAAAAACAAGTGTACGAATATCCATAAAAGCATTCATAAAATCTGTCATTGTTTGCATCCATCAATCAAACATGTTATCACAATTCTTCTATATTAATTGTTTTAGTAGTTATTATGTCAGGGCTGATAAGAGTACGAAATTGCTGAATACGGATAGTATATGCTTTCTCCCATCCAATAGCACACGAGTGATGAAAACGAATCCAATTATTTGCTATCGGAGGTACTGGATGACCAGGTTGCAGATAAACCTATAACAAAGAAATCAATAAATATAATTACAAAATAAGACATGGTAATGATGTAAGTAGGCTCAGTAGTTACCTGCACGAAATGGTTTCCATTTACAAATCCTATCTGAGATATCTCTTCGATCGGTGTTGCAATTGGTGATCTAAGTAGTAAAAACGTCAAGCATTGTTGCATGGATAAATGGTAAAGAACGACTCGATAGTATGATGCTATCAAATGGCCCATGTCGGACATAGTCATCCAATGATTAAATCCAGGGCTAGGTTCGAAATAGGATAAGATAGAGTTAAGTTCATCAACCCTTTCTTGTGAACCAAATAGTTGCACGTAGTGCACTACATTCGAATGCAAATCAGTCAACAAGTTGCGCCTAACTTGTTGCCAATCATCTTCACCTAAACCAATCAATCCAGCTATTGCCCTGAAGCCACAATTGCCATCTGCTTGTCCATCTTTTATGTGACGGATATATGGTCTCAACTTCTCCGGAAATTGTTCGAAGTAAGAGATACGATTTGTTGACTGCGTCATACAAACCTACATCACAAATATACAACAATGGATATATGAAATAATTAAAATGAGGTTCGAAAACTATAAAAATATATTTTGTACATAGTTACAAGTTTTATGTAATTACGTACATTATCTTTTTTTGCCTTCTTCCGTTGCACTTGCTTACGAGTTGGTGTAGTTGAGATGGTAACACCCTGTGAATAACTATCTTCCCCAGATAGTACAAACTCAAACGCAGATGGCTCGCGTTTAGTAGATGTATCGATTTTGAATTGACCACGGCCGCGACCTCGGCTCCTCCCTCGCGTGTCAGTCTTGAGTTCAGGTTCCATCAAAAATGTACTGTCTGGACTAATTAACTCCCTCAACTTATTCAGAATGATCACTTGTTGCGTCTCATCAATCGTTTGGAATTTCTCAATAAAAAAATCAGTCTCTATTTTGCAATCCAACTTCACAAAAGCACTTTCTGAAACTGGAAGCATATCTAACTTCCTCCAATGAGGATTTACACACGAGAGGGGAATCGGTCGACCTTGTTGAAAATACTCAGCTATTTCATGTGCACATGGCAACCCATGTGTACGTCTCAAAATGCAGCCACATGCAATAACATCTATTCCCACACTATTCGATCTCTTTGACTCTACTAATATTTTGTCCAAACTACAAATTGAAATAAAACCACGTAACTCAGTGAACTCAACAGGTGTGTAGTTGTGTTGGACTACAATCAAACTCTGTTGAAACGAGGCTTTAATGTCTGCATGCTGCAACTCTAACAAATTGTGTATTTTGGTCCAAGATGTCTCAAAACTGCCTTGACTTGATCCAAGTTGCCTCTTCAATTTAGCATGAGAACTCTCCACCCTACAAGTTTGTATATTTTGGTATTTAATATAAAAATCAAAGAATTATAGCAATTCATAAATGCAATGACCATAATTTACCTGTTTGTAATAGTATTTCCGAAATGCATATTACTATCTGTCCAAGCTGCAACAAATTTTTCCTTGTATGGCTCTAACCAATTGATAATAACATACTTAATAGCTTCAGCATACGTACTAAATTCAGTCTTCATAGTGGAAAATTGTTCATTGAATTATGTTTCTGTTCTAACCAATACCAAAGCACTCCAACTATGCATGAACTTATCCCATTTATCTTTCATCTCAAAAACCTTCTTGCATTTCATCAGAACATTCTTGCTAATACGCCATCTACATAAAAGATTAGTGGCCATAGGTAGAACTTTTGCTATGCCTTTCATCAAAGCCAACTCCCTATCTGTAATAATGACTTTTGGAAAAACAGTATTCTCCGTAACAGTACGCAATACGCCTAAAGCCCATGTATAATTGTTCTCCTGTTCATGACCAAGATAAGCAAAAGCAACTGAAAAAGTCAAGTCCGTTGATGTTACCCCAACAATCTCTAAGAGAGGGAGTCGATACCTATTAGTCTTGTATGTGCAATCCATAATCAACACATGTGGAAATGCACGTAACAACTCCAAACTAACTGGGTGTGCCCAGAACAAGTCAGTCACCATCTCTCTATCATCACATCGATGCCACTAAACATAATTTTGAATCGACAATTGCCCTAATAGTTGTTGCATTTGTGATCTGCCCGCCCTCTGTACTACTCGATGTCGATGACGTGCATTGTAGATTGTCTTCATTGTTGTCGCATTAAAGGCATCCCTTTGTTTCAATGTAACCAATATCTCTTTTGGTCACACCATACTCTTCGACCTGTCAACTAATAAGGATGTTTCCTCTTTAGATAATCTGCCAGCAAATGAGTGCCCTTCAAGATGTTCAGCAGAAGGATGATTGTGCACTCCACATAAGACATGCAACATCCACTCATCATTTATAGGCAATTTTTCCCCCCTTAATAGAAATGGACATCCATACTTTTTAGAACCTGTCAACCTCAATCGTTTCCCCTTGATCTTTCTGTTGTCTCTATAATAACCACTTCTTTCACAAGCAAGGGTAAGTCTTGGTTTTTTGCCGTTACCTCCTGCATCTGATGTCTTTATAACAATGATAAATCCAGTCTTTCTTCCAATGTCAGAAGCCCATTTAATTAATGCTTGACGACTACTAAAAATCTAAACATAATAAATACATTTGTACGTCAAATTATTAATAAAACTCAATACAAATTAGAAATAAGAAAAAATTGTATTCATAAAAAAAACTTAACAAACCTCGTCTGTAATGAATTCATGATTGCAGTCCACTAATAATGCAGTACTTACATTGATGCAATGAGTATAAGCACAATCCTTCCAAACAAAAAAAAAAATTTAATACATAGCAATGAGTAGCCAAACAAATTTAAAAAATCCAGCTTTATATTACCGAAAATTTATATTTTATTCGGCAATTTGATACTAGACTTATATTTTTTTTTTGGCACTGTGAAGCCGGATTATGTAATTTTGTTCAATTTCGAAACACCGAACAAAAGTCGCACACCAATCCAAAAAATCGAAACAAAAACCCAAAAAATCGAACAAAACTCAGAAAATCGAATAAAACCCATAAAATCGAACAAAACCCAGAAAATCGAATAAAACCCATAAAATCGAAGAAAACCCATAAAATCGAAACAAAAACCTACCAAACTACAAAAAAACTCACCGTTTCACTTTTTTGATAGTTTTTCACCGCCGTTTTTTCATCCATTACTTTTTTTTATGATCAAAACACTATGATTATCAGTTTTTCAAAAGAGATGTGTGAGAGAAAAGAAAAGTTGAGAAAGGAAAAAGATAAGTAGGAATTGAAAGGTCAGGGGGCGTAAGGAGATAATCAAATACATTTAATTTTAATGTTTTGTCCCTTTAAGTAATTTCACATATGGATAAAATTGGAAGACAAAAGCAATCTTATATGGGGAGAATCTATTTACACACACATATCCCCCTCTCTACACATCCTCCACACACACCTCTCTCCAACACACTCTCTCATTAAGTGTGTGAGGAGAGAGTGTGTGGTGTGTGCAAATAGAATTCCCCTCTTATATGGAAGGTGTAAGGAGGTAAAAATGTGGTGTAAGTAGAATCACCCTACTAATTGATACAATTAATGATTTTAGTATTAATTGATGTTAATTAAGCCATGAATTGCCAACTAATTAATTTATAATGAAAAAATGAAATAATTTTATACTAATTGATGCTATTAATAATTTTAGTATTAATTGATGGTAATTAAGCCATTAATTGACACCTAATTCATTTATAATGAAAAAATGAAAAATGAAAAAATTATATTGATACTATTATTAATTGATGGTAATTAAGTATTAATTAAGCCATTGATACTATTAATTATATTGATGGTAATTAAGCCATTAATTGATTCTATTATTAATTTCAGTATTAATTGACTAATTATATTAATTTTTGTAATACGAATTATATTAACTTTTATTAATGAAGTAATTTTTTAAAATAAAAATTAAAAAAATGATAAAATAATTATTTTTATATTATATAAGGGCAAAAAGACAATTATATAGTAAAAAGTTATTTTACAGCTTATTAACCAAACACTACTCTGCTGCTTAAATCCATAATCACACAGCTACACCAAACAGGTTAATAGCTTATGTTTACATATATAAGCCATAATCTGTTAAGTTATAATCTATAATCACTTTTTCACAGCTCTCCATAATCACACAGCTACACCAAACAGGTTAATAGCTTATGTTTACATATATAAGCCATAATCTGTTAAGTTATAATCTATAATCACTTTTCCACAGCTCTACCAAACGGGGCCATTTTCTGATTCAAAATTTTCTATGTCTAAATTTTTTAAAGAAATATTTACTATCTCTTCATTTAATATATATTTTTAGACTAACTCAAAAAAAATATTACTACTAAAAAATAAAAAAATTAACGAGAAATGAATGTATTTCTATGTACCACCACGATTCGCACGCATCTATTCCTATGTACCAGCACGATTTCCACGCAACTCTGATATATGCGGTGCTATTACTTTCTTTTATTCCAACTTATTACCCCCATTATAGCCACACATCTTCATAACATAACCCATCTCCAAAATCAAACCCTCTGCAAAATACAGAACCAGAAAAAGTTTTAATGGAGAAATCTGGGTATGGCCGAGACGGCATTTTCAGGTCTCTCAGACCCCCTCTGGTTCTTCCCAGAGACCCAAATCTCACTATGGTCTCATTTCTCTTCAGAAACTCTTCTTCTTACCCTGAAAAACCCGCCCTCATTGACGCCGACTCAGGCGAAATCTTAACCTTTTCCCAATTCAAATCCATCGTCTCCAAGGTCTCTCATGGTTTGCTGAATCTGGGTATCAAGAAAAACGATGTTGTACTCATTTTCGCCCCAAATTCAATCCAATTCCCTGTTTGTTTCTTCGGAATCATCGCAATCGGCGCTATCGCAACTACTGTAAATCCTATGTACACCGTCTCTGAGCTTTCGAAACAAGTCAATGATTGCAAACCAAAGCTTATCATCACTGTTTCTCAATTGTGGGAAAAAGTTAAAGGCTTTGGTTTACCATCTATTATTCTGGGTTCTGAAAAATCTGCTTCGATTGTTACGAACTCAAATTCAAAAGTTACATATTTTATTGATTTGATCAAGAGTGTTGGGTCGGATTCAAATTTGCCTGAGGTTTCAATTAGATCAAATGATACAGCTGCTCTGTTGTATTCATCAGGGACAACAGGGACTAGTAAGGGTGTGATATTGAGTCATCGCAATTTCATTGCATCAGCTCTAATGGTGTCTGCGGATCAAGACTTCGCCGGCGAAATGCACAATGTGTATGTGTGTGTTTTGCCGATGTTTCATGTGTTTGGACTGGCAGTGATTATGTATGCACAGTTGCAGAGAGGCAATGCAATTGTGTCGGTTGGGAAGTTTGACTTGTCGATGGTTTTGAGGTCGGTTGAGAAGTATAGAGTGACTCATTTGTGGATTGTGCCTCCTATTATACTTGCTCTGGCTAAGAACCCTGTGGTGAGGAAGTTTGATTTGTCGTCCTTGAGGCAAATTGGCTCCGGTGCAGCGCCTTTGGGGAAGGATTTGATGATGGAGTGTGCAAAGAATTTCCCTCAAGCTGTTCTCATACAGGTACTTTTTAATGGGAAAATGGAATGCTAATTCAATGTAGTAGAAATCAATTATGAATTGTTGAAAGACTATTGTTAGTACCTAACTAATTGAATAAAAAATATTTACAATTATTAAATGAAATGATTATAAAAATAAATTATTTTTGTGGTATTTTTTTAGACTACACTTTATAGGTAAGGTTTTAAAAGCAATAATTCACGTATTAACGGTTATGTGGTTGCAAATCACTTATTCACGGCCGTTATAGCATTTGACGGAAATTTACATGTATAACGACGGTTTCGGTGTTAATTAACGGCCTTAGCGATGCATTGAACGGTTACACCATTTTAGAATATTCTGAATAACTTTCTTTTTCAACAAAAATAAAAATAAAAGCTTACAAAAAAAAAAAAAAAAAAAAAAAAAACAAATACTCAAGTGATCTAAACCCAAAGAAAAATTCTTATATGAATTTATTTTTTTTATAATTTTATTTCATTACATTAGCATGTAAAATGAAAAAATATAAACAGTAGTTGCATTTATTTTTATAATCATTTTATTTAATATTTAATTATAAATATTTTTTATTTTGTTCAAAAATAATTTGTACACATTTAAAATGAATTATTCTTAGAGTCGTTAACTATTGAAATAAAATGTAAAAAGCTCATTTTATAGTGATTTGAAAATATAAAATATATTGGATTATACTTAAAAATTAACAAAAATTTATCAAAATCTATTTTAAACCCTAATAAATGTGATTCTAGAGGGGGGGAAAAATATGCGTATCGGTAAGTTTTCTTCAAATTGTGCGAAAAATAAAAATAAAAAATCACGATTTCGATTACCGCAACCGCTACGGCGACTGCAACCACTTTTCGAAACCTTGATTGTTACTATTTAGTATTTAGTTATAATTTATGAATGTTTAATATGGTTCTTGTGGAGGGAAAAACTTCCTCCCATTGTAGAGAACAAGATGATTCAGTACGAAGCCTTTGAATCTCTAGAAAAATATACAAACATGAGAATTGCCTGACTGACTGATGTGTTTGGCCAGAAGGGTGCTCTGATGGGCAAGCCAGTGTACTTCCTTCTGGAATCAAGAGTATGAACTATGTTCTATATGTTTTTTGTGTAGATTGTTTTTGTACCTTAGCCATATTCCTTCGATCCCTTTTGTACTGTTGAATGCCATCAGTAGGTTTATGTTCCCTATGTGATATCTTTTTTAAGAAATGGCTCAGCCGCTATTTCCAACATGTCAATCAGTCTGATCAGTGATGTGCCCTTCACTGCCGATACTATTGTTTATTTGTTGTTACGTTGTTGGTCAGGGACTTTGGTCTTCTTATCCAGACCTATGTTACCTAGAACACGGATCATTCTGATACATGAAATGGGAGCGGGAATTGGTAGGAGTAGAATTGTATATATTACACTTAAGAATTTAAAGTAACTTTCTTTTAACTATTAGGCATCCAATAATATATATATTGATATTTTTGTTTTGTCAAAACTTAAATCACTTGAGATTTTTGGTTCATTATATTTAATTTTTTTTTCTTTCCTAATGTAATATTTAAGGAAATATATTAGAAAACTTTTGAGATTGTTTCGAATCGCTATATTTACTGTTTTGGAATGAAAGTATACCATGTTTCGGAACTTGCGCTAGGGTATTAGGATTTTCTGGTAACACAAATCCAGACGAGCCCATGTGGTGCGCCTCTCCAGATCTGGCTTTTCATTTTGGGTTGTTTATCATTTTGGGGTTTTTTTTTTTTTTTGATTCAAGTGAAAATGAGACAAGTAGTTAAGAGTTATACATAACAAACAAAACAAAACAGAGGAGGTAATCAGTCCCTCCTCGAGCTAGCAAAAACCATGTCTGCAATTAGGAAAGAAAAGACAGAGATTGGTGGATCTTCTTGGAAGACAAGGTGTTCTATTTGGTTGACTCAATGTTGGCAAGTGCATCTGCACATTGATTTGCTTCTCTCGGAATGTGTTGAATGCTACAGTTGCACCTTCTCAGCATGAAATTTGCATCCTCAATCAGTGCTCTGTATGGAGATGTGCTTTCAACTCCATCCTTGATTAGCTTCATTGCTAATTGAGAATCTATCTCAATTTCTATGTTAGTCATTTCTTTTTGCATTATGATTGTTAGTCCTCTGTATAGCCTCCAAAGTTCAGCTTCCAAACTCGTGCAATTTCCCAGATAGCCATGGTATCCCCACAACCAGGTGCCTACATCATCTCTCAGCAAACCTCCATACCCAGATTGGTTTGGATCTCCTTTAGAACATCCGTCAGTGTTCAGCTTTAGTTTTCCTGCAATAGGAGAAAACCATTTAGTTAGTCTTGGCTCGGAATAATTTGGGTGGAGGCGGTTTTGATTAGCTTCTTGGATCTCTTGAGCCCACTGTAGAATTTTGCTTGTACTGATGTGTATGGGTTGGGTTTGATTCGCAAACACTTCTTTATTCGTTTCTTTCCAGATGTTCCAGATGGCAGACAAGAAGATTGTTGACCATGGGATGTCAACCAACATACCTTTGTTTTTCGTGTTGGATTTTAACCACTCAGGCAGTGGTTTCCTGTTTTTTCTTTGCCACCAATTAAGATCTTTTAATTTGAGCCAGATGTTTTTTGCTTTGGGGCATCCTCTTAGTACATGAATCATGTCTTCTCTTTCAGTTTGGCATCTGTGGCAAATGTCTGAATCTGCAAGATTTCTTGCAAGTCTCATATGATTTGTGAGGAGCCTTCCATGCATGACCAGCCAGAGGAAGCTTTTTAGCCTCTGTGGAGCTTTGATTTTCCATATCCATTGCCAATCCAATCCATTTTCTTCCTGTTTAGTGATGGCATTATATGCTGCTGAAGTAGAGAAGTTACCATTGGTAGTCCCTTGCCTTGTAGGGGTATCCATTAAAGTCACAAACTTGGGTCTGTAGATGCTGAGAATGTTGTCTTTGTCTTGTTGGGAAATCAGGTGTTGGATTGGGGTCAGGTCCCATCTGCCTTCTATCATCTAAAATAGAGCTAATTTTGTTGTGCAATCAATGTGAGGCCCTTGATTGTTATTACATTGTGGCTGTATGTATGCCACACCACCAATCAGTCCAAAGTGATATATTCTCCCCATTCCCCACATTCCATTTGATATTATTCTCCAAGATCTCCCTGTTTCTAATTATGCTTTTCCATGTGTGTGATGCTTTTCTCTTTATGGGCCAATTGGAAATGGAGTGCTTCCTTAGGTGTTTTGATTGAAGGATTTTGCACCAACAGTTATCAGCTTTACTAGCGACTTTCCAACCCAATTTTGAGATTAAGGCAGAGTTCTGCTCGCTAGTTTTCCTAATACCCAGACCATCATTTCTTTTACTTTTGCAAACTTGATTCCAATTTACCGGGTGAACTTTCCCAACTCTGTTAGTACTTCCCCAAATGAAGTTTCTATTCAAGCTGTCAATTTTGTCACACACATTCCTAGGTAGTTCCATAGTTTGCATGAGATGATTTGGAATGGCAGAGGTGACAGACTTCACTAGGGTAATTCTACCAGCTAGGGAGAGATTTTTAGCCTTGATCCAGACAACCTGCTACTTATTTTCTCAATGATGTCTTTTATGTGGTTTTTGTTAACTCTGCCATGTAGCAAAGGAGTTCCCAAGTATTTACCCAGTTCATCAGTTAGGGATATACCACATTGGTAGCTAGAGGGAGAGCTTCTCTTCTGGTGATGTTAGGAAACAAAGATTTTGGATTTTGGAAGTTAATCTTCTGGCCAGATAACTCACAAAAATTTATTCAGAACTTCCATAATGCACTCACAGTTCCTTCTGTTAGCTTGGCAAACAGGATTAGGTCATCAGTAAAGAACAGATGAGAGATAGGGATACTATGTTTGGCTGCTTTCAGGCCTTTCCAAACCCCACTCTCAATTTTGTTCTGATCATGTTAGATAGATTCTCCATGCAAAGCACAAACAAATAAGGGGATAGGGGATCCCCTTGTCTAAAACCCCTCCCAACACTGATGTTGGGGAGGGCCTCACCATTTCAAATAATAGAAGAATTGACATTTGAAACACAATTCATAATGAGAGTTGACAGGGATAGGCCCACAAGGACCACGGCCCACCATGAGTAAACCCAAGCCCACCATTTAGACCCCATTACACAACCCGGTCAGTAAAACCCGGTACAGTTGGAGGCCAACTGAGCAGGAAAGGCCAATGATGTTCGGACACGTGGCGGGTGCAGAACAGGCCATATCAGCAGACAAAGATCTGCAAAGTTATTGCCACAGCACATCACCATTAATGCAACCCATCACCGCATTTATTGCGACAACACCCCTCAGCCGGAATGGCGCCCCCTCACCCTGAACAAGACGAACCACGGCGCAAGCTTTCGGCGGGAAGGTCAGAACGGCTAAGACAGCGAAATGATTACCAGAGGATATAAGCAAAGCTGGAAGACAAGAGGAAGGTTAAGTTTTTTACCCCCCCTCTCTCTCTCTACATTTTGTCCATCACCTTCTCTAATTCACACACCGGAGGGTTCGCCGGGGGACTACCCCGTTCCCCGATTGAACTTGCGTGTAGGTTATCCAGTGGGCTTGAGGAGCTTGGATCGGTCTAGCTCATTCACGAGGACTCACTGTATTATCAGTTGGCGCCGTCTGTGGGAATTGGTTTGTCCGTGCGCCAGTTGTGTTCATTGCCGCCGGAGACCCTTTTCCAGCAACCTTTTTCACCTCATCCGTCACGTGCATGGTAACGACCAGATCCATGGCTTCCCACCATAATGCTGCCGATTACCAGACCGACCCTCCCAATCCGAACAACCCACCACAGCACTTCATCGAGCTCACCAATAGCATCAACCGTATGGCCGAACAAAACCAGGCCTTAATCAACGCTCTACTCCAACGGAACCTCCCTATTCCTCCACCACCTCCAGATATTCCACCCCATCCAGAACAAATTCCGGGCCATACTGTCCCACAACCCAATCCTCCTAACTCGGGGGGCTTGCAACCCCCTCACCCACATATACACCCTCCTCCTCCACCCCCACGTCCATCAGTCATAGCCCCAGCTCCCGAGGGAGAAGCTAGCAGCGTCCAACATCTATCTCCCTCTGGTGGTGACAACATTCCCCTTTGGGACGCTGAACTCCGAGCCATGAAACTCCAACTCCAAGGGGTCATGCAAAACATCCAACATAAGCCCTCCACTACAGCAAACTCCCCTTTTGTCGCCTCCATCCGAGACAAACCCCTACCCCCCAAGATCAAAATGCCTACCATCGACCCCTTTGACGGAACAGCCGACCCCGTCGACCACCGAGACCTCACAGTACCCTCATGATCCTCCATGCTTTCCTGGACGAAATCATGTGCCGAGCCTTTCCGTGACCTGAAGGGGTCGGCTCGGCTATGGTTGACCAGTTGCCACGATTCGGTCTCCACATTCCAACACCTCGGTGACTCCTTCTGAGCCACTTCATCGGGGCCCAACGCCCGGCGACGTCCGCGACCCAACTCCTCGACATCCGTCGAGACCGAGGAGTCGCTTGTCACTTTGTCACCGCTTCAACAGAAGCCTTACAAGTTCTTTGAAAATGACGATAAAGTCATCCTCACGGCCTTCATGGCCGTTGGTCTGCGATTTCCTCTTCTCCCTCTCCAAGAACCCCCCGACATCCATGGCAGCCTTGCTCTCCAAAGCCCAAAAATACATGAACGCCGAAGATTCTCTAGCCGCTTGGCAAGACTCCACAACTAAGTATCTGGCCCCCAGAGAAAAGACCAAGAACCCAGTAACACCCGGCATCATAACCAAACATCCCGCTATGCCGACCGACCTCCTCGAGCCGACCGGTCGGCACCAGCCAGACCCCACGGTCGGTTCGAGCGATATACACCCCTCAATACTCCCATGGAACAAGTTCTTAACCAGATCCAACGGGATTACTCCCTCAAGTGGCCTCTTCCTCCACGGAACCCTTCCAACCGTAAAGACCAGTCCAAATATTGCCGTTTCCACCACGATCATGGCCATAACACTGACGACTGCATCAGCCTCAAAGATCAAGTGGAGACCCTCATTCGCCGGGGGCGCCTGAGCCGATTCACAGATACCCGCCCTCAGTAGAGGCAAAGAACCGAGCCCCACAGAGACAATCACAAGCATACCCCTCCACGGCGACCAGCTCAACCAAACCAGGGGCATGATCGACCCCACCAACAACCTCGGCCTCAAGGTAATCCGCCTCCGCCTGTTGGTGAAATCAGAGTTATTTCAGGTGGTCTTGCTTGTGGTGGACCATCTCGCTTTTCGGCAGAGAGCTTAGAAAGATACGACAGGGCTCAGACAAGACAGTTGCCACGGTCGACCGACCCCCCAAGCAACCCAAGCAGTGGACAGAGCCCATTACCTTCACGGACGCCGACTGTGCAGGCATCCGTTATCCTCACGATGATCCCCTTGTCATCTCCATTGTCCTCTCCAATTATAAGGTCAGACGAGTCCTCATTGACAATGGCAGCTCGTCGGACATCAATTTTCTCAACTGTTTCCGCCAGCGAAGATCGGGAAGAAAGCACATCCCCACTTCAAACTCCTCGGTTGGTTTCACCGGTGACCGGTGACCTCTATCGGCTCCATTGATCTCCCCATCACCATTGGAGAGTACCCACGGAACCACGAAGTTGCTTACTTTCCTTGTTGTCGATTGCCCTCGACACAACATCATCCTCGGCACCGCCTCAATGCCTTCAAGCCATCACATCCACCTATCACCTTGCCCTCAAGTTCCCTACTGATTTTGGGGTCGGAACGGTGAGAGGAGAACAAACCGTCGCCAGAGAATGTTATGTGGCCTCACTTAAAAAGGTCAAATTGAAGGAGGCAATGATCATTGAAGGACTTGACGTCCGAGAGATGAGGAAGCGATCAGAGGCGAACCTGTGGAGGAACTCGTTGAAGTTAACATCGATCCCACCAACCCACTCAAAACTGCTAAAATCGGCAGCCAACTACCTTCCCAAGCCAAGGCCGACCTCACCGCTCTCCTGACCGAACACAGAGACGTCTTCGCCTGGACTCATGCAGACATGCCAGGCATTGACCCCTCTTTCATAACCCACCGCCTCAGTATCGAGCCTCATTTCCGACCTTACCGACAAAGGCAGCGTATTTTCCATCCAGAGCGCAACAATCTCATAGCTGCAGAGGTTGACAAACTTCTCGAGGCCCAGTTTATCCGAATGTGGATTATCCTAAGTGGCTGTCCAACGTGGTCCTGGTTCGCAAAAACAATGGCAAGTGGCGTCTCTGCGTCGACTACTCCGACTTGAACTGAGCTTGTCCCAAAGATAGCTATCCTCTCCCCCGCATTGATCTACTGGTCGGCCTCGACGGTCATCAAATGCTCACGGCTTCATGGATGCTTTTTGAGGTACAACCAAATCGTGATGCACTCATCCGACCAGAACACACATCTTTCATCACCGGCCGGCACCTACCACTCTTGTGTTATCCGTTCGGACTAAAGAATCTTTGGGGCCACCTACCAACGTTTAGTCAATACATCTTCCACCATCGATCGGACGGAACATGGAAGTGTATGTGGATGACATCTTTGGTTAAGAGCAAACTCTCTCTTGACCACCTCACCGAAGCTACGAGACTTTTGCCACACTTCGCAAATATCGGATGAAGCTCAACCGGAGAAGTGCGCCTTTGGCGTAGGATCTGCAAGTTCTGGGTTTCATGGTCGGTAGCGGCATCGAGGCCAATCTGAGAAGATCAAGGCCTTGATTGAGATGATCACCCAAAACCGTTAAAGAGGTCCAAAGGCTCCTTTGGCGAGTGGCGACCCTCAACCGTTTCATCTCCGCATAGCGGATAAGTGCCTACCATTTTCAAAGTCTGCGGCGAGACTTTTGAATGGACAAGCTGAATCGAGAAGAAGCCTTTCAACGGTTGAAGCGATTGCATGGCCAATCCTCCCTTCTCTCACAGGCAATTACCGTGAGCCCTCTTCCTCTACCTAGCGATCAAGCACTGCAATCGGTCAAGACTCATCGAGAGGGCGGCTTAGTCCAACGGCGGTCTACTACATCGGTAGGGCTCTCGGGGAGCGGAGCAGAACTACCCCTGTTAGAAAAGCTGTCACGGCCTTGGTCCTTTGCCTCCAGACGACTCGCCCCAACTTCCAAGCCCATTCCATAGTGGTTCTCACCGACCAGCCCCTGAAGAAGGTCATGCAGCAACCCGAGCTCTCAGGAAGACTAATGCAGTGGTCACTAGAACTAAGCCAGTTCGACATCTCTTATCGCCCCCGGATAGCAATCAAGCAAGCCAGCGTCGACTTCATCTTGGAATTCACCAATCCAGCCCCAACCACTAACCCTCCACCCCCACCAACTCCACCAGAGCCTGAAGATCCTCATTGTTGGACACTCAATGTTGACGGCTCGTCTCGCAGGGAAGGAAGCGGGGCTGGCCTCATCCTCACATCCCCGAAAGTTATTTCAAATGTGCCCTCCGCCTCTTGTTTGCGGCCAGCAACAATGAGGCCGAATACGAAGCATTGATAGCAGGACTTCGTCTAGCCAAAGACATTGGTGTTAGCCACATCCGCGTGTTCAGTGACTCTGACTTCATCGGCGGATCACGGGTGAATTCGATGCCAAGGATACCACAATGCGGACTTACAGGACATGGCGCTCACCCTTGTTTGTCTCTTCAACACTTTCCAGATCGACACATACCTAGGGCGGAAAACTCCAGCGGGCAGAGATGGCCCGGTGGCCTCCGCCGACCAATCCGACCTCGGCCATGGAGTTCGCCTCGAATACGACCTACGGCCATCTCACGGGCCCGCAAGAAGTGCAATTCCTTGAGACGGAACCCATCCTTGGGCATCCGACATCTTCCTCTTCTTGACCCTTTGGAGAACTCCCGGATGACCAGCAATGCGCTGCCAAGGTCGAGCTTCGATCGACTAACTACATTCTCGTCGGCGTCCTTTATAAGCGCGGTTTCTCACGACCCTACCTGCGATGTCTCGGCCAAGCAACCTATGTAATGCAAGAGATCCATGAAGGAATCTGTGGCAATCATTGAGGTGGCGGGTCTCTCACACAAAGTACTCGTCTGGGCTACTTACGGCGACCCTCGACAACAAAGATGCCTCGATTTCGTCTTTGAAATCGACAAGTGTCGGTAACCAACATCCCCATGCTCCTCCCGCTAAGCTGATCACTCTTTGCAGCCCTTACCCGTTCGCCAAATGGGGTATCGACCTGGTTGGTCCACTTCCCACTGGTCGAGGCCAGACCAAGTTCGCAATTGTTGCCATTGATTACTTCACCAAGTGGGTCGAGGCAGAACCCCTCGCCACAATCACCGAGCGGAACATCACCAAATTTATCTGGCAATCGATTGTCTGCAGATTTGGCATCCTCGAGCCATCGTCTCCAAACAACGGCAAGCAGTTCGACAATGCTAAATCTGAAATTTTGTGCAAATCTCCAAATTCAACCATGCTTCTCTTCCCCCGGTCATCCCCAAGCAAATGGCCAAGTTGAGGTCACCAACCGCTCTCTCCTGAAGATCATCAAAACTAAGCTCGAAGCTGCTAAAGGCCTCTGGTGAGGAACTACCACATGTACTGGGCTTACAGACCATTGCGGGACTCCTCTGGGAAACCCCTTCGCTTAACATATGGTATTGGCGGTCATTCTAGAGAAGTCGGTCGCCACCCCGGTCTTACATCCAGATCTCGCCTCGGTAGAAGAACTCCGTCGGCGGAACTGGATCTCATCGAGGAGCTCAGAGAGGCTCTTTGTCAGTTGGCCGTGCCAGAAAATGAGAACACACTACAACCGCAGAGTTCGACCACGGAGTTCTCCTTGGCGACCTTGTCTTGAGAGAAGCAACTCTTGCCACAAAGAATCCAACCGAGGGCAAATTGGCGACCAAATGGGAGGGGCCCTCGTGGTGAAGGCCCTACGGCCGCACTTACCGACTTCAAGATATGGATGGCGAGACCTTCCCATCCACGAATCTTGAACATCTGAAGCGTTACTATCAACGAATCGTTACTATTGTATTGTCAAAATTGTTGTCTTTTCCCTTTTTCAATAGATAATACAAACATCGAGTCGAGTACCCACTTTCTATAATTGAACTGTCTGAATGTAGCTTGCATGATACTTTCATTTGCAGCGACACTTTCAAAAGCCTCGGTCAGGCTGGCGCCCACAAAGCCTCGGCCAGACCAGGCACTTTCAAAAGCCTCGGTCAGGCTGAGCACCTACAAAGCCTCGGCGGGCCAGGCACTTTCAAGCCTCGGCCGGCCAGACCGAGCACTCAAAGCCTCAGTCAGACCTGAGCACTTTCAAAAGCCTCAGCCAGACCTGAGCACTTTCAAAAGCCTCAGCCAGACCTGAGCACTTTCCAAACCCTCGGCCAGACCGAGCACTCAAAGCCTCAGTCAGACCTGAGCACTTTCAAAAGCCTCAGCCAGACCTGAGCACTTTCACAAGCCTCAGCCAGACCTGAGCACTTTCCAAAGCCTCGGCCAACCGAGCACTCACAGCCTCAGTCAAACCTGAGCACTTTCAAAAGCCTCAGCCATACCCGAGCACTTTGAAGCCTCGGCACTGAGCACAGGCACTTCCAAAGCCTCGGTCGAGAACCGGACTTCCAGCGAGCCAGACCTGAGCACTTTCAAAAGCCTCAGCCAAACCTGAGCGCTCAAAGCCTCAGTCAGACCTGAGCACTTTCAAAAGCCTCAACCAGACCTGAGCATTTTCACAAGCCCCAGTCAGACCTATGAATGAAAGCTCATAAAGCAAAACACTCAGTCATGATCTGACGCTTCACCACAATTTCAAAATAATTTGACACTTAGTCATATTTTAAAGATACTCTCCCATACTTCATTTGCAAATCACATCTTCAACATTACATTTCAGTCTACTTTTTCAAGGTAATTTGACACTTAGTCATATTTTAAAGATGCTCTCCCATACTTGATTTGCAAATCACATCTTCAACATTACATTTCAGTCTACTTTTTCAAGGTAATTTGACACTTAGTCGTATTTTAAAGATGCTCTCCCATATTTCATTTGCAAATCACATCTTCAACATTACATTTCAGTCTACTTCCATGCTCATTCAATTTGCAACATTACTTTCCAGATTCTCCCCACACTTAAACAAATTTGCTATTTCACTCTGTATTAGAAAATTCCTCATCCTATTTTGACTTGGATTTTGGCATGACTTTAGTTTCACCTTGCTCTACTCCCTGGCACAAGCATTTGCTGAAAACATCAGTGCACAAAATAATCACAAGAAAAACAAACCAAGACCAAACCGACACAAGGGGAAATATACTGAAATCATCAACTAGAACCATAAGTGTCATTTTATTCATTCAAAAATGTGTGTACAAATTACTTACATCCCTTCCAAAAAAAAAAAAAAAAAAAAAAAAAAAAAAAAACACAAACACAAACACAAACAACCAAACAACAAAACAATGAACCAAAACTCCTAAGTCTACTCATCATGCAGATCACTCCTCCTCCTCGCTCGAAATGAGGTCAGCTTCTTCAATCCCTCGTCCCAAGGGTGCAGGCTCGTCATCTTCTTCAATCACCACACTACTCGGTCTAAGTCTGAAAGCGGCTCCTCACCAAGGCTTGAACATCTTCAACCGTGTCCCAAGATTTCACCATTTCGTGCTTGTAGTAGTCGATTCTTGAAGCTGTGATGATTTCAGACTCTGTCCTCACCCGACCTGCCTCGATGACCCAAAGACCCCAGACCATCCCAGCCTAAGTGGCGCCATCTGCATCATCGCCACTGAATTGGAGACCCTTTGAATTGTGCAACGCTGACGTCTGGTCGAGGTATTTGCCGCCTTTCCGAGGCCGCCTCGCCTTCACCGTCCTCTTCTTTTGAAGGATCTCCCTCTCAGAGGCTACCCTTGCCCTTTCTGCCTCCAACTCCTTTTTCAGAGCCTCACCCGCAGTGGCTGCCCTCCTCTTCTCCTCATCCAGCTCCTTCTGCAAGCCCTCCCTCTCTGCCTGCACCTTCCCCCTCTCTACTTCTAACTCCCTCATCCATCTCCCCTTCTCCTCCTCTGCCTTGGCAAGTCCTTCCTCCACCTCTTTCTGCAGAGCTTCCACCTTAGCATCTGCATCATCCCTCTGCCTGACGAGATCTTCATTATTGATCATGGCCTCCTCATGCCGCTCGATCGAAACAGCACAGGCCTTTTGGGACTCCTCTAACTTCTTCTGCTCACCAGCCAACTGGAACTCGAGCGACACAACCCTGCGGCGTGTGTCCTCCAACTCCGACTTGACAGATGGCAGCTCAGGTGGCGATCTTCCATGTAGCACTCTCCTTCTTCAGCTTGGTGAGGTCTGCCTTGGCCTCTTCAGTCCTAATCTTGGCCGCCGCAGTTTTCCTCAGCAGGGTCCCTGCCAGGGTGGTTACCTCCATTTGGGCGGAGCATAGCCCCCTGAACAGGTCCGCCTCACTGAAGCCAGCGGCTGAGCTCAGCGCCGACTCCTCCACCACCTTCACCAAACGATCTGCAACCGCCTTAGCTGGGCCTCCGTCTCCCTCCACCCTTTCACAGCGCGGGGACCCAGCTGGAATTAGATTCGCCGACCTTTGTTCAGGACCCCCTTGGGGTCGTTCCTCCAACCTTTGTTCAGGACCCCCTTGGGGTCGTTCCTCCAACCTTTGTTCAGGACCCCCTTGGGGTCGTTCCTCCAACCTTTGTTCAGGACCCCCTTGGGGTCGTTCCTCCAACCTTTGTTCAGAACCCCCTTGGGGTCGTTCTTCCACCCTTTGTTCAGGATCCCTGCTCCCCACCCCTATGCTGATCGTAGCCCTCACTGGCACAACGTCCCTAACTTGAGAGGACACGTCCACCACCTCTGCGACGACCACCCTTTCTGCAGTCTCCTCCGCGATCGGGGTCTCCTTCATCTTTTTCGGCCTAACCTTCTCTGCAGCCCCCTCTGGGGCACTTCTCTTCTTCTTCTTCTTCTTCTTCTTCTTCGGACCCTCTCCTTCCTCCCTGGCCTTCTCCTTCACAGGATCCACAGGGAGCTTCTGCGGCTGGAAAGTACTTAGGTCCTTCCCTCCCAAAGGCTTGGGACGGGGTCGAATCCTCTCCTTGTAGCGGTTGGCGGTCGGTCGGCTTGAGCCTCTTTGAACTTCGAGCCTTTACCATAGTGGCACGATCCTCCGCCTCTGTGCTCTTCTTGGCCTCCAACTCCGTCGGTCGAGGTCCCCGTCGGTTCTGAATCAACCCGCTTTGAAACAACGCGACGGTGAACAAGCTCGTCCCACTTAACTTTTCCTCTCCTCCACTCCTTCACCTTCTTTACTCTCTCTCCACCGCCGCACCCACCTTCGACTCCACAAACTTGGTTGGCACCTTCCACGTCGACGACTCGGCCCACTTGAGTTGGACACGTAGAACCACTGGGCCTCCAACCTTGATCGAAGTTGGTTACCCAGCCACCAAACCCTTCCCCGCCACGGCCTGCAGGGTTACCCAAGTCTCCTGCTGCCCTGAAGCTTTGTAGCAGCAGAAGAACTCATCCTTGTCATGGCTCGCCCTTGACGCCTTTGGCGGGCGCTTCGAAGATAGCAAAATCTTCCGCATTGGGCATTAGCTGCCCTGGTGCCACCTCCAAGTGGTTGAGCACATCCACCACGATCTGCGGCAGTGGCAATCTCAACCCGCCCTTCAGCGCCTCCTCGTAGAGGGAGAACTCCCCTGGCCTGACATCAGACGGCCTCTCCGCCGACTTTGGCAGCACCAACTCCACCTCCGCCGGAATCTGGTACCTTTCGCGGATAGCCTCCAATTCCCCCGCCGTAATAATGGACCTGTCAGCCCTTGAGTGCCAGTGATCCGGTCCCACCTGGCTGATTGGTTGGTATTGCTATCACGGGCGGAACCATGAGATCGCACTGCTGGTCCCTCCACTACTGACCAGATTCTGCGCCAACTCCTGCGTCGTCCTCTCCCGAGAGGATCCACCTCACACCCCCAGCCTTCTTGAGCCATGTCTATGGCGTGTTCGTGTATTGCTTCCGATGCAAGAAAGTTGCAAAAATGTCGCAAAGGGGTATCGTCAGAAACGAAGGAACTAATACTTCGAATATTTTGAGTTTTTGTAAAGAAATAGGTGAATCGTATGATACCAAAAGCCCACGGTTTGCCCGTATTCCAAGGATCCAAATTAATTTTCGCCAGTTTGAAAACTTTTCAAATCATCCGCCAAAACTGTATCATCAATGCCCTGACGCTTCACTCCTGATCCAACGCTTGATGTTCCCTCGAAATCAAATCGCCACGTGTATGGTCCAGATACCGACTTCGCCTCACCTTGTCTTTTCCACTTCAAATCGCCACGTGACACGCCGCCTCTTGAGCCGCTTTCACTTCACGCCGCCTCACGCTCGGCCACCACCGGCCTCACGCCGCTCGGCCTCACGCCGCCTCCCTCACGCCGGCCACGCTGACCTCGCCTCGCGGCCCCACCCCGCTCGGCCTCCTCACGCCGCTCTCACGCCGACCTCCGCTCGGTCACCCTCGTGGTCGGCCCCACTCGGCCTCCCTCACGCTCGGCCGCCACGCTCGACCTCTCCGCTCGGTCACCTCACGCCGGCCTCACCCCACTCGGCCTCCCCTCACGCTCGGCCTCACGGTCGGTCTCCCTACTGGTCGGATTCATCTCCACTATTATTATTCCTTTGTTGGACTAAAGCACTTTCGGGAATGGGGACTCTTGACAGGATAGGCCCACAAGGACCACGCCCACCATGAGTAAACCCAAGCCCACCATTTAGACCCCATTACACAACCGGTCAAGAAAAACCAGTGGAGGCCAATCGAGCAGAAAGGCCAATGATGTTCGGACACGTGGCGGTGCGAATCAGGCCATATCGTGACAAAGATCTGCAAAGTTATTGCCACAGCACATCACCATTAATGCAATCCATCACCGCATTTATTACGACAACACCCCTCAGCCGGAATGGCGCCCCCTCACCCTGAACAAGACGAACCACGGCGCAAGCTTTCGGCGGGAAGGTCAGAACGGCTAAGACAGCGAAATGATTACCAGAGGATATAAGCAAAGCTGGAAGACAAGAGGAAGGTTAAGTTTTTTACCCCCTCTCTCTCTCTCTCTCTACATTTTGTCCATCACCTTCTCTAATTCACACACCGGAGGGTTCGCCGGGGGACTACCCCGTTCCCCGATTGGACTTGCGTGCAGGTTATCCAGTGGGCTTGAGGAGCTTGGATCGGTCTAGCCCATTCACGAGGACTCACTGTATTATCAAGAGTAATCCAATCTGAGTTAAGCTAAAATTCTTTGGGAGTATGTTGGATAAAATCCCAAGAAATACGATCCTAAGCTTTTTCAAGATCAATCTTAAGAACCATTCCACCAGTTTTACCTTTCTTATTTCTAAGGGTGCGAATAATTTCCTGAGTTTAGGATATAATATCATCAGTGGTAGTTCTACCTGGGATGAAGCTACTTTGGTTGGGGCTAATAAGGTCAGAGAGGGGCCTGATTCTATTAACAATGATTTTGGTGATGGTTTTGTAGGTCACATTGCACAAGCTTATGGGTCTAAATTGCTTAATAGTCTTAGGATTATTCAGCTTGGGAATTAAAACAATTTGAGTTTCATTGACCTCCTTAGGGATGCTCTTGTTAGAAAAACATTGTTGGACAAAGTTGCACGTAGAAGGTCCCACAATATTCCGATTTTTATGATAGAAAACAGCTTGCAAGCCATCCTTTCCAGGTGCTTTAAAGGCTTTTATGTCTTTAATGGCATTTCAAATTTCATGATTGGATATGGGGGCTTGAAGTTTATCATTATCTTCTCTAGTGAATCTAGTGTTTTTGGGCTTTTTGTCTATGCTGATCTGGTCCTAGTTAAGATTTTTCTACCCACCACAGTTCTTATGAATGACTATGCAGCACAGTTTCGTTGAGGCAGTTGTGAAGTATAAACCGTGTGCTCTTGGACGTTTGCATTTGTATCTTTGTTTGAGTTTGTTTAAACTTAGAATTCATTTTGGAGTTCCAAATTCCCTTCATGCTTTAGCAACAAAATAAAAATTTGAAAAGAGGTTTTCAACAGTTTTGCAGAAGACATATCATACGCTTTATCTTCCAAAAAATTGTATATTGAGTGTGTAAAACACGGAAAGACTTGTCCACCTGCCTTCAAAATCATCACATTGTGGCCATATTGAACATGTCATTAACTAGAATTATTCTTGAGGCTGGTGCTTATTATACTCCAAAATAGAACAATAATTGTAAAGATAGTTTGGTTTTTCCTCAATTACAGAAACTCTCAACAATCTTCAAACTTCAGTGAAAATAACTTATTTGGTTGATATTAAAGGTCTTACTTCATGATCAGTAGCTTGGGATTGTAAATTGTCCTCTAATATAAAAAGAACTCTTCATTTCAGGGCTTTGGTATGACGGAAACTTGTGGAATTGTTTCAGTTGAGAATCCAAGAGTAGGTCCTCGACATTCTGGTTCAGCTGGAATGCTTGTCCCAGGAGTGGAATCCCAAATAGTCAGTGTAGATACTGTAAAGCCTCTTCCTCCCAATCAGTTGGGGGAAATATGGGTTCGAGGAGCTAACATGATGCAAGGTATGGTGTTGCTTATTTTTGCCTGTATGATATTTCCTTTTGGGTCTTCAGAATGCAAGTATCCATATAATTCAAAAAAGAAGAAAAAAACAAAAATGGAAAAAAGTGAGATTAAAATTTGTTTTGCTGAATAGTTGTCTTCTCAATTTTATAGTAGGGAAGTTGAGGAGAGTACATGGATGACAAAATCAGATGGTTACAATGGTCTAATGTAACTTGGCTGTCACAGAATTTTGTATTCCTATATGGATGGATGGATAAGATATCTGATGTTTTGTTTTTTTCTTTTCTTTTCTGTTTTGTATTGATGAGGAGTTGGAGATAGAAAGAGATGGAGACAAAGAGAGGTGATCAGAGAGGATAGAAGAAAGAGATTTAGGTGAGGATAAGAATAGGAGATAAGAAACAGAAAGAGAGAAAACAAAGAAGGGAAGGAGGAGAATGAAAGACGAAGAATTGAGAGAGAGAGAGAGAGAGAGAGAGAGAGAGAGAGGAAATTACAGCTCTTCCAAACATTTCTTTTATTCATTCCCCAAGAATTCATTCGCTTTTGTCTTAAAAGGTCTTACAAACCCCTAATGACAATTATTTACCATATTAAAATCCTAAAAATATCTAAATGTAAGAAAAAAACAATACAATTAAACAAGTCTTAATTTTAATAACTTAATGACAATCTCAGTGTCAACCTTGCATTATTCCCTTCTTGTTGGAGAAAACTTGGACTCTAGTTTCATGGATTTTTATGCTTGTTACCTTAGTATTGTCTTGATGTCTCCAATGGATCTTATGATCTAGTACCGAACTAAAGAAGAGGGGAGAGAGACAGAGAGAGCAAAGCTCTTCACAATGTTTCAACTTTTGTTCATTCTCTAAGACCTAATCTGTTTTTTTCCTAAGAGGTCGGGCCTTACAAAACCATAATAACAAGTAATTGTCATATAAAACTACCTTTATTCCAGTAGTTCATTTATGCCTCTTTTTCTTTCTTTTTTTCTTTTTTTCTTTTTTTAATCTAAAAATAAGAAAATACTAAAATATGATTTAAAATCTCAATTAGTAACATGTGAACTTCGCATCGACTAGGCCGTATGATAATTTCTGGTTTTCATCTTAGAAGAGGTGTTAATGATGCCAGTCTTCAGGTCCTAAGAGATATACACTGTAACAGAGCATATTCATTTGGTTGCTGGGGAAAGCAGAATGGTGCTATATGATGTGCCAATGGAAATATAATGCAAGGACCGAATTCTTTAATTTTGCAAGGTGGCCAATATTGTGTTTGGTAATTCTGTTTAGTGACTCGATCATTGAAGGTCCTTTTTGAGCAAGAGCCTCTTGAATGAGATGCTGCAGGAGAACTTTTTTCTTTTCTTTTCCTTCTCTGATGTACTGTTTATTGCCTTGCCAGCACAGTGTTTTTCTTTTCGGTTGGTTGTTAACAAGTTACAATACTAGTGGTGGTTGATGGTACATTGTATTGCTTTTTTCTTCTCTCTTTTTGAGTTGTTTTTTCTCACAAGACCCACATGTGCGTGAGATCATTTTAACAGTTGCTAATTGTTACCTTTCTTTCTTCTAATTGCATTCCACCGCTGTTTTGCTTGCAAGCTCAAGCCATTTTTTTCGTATTAACTTCAAGAAGATCTAATACCATTTTAAAATTCATTTTCAGGTTATTTTAACAATCCACAAGCCACCAAACTCACTATAGATAAGCAGGGTTGGGTACATACAGGAGATCTTGGATATTTTGATGAGGATGGACAACTGTTTGTCGTTGACCGAATTAAAGAGCTCATCAAGTACAAAGGATTCCAGGTAACTTGTTTAACTATAACTTGTGAAGCATTCTTCGTTCAGTAGTTTTGTTTTGTTTTGTTTTTTTTTTTTTTTTCTAGTTTTTTCTTACAAATATTTTATGTACTCTTTTTCTCATTTGAAGAAACAAGTCCTGCAATTAATAAGTTTGCTGAGTGCTTCTTGTCTTGAGTAGGATTGTTCTCTTATACATGCTTCTTGTATTTTAAATTTTATGTTATCCTCCTAGAAAACTTCACAAGAGTGAAAAACAGGGAAGTGCGTGACGATCATGTTTTTATTTCCTTTGTTGATTCTTGCTAGGTTGCACCAGCAGAACTTGAAGGGCTGCTTGTTTCTCACTCTGAAATATTAGATGCTGTTGTCATTCCGTGAGTATACATACTAAATTTTCTACTAAAATATCTCATCTCTCTTGAAAAATTATATCAACCTCTATCTTGTAAAGGCCTCATTGAAGCTTAAGGAATCTTCTTCCTTGTAGGTTTCCTGATGCTGAAGCTGGTGAGGTCCCAATTGCATATGTTGTCCGCTCTCCCAACAGTTCACTGACTGAAGAAGATGTGCAGGAATTTATTGCAGACCAGGTAGGGTTACAGAAAAATGATCAATCATTCTTAAATAGTAGATCAAGTGCCCAACTCTAAATTTCTAGTGATCTTTAGAAAGATTTCTTCAGGGATTTGCCATAACCTGAAAATTAGCCTATTGCATAACAGTAAATAAAATGTTGTTTGACAAAATATTTGTTCAGCTTTCACTACCGGATCTGATACCATTTTACCAATGAGCTATGAAGCATGGATACAGATATAGATTTGGGATACATATACAATATGATATGGATATGTCGATATAACAAATCATTCAAAAATAAGATGTGGTACACCCAAGATCCAATCGTAATATATACACACACATATATACTTAAGCTCAAAGAATGGTGAGAAACAAATTTTAGGAATCAGGTTCTATATATAATTTGAAATGAGCATGTCTTCTTCCATAACCAGTCATTTGCTCGCCGCGTATTAGATCAGTGCTGACCAACATTGAATGGATGATCCTCTGCTCAATTTTTTGCCTTGTGACAAAAAAGAATGCCAGTTCAGTTTCTAATTATTGTTTCGTTTGTTTGACTATGATCATGGAGAAGACTAGAAAGTGTAATGTTTTGGCGTTCAATTTCTGTGGATCTTGTTTTTGTTCTTTATTATTGCTGTTATTAACCAATTTCTTTTCTTGCCAATTCAAAGGAAACCAAGATGCTAAATTGTATTCAATATTTGTGTGTTGTTCAGGTTGCACCATTCAAAAGATTGCGGAGGGTAACATTTGTAAACAGTGTTCCAAAATCAGCTTCGGGGAAAATCCTCAGAAGAGAGCTCATAGAGAAAAATCGATCCAAGCTGTAAGGTTGTTTCAATTTTGTATGAAACTCACAAATATACCCTGTGCTTGCTTATAATTCTTGAAGGCGCTCTTTTAAATCCAAGTTTGGACCTATCTTTTTAAAGATTGAATATGATGATGTATAAGTCTCCAATAGATACTATTTGAAATTCAATAAATCTGGTAATCCAGATTTATCGAGGTGGTTGTATGGTAGAGAAATTTGTGAAGGGTAAAATCTATATATAGAATAAATCTGAACCATAAGATGATAATTCCATATAATTTCTGGATAGTTAAGTTTAAATTTGTAATATTACTATTTGAAATTTGTTATTTTGAATAAACATCATCTCATTTCTTGTACTTTCTAAGGGCCCGTTTGTTTTCAGAAGTAGAATAGAGAGGATTGATAGTGAGGGAATTAATAGTGAGAGGATTGATAGTGAGGGGATTAAGTAAAATTGTATTTGTTTTGATAATAGTTGTCAGGATAGGGATTGTTAAATTATTTTTATATAAAATAAATATAAAATAATAAAACAAATAAAAAAAATACAAAAACATTAAACATTAATGTTTTAAAAAAAAATGTCCAAACATATAAAAAATTTTAAAAAAATAAAAATAAAATAAAAAATTTCCAGAAAAAAATAAAACAAATAAAACAATGATTTTTACTTAACAAAAAATACAAAAAATTAAACATTAATGTTAAAAAAAAATGTCCAACATGTAAAAAATAAAAATAAAAATAAAAAATTTCTAGTCCGCCAGACTATTTTTCTAATACCAAGTCCTGAAGGCCCATCTGAATCTCCTTGGGGAGGCCCATCCTAATCCGGAGTTCACTATCAATCCCTTTCTCATTTCTCAAAACAAATACAATATTAGTGGGTCTCATCTCACTACTAATCCCAATCCCCCTTCTAACTCTCCAAACAAACGAGGTCTAATTTCCACCACCACCACACCTATCTCACCCTAAGACACCAACACCACAAACACCATCTTTAACCCATCACCATTATCGTAATCACCATCATTCTTTCATTATCATCATCGTCTCTATTATCACTGTCACCTATTTCTCTTTACAACACAACCACCACAATGACAATCACTCCACAACCACCGCCCAGCACTACCACAACACTGCAACTACACCACTACAAAACAATCGTTGTTGTCATTACACAATCACCATTATTGGCATCATCAGCATTATCATTACATACTCCACCATTCTACCACCAACTTCAACACTACTATCACTATCGAGGACACTAATTATTAACCCCTACCACAATATGAATAATAAGGTCAAGTTTAGTAAGTTGTCAAAAAGTTAAAAAGTTATTCAAAAAATTAAAAAGTTATCACTATTCACCAAAAGTTAAAAATTATGGCTGCACAATTTTCAATCCTAATTTTTCCCTACACACTAATTTATATAATTTTTTAATACACATTTTTTCATAAAAAGTCAAAAAGTTAACCCAAACATCCATATTTTTTTTCTCAATTTTTTAGTCTAAAAAGACAAAAAGTACACTTATTTAGAACACTCTATTAAAAAGTAATAAATATCAAATTTTAATTTGTATATATCACACGACATTTTTAGTACATATTAAATAATTTTTTCAGATTAAAAAATTTAATATTAAATTTTTAATACTAAATTTTAAAATTTTCAATTTTATCAAGCGTCACCTAACTAAATTAAATAATTTTTTTTCCCTATTAGGTTTATCCCTTCACGTACGCTCACCGTGCACGTTTCAATTCGTATATATTTTTTTACTTTGTTAGTAATATTTTTATTTTTTATTTTTATAAATTAAAATAATTTTTTAAAAAACCCCCATCTAACAATCACCTTTCTAATTGTACAAGATCAAATTTAAAAAATAACACATTAAATATGTCCATAAAATTCTTTAAAAAATTAATATTTTAGTACTAAAATTTTGTATTCACTATTTGCAAAATACATCCTTTCTATTTGGCACTTTTCTTAAATTTTTTTTTTTTTAAATCACTTTATTTGGTTTGAAATTTTCAAAAACAATTTTTCGAGTTTTCAATTCATATTTTTATATTTTTAGTGATTTTTAAAAGAAATATTTTAATCAATTTTTTTTTTAATACTTTTTAGAGTCACTTAATCTTGACATACTTAAAAAGTATAAAATTTGTACAAAAAAATTCGTTCAATAAAACAAAATACAAAAATGTATTGAATTTTACTTTTTGTATTATAAAAAAATTTTACAAATATTATTTTTTAAGTATATCTAGATTGAGTGTATCTAAAAAATAAAAATATTTCTTAAAATATTAAAAAAAAATCACTAAAAATAAATAAATAAAATATGAAAAATAAAAAATTCAATTTTAAAAAAAAACATAGATAGCCAAATAAATTACTAGTGTGAAATACACAATGCTCTTTCTTTATCAGATAGGCTAGAAGAAAAATAAATAAATAAATTTACACTGTTTTGTTATTTTGTATTTCATTTTTTTTAGCAATAATAAGCCATTAGTAGTATGCTATATATGCATCCTTTATACTCATTAGGGTATTCCATAAGACTTCAATTCTAATCCCGTAAGGATCACCATAGCCATGATTTAGCATAAATGATATTTGAATAAACCTCTCCAAACAAACAAAATTAAATGCATGCAGTTCTATATTTCATTTTTTAATTAATTCAAAAATGACAATTTTCATTTCCTTCAAATTCTCTAATACATAAAGAATATATCATCATTCACCTTAGACAATAATTGGCTACAATACCCTTGAATGTGTTTTTTGCATCAGCAAAGCCCTCCTCTGACTTGCTGATGTTTGAGAAATTTAACGAGGCTTTTATGACATAATTAACAATTTATCCTTCATAAATATAAATTTTGAAGTTGGTACGAATCTTTGCTCTACATAATTAGAAAATTACAAGCAATGTATAGTAACTCTAGTAAAAAATCATTAGGAGGTGATTACCTGTGATCACATTAATTTTAAACCCAAGTTTGAAAAGGCCAGATCCACGCTTACCTGAGCAAAAATTCGGAAGTGAATTTACATTCAGATATTTTTCGGAAGATGCATAATTCAAAGAAGAACCACTTGAATTAACAAAAATAAATAAATAAATAGAGAGAAATAAAAAATAGAAGACATTTAAAAACTTCCTAAACTCACCAATAACCATATGCATGACAACACTCACTTTAATCCGCAAGCGTCGACCTATTCTATGGGCACTAAGCTGGATAAATATTAAAGTCTTTTTTGAGAATAGTTTACTTTAGTAATTTTAATTTTTTATTAAAAAAATATATAAAAAAATAAAAAAAAATAATATAATAATTTAAAATGATTTTTTGACTAAGACTGAGACTTAAGTATAACAATTAATATCAATAATAATTGTATTATTATTATTCAAACGCCCAACTGCAAAGGACAACACATTGGCATGTTGACTCCGTTCTGAAATCTTTAAGTGCTCCCCTCATCCACGTGTGCTATGTGAAAAATCCGAAATGTATTAATAATTTTATCAAAAAAAAGATGGTAAATTACAAATATATTCTTGAGATTTGCTTAAAGTTTATGATTTGAAAAATTATAAATATCTTTTTGTTAGTATTTTTTTTAACAGAATTAACTACAAAAATAAAATTCATAATTGATCTCCTATACAATTGACATGGGTAGGCCCACAAGGACCACAACCCACCGTTCAAACCCCATTGCATAACCCGGTTGGTAGAACCGTTATTATGACAAAGACATCACCATTAATGCACCCCATCACAAAGATTGGACAACACCTCTCGAATGCCTCTCCCTGAACAAGACGAATCACGACGTAAGCTTTCGGCGGGAAGGTCAAAACGGTTGAGACAGCGAAATGATTACAAAAGGATATAAGCAAAGCTCGAGGACAAAAAGAAGGTTAAGTTTTCCATCTCCTCTCTCTCTCTCTCTCTCTCTCTCTACATTTTGTCCATCACCTTTTCTAATTCATACACCGGAGGGTTCGCCGGGGGACTACCCCGTTCCCCGATTGAACTTACTTGCAAGTTACCCAGTGGGCTTAAGGAGCTTGGATCGGTCCAGCCCATTCACCAAGACTCACTGTATTATCAACAATAATAAAATTATCTAAATTATTAATTAAAATATATTTCTAACATCATTAAAAATTATTAATTGATTTCATGATTTATTAATAAAATGGACGATTTGTTATGAAATAAGAATGTAATTTTTAAAATCACATGAGTAATTTATATTTTAATCAAATCTCAAATGGTGTCTTTGTAATTTATCACTAAAAAAAATAAAAATGAAGGTATAGTATTGCCAGCATAGTATTTATTCTGATGATTAATGCTTCGGACCCCCAAGGAAGTGGCGTGCTGGAATTGGTTAAAAAAAAATTGTTTTTCTTTCTTTTTTTTTTTTTTTTAAAGTTTCGGCCAGTGAGGACTCGCCACCTCACTGGGGGTCTGCAGCGGGACTGTTATTCTGATAAAGTGCAAATTACGTCCAAAATAAATATCGACACTTTTTTTTAATATTTTTTTTATTTTTGTAGTTACTAAAGTGCGTAGGGATTGCCTAAATGTTTTCTACTCGGTTAGTTTGCTTAGGGTCCGTTTGGAAAAATGGTTGTGCCTAAAATAGTCACAAAAAATAAAATAGGTTATTTTAGTTACAACAAACAAAACATCACATCTAACTCATAATCGTTACATTCTTTTCTCACAAAAAAAGTCAAAAAAACCAAAAAACTTTTCCCAAATCAAACTTTTTAGCCCAGGCTAAAATAGCTAAAAAGTCAAAAAGCTAACACACTTCCCAAACCAACTGTAACTTTGTGGTGTCATAATGGCCTCATTTGGTAGAGCTGTGAAAAAGTGATTATAACTTATAACTATGAATATAAGCTGATTTTTGAATTATAAATTAAGAGTTGTTTTGGGAAGATGGTAAAAAGTGATTTTTTAGCTTTTAACTAAGCTTTTGGCTTTTTTAGACAAATGATTTGAGAAATTGGTAAAAAGTGACTTTTGACTTTTTTTATTAATATTTGTTTATAATGTCAAATCATAATGAAATGACCAAAGTATCCCTAGCCAATTGAAAAATTACACATTTTCACCCTTTCATTTTCCACCTATGGAGGGTAATTTCGTAATTTTTCTTTTAGCTTATAACCAACATCCCAAATCAATTTATGGCCAAAAAAAGTCACTTTTGCGTTTTGGTAAAAAGCCAAAACGCCACTTATAACTTTTTTTTCCAAATTGAGCCTAAGTTTCTCTTCTCTCATTCAAAGAATAAGTTGATTTTTGACTTACAATAAGTTATAAACTGTATTGTTAAGCTGAACCAAACACATCAAAATAACTTAAATTAAATTACAAATTAAAATAAATTAAAAATAAAACTTACCAAACAGGACCAATAAGGCAAAATGTGAAGTGGGTTAATGAACTACGGACTATTAGTTTTGGCATCACATCAAAGATGTTCCAACATTTTACGCAACAAATGAAATGGGAGCACCACCATTACATCAATGAGAGCAAAGGGAAGAAAAAAGAATAATAATGTCATGGAATTCACACACTATTATGTAAAATGTTTAATAATTTATCATTATAACCTAGTCAAACAATGTGTCATTATAGTTTTAAATAAGGACAAATTATAAATCAATGTATTTTTTTCAAAAAGAAAAAAATCAAATTATTGAATTTTTTTTATTAATCTATAATTATTTTGTAAAAATTCCACTGATATGGAAGTTTTCCTTTAAATAATGGCATCGGTAATATAACCATATATTCATTGATAACTGACATTATTCAAAATTTAGGTAAATTATTAGTATAAGATGATTAATTCAAAATCAATCCCACCGCCTATTAGTTGAGACACACCAACAAACCTCATAAAAGATGAGGGGGAAATTACCCCTCAATAGAAATTTGAAAAAAATATTACATTATACATATAAGTGGAAAATTTTATAAATTTTAATTATTACTATTAATAAAATTTATCATTAATTTATAATTATTTTTAAGTGATACCTGATCTGAAATTCCTCCAAAGACGATTCTATTTATATTTTAGTATTTGTTACACTGTTTTTTGGTCAACAAGGGGAAAATTGTAATGAAAATCTCACAGGAAATCTAGGATTTCAATTAGGCGTACCAAGTGCGATTCGAACGGTTTAAAAATAAAATTACAAATCGGATACTGAGTCAACAGATTGATGGATTGACAAATTAAGATTTGGAAAGTTTTTAGCGGATTGACTGATTAAAAAATATTCTAACTAATTATCATACATTTATATAATATATAATATTAATTCGTACAATATTTTTTAGATATATAACACAAAGTAATTCTACATAATATATTTTATATATAATCACTAAATTATAATAAATTTCATATATTAAATCTCTCTCACATTTATTTTTACATTGATATTTCATTAAAAGTTAAAAAATATATATGTATTAACTATAACGAAACAGAATAATTTGATTGATAAATTATAAATTTTAAAATTTAAACTGTAGTGAACAATTAAAACTGTATAAATTAATATAAATCGATATGATTTTAACAAATTAGATAGTGTTTTACACCGTCCTAATTTCAATAATTGTGGCGTCTGCCTCTCCTCCTCCGCAGAATGATTGAAGCAGGAGATGTACATAGTCCTGTGTTAGATTGCAGCAGCCAATGATCTTTTTTATTATTGTTATTAAAATTAGAATAGAATAGATTCTTTTAACAAGTTAATTTTTAACTCATTTTAAGTGGTATTATCTTTAATATTTTTTATACGTTTTTTTTAAAAAAAATCAAAAAATTTAAAAAATAAATTTTTAATCATCTTTTTAAAATATTTCATTATATTTTTAATTATCTTTTTAAAATATTTCATTATATTTTTATGTGGTTCGGTTTTAATTCCTTGTAATCAATAAAATCAAGAACGTACACAATTATATATAGGGGTGTTTGGCAAGTAAAATTTTAAATTTTTTAGATTAAAATTTACAAAAAGATAAAATAAATTAAAATAATTAATAAGATAAAATATTACATCAAATTTATAAATATTTCACTTTTTTTCTAACAAATATCATATTCAATTAAAAAAAATTCAACCATTTTCTCAAACATAAAAAATTCAACCTATTAAAATAATTAACAACAAAAATAGCTTACAAACATAGCAACTTTCCAAACAACCACCTACACTCGTTGATAAATACTGAGAGATGAGAGATAAGTACAGGGGTCCAGTGATGCTCCTGTTACTCACCACAATGAGAGAAGAGATCATTAGGTGCTCTAGTCTTTGAAAGCCATCTTCATATTCATTGATGAATCTGTTTTAGAGAGAGAGAGAAAGAGAGAGAGAGGAGTTTGTTACCTTCACAAGCCCTCTTGAGAAACATGGATTTAATAGAGAGAGAGAGAGAGAGAGAGAGAAAAGTTTGTTACCTTCACAAGCCCTCTTGAGAAACATGGATTTAGTTGAGAGAGAGAGAGAGAGATTATGGAGTCTTCATACCTTGGCATGGAGAAGCCCATATTCGTTGACGGATCTAGTTTAATGTTGTGTTTGGTTGGGGGATTTGGAGAGGAATTTGGAAAGGGAAAGGAAAAAGGTGTGTGAAACTATGTGAAATATAGACATGATTTATTTACATTTCACCTACCTTTTCCATTTCCCTTTCCAAATCCCTCCTCAAATCCCCCAACCAAACACACCATAAAAGAGAGAAACAAGGACCAAGTATATATATATATATAAATGTATGTATGTAAGTATATTGATAGATCTCTCTGTTTCTCTCAGTGCTCCCTCACTTTCCCTTCGCCCACAATCCAACCCCGAATCTCTCCCAGACGCACATCACTGAAGAAGACTGCAAACATATATATATACCAAAATGGCATTCACCTGCATATGAACCTGCACCTCATCATCAATCATGATTCTCTCTCTCTCTCTAACAAACAATTTACTGCCCCAATATTCATGAGCTATATATATATATATAGAGAGAGAGAGAGAGAGAGAGAGAAAGAGAGAGAGAGAGATATGGTGTGTATATCAGGTGCAGGTGCAAATGCAGATAAAGGCAACATATTGGCTTCTTGCTGCCGCTTGAAAATATGCTATGTGCAATTTGATTACCAAAAGACTTCCCAACTGTGTTAGGAGATAATTTGCATTCATAACCTCTATATATATACCCATTCTTCTTTTATAAGCAAAATTTATCACAATTCACTGTCCCATTTTTTTATTCTTAGTTTTATCCATAAGAGCATATCCTAAACTTATTCTTTTTTTTTAATTAAATTTGAGTAAAAATTTGTATTAAAAGCTTCATCTAATACTAACTATTACAACGCTAAATTTTCAATTTTCATCAAATAACCGGTTGAACAAGAGGACATAATGTAAATTTTCTTCACTTTTTTTCCAATCCAGTGGTCTACCCGGTTGATCGGCTAGTCATCTATTCGGTCGTCTACCAACAATTATATGCGAGATTTAATGAAAAATTAAACACTCCCTTGATTGATGAAAAAAATAGGACTCCTTTCATTTGATACCAGTTTAGTGAAACAGTTAAAATGTCATTTCTATTAAATTTTGATAAAAGATTTAAGTTGGAGTTGGAGCTGATCTAATGCACTTTCTAATGAATTTCTATTCTTACAAAAATAAATAAATTAAATAAAATAATTTGAAGACCCAATTTGTTTTTTTTTAATTTTTTTTGGGACTCTAAATTTTGTACTAAAAATTGTCTCTTTACCAAACCCTGGTAATGGTCCTGTTTACAGTGGAGGCTAACTTATAACTTATCTTAAACACTTATACTTATAACTTCAAATTAAGGCGATTTCCAATTTATTCTCAAGCATATCCAAATTTCACTCACGAGAATAAGTGATTTACGACTTCACAAAGCTATAAGCTATAAGCATAAGTTAAACCAAACATATCAAAACAGCTTAAATTAAGCTGAAAGCTGAAAATAAGTGCTGACAAACAGGACTTATATATTATATTAGATTTAGGGGTGATAATTGTACAATTACATGAATTACACCATCCTATAAAATTCGTCTCCAAATAATAAGAGGTTCAAGAGATCATATGACTAATATCTCAATGCTACTAGATAATTTTTCTCACAATACAAAGGAAACTTTTGATTATCAAGTTAGTTTTGAGTATGGTGTGATTAATTGATGGATGTACTAGTGTGGTAATATCCAACTTATAAATTCTATTTACGAGTACAAAATTCTTGAGAATTTATTAAGAAATTCTCTTATGAATACTTGTATTTCAATTAATTTATAACATGTTCTTATATTTTAATAAATTTTATTATTTGGATATTTGATCCACTAAATCATAATTCTTATATTTAAGATATTTTATGAATAATTTTACCATTACAAGTATTTTTTGAACACTTAGCAATTTAGTGATGTGAATATTTATATTTGACAATGTGAATGATTACATCACAGAACATCCACACTGTCAATATGAACATTAATACACGTTTCACCCTATTAATATTAGGAATATTTTGATAATTATATTACTCATAAGACTTATTCAAACATAATAAAACAATGAAAAATTTACTATCAAGTCCTATTTTGATAAATAATAGTAGCTTAGATACTACTCACAAAATTTTAAACCCATAAGTCATTTGTTAACTTTATATAACCAATCCATCCTTACAAATTTTGATTGCTTTGAAAGAACCTTCGAATTCTTATATTTCAAAGCAATCAAAAATTTGTAAGGATTATCTTTCAAAGCAATCATCAATTATTTTCTCTCTCTAGTTTGAGAGCTTCTCTTTCTAAACTTTTCTCCCCCTAGGGTTTTCAAAGTTGTAGCTGCCGGCGGTGAGGGAGGGGTTTTCGGCGGCCTCCAACCTCCTCTCCCCTCCTCCTACCTGTAGACGTCCCCAAACGCATCCCGGGGGAAGGAGTGCGAATCCCCCCCGTTCTGGTTCGATATTGGGTCACTACAGTCCGAAGGACTCAAATGTCACGGTTCTCAATCTTGAACCGAAGAGTCCAAACCTGGCAAATCGTTTTGAAAATAGATTTTTTTGAAAGAAGTGCCAAACATGGACTGCTTCGCCAGATACAGAGTCGCCACCTAAATATTTTTAAATGAAAAATTTAGGAAACCCTGACTCGGTGCCAAAGGTCACGTGTCCGTCATCACCAAAGTTGCCTCGGCTCAGGAACTTGGGTACGATTGGGGAAGGTCACTTCGTGAGCACCCCCGCTCGCCCGGTCAAAGACCGGCCTCTACTAACTATGATATCTGATTTTGAAAACATTGCGAGTTCTTATTCCGGTTATTAGCCTAGGTTACTATGTGATGCGCACAGCATACAAGTATAGACTGAGTCGTCTGAATTGGAACAAAACAGTTCATGTTTGTTTGTGAAAATGGTTTGCTACTCGCAAGTAGGCTTAAAATGCGGATTTTGCCACCCTCAGGTGGGCTTAGAAAACATGATTTTGCCACTATCTAGTGGGCTTAAAACAAGCATTTGATGAATTGTCCAATCCAAGTAACTCAACCTCCACCCACGGGCATTCAAGGCAGTTATATCACATAAGCATTTAGCCTCATGGTAAGCATGCTATTCATGGCAACACTCACACGCATGCAAGGATGCTAAAGCATAAAACTCACCGAGTACTCCAAGCCAAAAACAGAAACTCATTAGAAATCATGCATGATCCTAAATATACAGAAATGCCTAATGCAACACATGCAAAGATGCAAACTATAGCAGGCTCGGCTATTCTAAACATGGCATGTGAAATGCTACAGCTATCAAGTATTCAATTTGTAATTGAAATACAAATGCAGTTTGTATGATGCGCCGAGCCCGGTGCATGCAAAACAGATGAATGATGCAAACATGTTATCATACTGTATGCTAATTAAAATATGCCCTATATCTAGCCATCGTAAGCGGGTAAATAAAAGGGAGAAAGAAATGGGGGTTGGAAGACATACATCACACTCACCCACACTTATTACAATTATGCCCTCGCACAGAAGGTCCGAATAAATAATACAGTCCGAAATGAAAGAATAATACAGTCCGAATATTACAGCCCAAATAATATACAAATTCCTAATTAATTATCAAATTAAATAAGAAAGCTGTAAAATGGCATGCAAGCCAGGGAGCTGCCTTGATTCCGCTTCGAATAATGAAATGATGCATGTTGGGCTGCCTTGCGCGGAAATCCACTGAGATGCCCCAATTAGCCTCTGTTTGCAATGTTTCTCGAAATGCGTGCCAAGTCCCGGAAAGTTGCTGATTCTTCATTTTGCTACAACAGAGAGCAGAAAACGGGCATAGCAATGTATTTCACAAATATATGCATGCCTCGATCCTCGTGCCACCAATCACGCATATCGATGCATGATGGCCGAGGAATCGAATTGCACAACTCAATATAGGATGAATGTACATGAATGCTACAACAAAACCTAACTCCATCACGGGTAATCCGGAGTGTCGGTGACTTGGGAATTGAGACCCGTTCCGTCACTCGGAGTACAAAATGTGCCTCGTTTTCCGTGCCCGGGCTAACTCCTATCCCGAACACAATGCAATATACATGATATGCATGAAATGTAGCTAGTATGCAATCCTGACATACACAATGCTATGAAAATGAGATGTCTCGAAATACGTGCACACGGGCACGCAAACCGAGGAAATGATCCTAAGGCATAAAATGGCATACGCAATGCAATTGGACTTACACTAACATGAGGGGGCCTCGGCCACACTCACATAAGAGGCCGGGATAAAAGTGAAGTGCCTCGAAATGCGTACACACGGGCACGCAAATCGAGGCAATGGCATAAAGGCATGAAATGACATGAAATATGATATACAATGAGACTAAAATGAGATGTCTCGAAATGCGTGCCCACGGGCACGCAAACCGAGAAAATGACATACGGAATGCAACAGGACTAAAATGAGATATGCGATGCAATATGGGCTTATACTAACATGAGTGAGCCTCAGCCACACTCACATAAAAGGCCAATGGATGAAAATAAGGTGCCTCGAAATGCGTGCACACGGGCACGCAAACCGAGGCAATGGTACTAAAATATGAAATGACACTCCAGATGCAAATTGGACTTATACTAACGTGAGAGAGCCTCAGCCACACTCACATAAGAGGCCGTGAGATGAAAATAAGGTGCCTCGAAATGCATGCACACGGGCACGCAAACCGAGGCAATGGCATACGGAATGCAATGATGCTAAAATGACATACAGAATGCAAAATGGACTTACACTAACATGAGAGAGCCTCAGCCACACTCACATAAGAAGTGAGGATGAAAATGAGGTGCTGAAATCGCATTGCGCACGCAAACCGAGACAATGACATAAAGGTATGAAATGGCATACACAATGAAAATTGGGCTTACACTAACATGAGAGGGCCTCAGCCGCACTCACATGAGAGGCCGATGGATGAAAATGAAGTGCCTCGAAATGCGTGCACACGGGCACGTAAACCGAGGCAATGGTACTAAAGTATGAAATGGCATTCCACATGCAGATTGGACTTATACTAACATGAGAGGGCCTCAGCCACACTCACATAAGAGGTCGTCGGATGAAAATGAAGTGCCTCGAAATGCGTGCACACGGGCACGCAAACTGAGGCAATGGTACTAAAGTATGAAATGGCATTCCACATGCAGATTGGACTTATACTAGCATGAGAGGGCCTCAGCCACACTCACATAAGAGGCCGTCGGATAAAAAATGAAGTGTCTCGAAATGCGTGCACACGGGCACGCAAACCGAGGCAATGGCCCTAAGGCACGAAATGACATGGAAAATGATATGCAAACATGCAAATGGAATTTCATCACTGAAATGTGGGGGAAAACAGTCCCGAAACATGGCAAAGATGCACCCGAAGTATGGAACGTTCCCGAAATGCGATATTAGGCGCCCGAAATGGCCTACAGCCATACTAAACATGCATAATTGGTACATGACATGCAAAACAGTAGCAAGGCAGCCTCAAAATAGCATTTTTTACAGTATAAAACATGGCGAAATAATGAGCATAGATAGGACAACAATGACATGCAAAAATGGGGGCCAAGAGAGGGGTATTGAAGCGAGTGATGTATGCGATGCTCAAACTGAAAATTTTCCTTCTAAAACACTGATGAGGGACCAAAAATATGCACATTTACAGTTTATGACAACCCTCAAATCAGTATGCAAACTTGCTGAAAATGTCATGCAAGAATGAAGCCAAAAAAGGCTAGAACATGAGGTATGCCAAACATTCATCAAACAGCCTTGGACCCTTAACAAAAGATGACAAGAAGGCCAAAATATGGATATTTTCAGTACTGATGATGGCCGAAAACAGAAGCTAGATAGGCCTAAAAAGCACGCAAAAATGGGGGCCAAAGAGGGATATAAAGACAAGCACAACATGGAGACCCCCAACAAGATTGATCCCTTCTACAATGTTGTAGAGGGACACAAAATAATCTTACTCACAGTTCATGACATGCTCCAAAACAGACTACATGTAGGTCAAACAAATCATGCAAATTTACGGTAAATATGAGAGATTATGAAGCAAGTGCATGATGGAGAGGCCAAATAGGGTTGAGCCCTTCTTCAATGTTGAATAGGGGCTCAAAGTATGCCCACTCACAGTTTACATTATGCTCGAAAACAGACTACTCATAGGCTAGAAAAAGCATGCAAAAACAAGGACAAAACATGGATTTAAAGCAAGTGGCATATGGAGCATGAAAACAAGGTTGAGCCCTTCTTAAATGTTGAAGAGGGACTCAAAATAAGCACAATATCAGTTCATGAGATGCTCCAAATCAGATCAAACATAGGCCAAATATTCAATGCAAAATAATGGCATATAAGAGGATATTGAAACAAGTGCAAGATGGAGGGCTCAAACAGGGTTGAGCCCTTGAACAAACATGAAGAATAGCTCAAAATAGACCTAGTTTCAGTTAAGGTCGGAGCCCAAAACAGTAAGAAAGTAGGCTTAAGAAATGAGGCAAGAAAGTGCTACAAAAGAGGGAATTTGAGACTTACCCTTGAAGACTACACTTTGGTTGCTTCTTGGCTTGAGTTTGTTGCTTCTTAGCCTCTGAAAAACCTTCCCTTGCTGCTGGAATGGAAGTGGTGAAGGTGGTGCTCGGAGATGATGAAGAAATGGCACCAAACTTAGGGATTTTGGAGGTTTTTGGAGAGGGAGATGTAAGCTAATGTATATGAGCTCTTAAGGAGAGTTTTTCTAACCCTAATGAAGGAGCTGGCCAGCCACTTATAAAGGCTAAGAAGGGGGTGTAAAGAGGAGAAATGCACCCAAGCTTTCCTCCCAAAATATCCCTGATACAAAGATATTTTGGAGAAACATTTATCTGATTGTAAAGTATGCATTGAGGGAGCATGGTACCATGTGCTTTTATCGGAGGTGGCCCGGCCACCCCCATGGCTTGACCAAGGGCAAAAATGGAAGTTTGGAATTGCTGGCCGAGCTCTACATATTGGTGTCCTCCCATGTCTCCTCTTCAAGGCTCTATGGTTGAAAATTGGCAACTCTGAACCAAGAGAAACAACAATCCACTTCTAGGAGAGGCTCAAAAATGAAAAGATGAATTACTGTCCGGCCATGTGTTTTTAGGGTCCTCCCATGTGTGTACAACACAAATATGTGGTTTTGGCTTGAAGAAAATGGCCCTAGGGTGTTCAACATTAGCCCTGGGAAGGCGGGGCGTCAGAGGAGCATAACTGGTTGCTGAGACAATTGCTGTCCTCCCACCCTCCAGTGACCTTCTTTATGATAAAACAGAGGTACCTGCCAAAATTGAACAAAAACCGATGCAAAACGAATGCTCGGGGCGAAACATGATTCGGGGTCTCAGCCGTACCAAGCACCGAAAGTGGTGTTTGGTCGAAGTGGTATCTACGACCCAGTGTCCCTCGAAGGGAGTAAATGAGATGTATGCGAAACCGGAGAAATCGGAGATGGTTGGGTGGTCCCGAGCCACAACTGGCCCGACGTTCAAAACCGAACCGACTCCGAAATGGGCAAAATGGCCTACGGCCGCGAAATGTAGCCCACGGCCACTGAGAGATGGTCTACGGGACCTCTCCCTCCCCTCAGGAAAAGAAACAGAGAAAACCGAGTCTGGTTCGCAAACCGAGACAAGGCACAGAAGAGAGTTCGAGAGTCCGGAGGCAGGGCGCACGGCCGCGACTCTGAGACTTCTGAACGAGCACGATATGCAACATCACCGAGCGCTCAACCGGTGACGTCTGAGTCTTAAAGTCGGTCAAAAATGGGGTGTCTACACTACCCCTCTTTTGCTCTTTCCTTTCCTTACTTTGTTTTCCCATAATTTGGAAGCTTGGGCTTCCCATCCTCTCCCTCCTTTGTGAGGTGTTTTTCTTCCATCCATTCACTTCGAGAGTGGCCTTCTCGGATCCGCGCCTTCACCGCCTCTTCTCCGCCATCCTCTTCATAGCCTGTTTCGCCAACACAAGATTCGTCTTCCCCGCCTCCTTCACCTCCCCTTCTCCATCTCCTCCGCTCTTTTCCACCATCTCTTCCTTACCGTTCTCCATCGCCAGATTCGTCGACGCTGTTGACGGATTTGTTTTGGTGGTGGGTTTCACTACAAGAAAAAACACATTTGGCAACTAAATTTTTTGTCGCCAAAAGTCAATTTTTTTAGTTTCCCCGACTAAATTTTTAGTCGCCGGTTTGGTCGCCGGAATATGATTGGGAAAGGTATTGGCGACTAAAATTTACTCGCCAAAAAGCAAGTCTTTAGCAACCAAAACTTTGGTTGCCAATATTCAATTATATTTTTTAAATTTTAGTCGTCAATAGTCAATTATATTTTTTAAAATTATACATTTACCGACCAATGTCGTGAAAAAAAAAAAAATTACACACACTAGCTTCTCATCTACTCTTGTGGAAATTCAAACCATCAACCTCTCACACTATAAACCTTATACAACACACTCTTTCCACTATGCCTCTATAACACCATATGATTATATATGTAACATATATTATTTATATAGTATATAGACCCGTATTAATATAAAAGTATATATATATATATATATAAAGATAATTATTTTTTATTGAACATCATTATGTAAAAATAAATTATTTATGAGGGAAAAAAAAAAAGAGACCACTTTTGGCAACTAAACTTTTTTTTAGTCGCCAATTCTATACTTTTAGCTACTAATTATTTTTTAGTTGTTAAAAAATTTAATTCCCGCGCTAAAATTATCACTTTTGGCGACTAAACTTCTTTTTAGTCGCCAAAAAGCCTCACTTTTAGCCACTAAACATTTTTTTAGTCGCCCAATGCCTCACTTTTGCCTACTAAATTATTTTTAGTCGCCAAAAAGTCTCACTTTTGGCTACTAAAATTTTTTTAGTCGGTAAAAGCCTCACTTTTGGCTACTAAATTTTTTTTAGTCGCCAAAAAGCCTTATTTTTGGCTACTAAAATTTTTTTAGTTGGTAAAAGTCATATATCGGCGACCAAACAGATTTTTAGTCGCCAAAACCTATACTTTTGGCTACTAAATTTTTTTGGTCACCAAAAATCTTTACTTTTGGCTACTAATACTCTTTTAGTTGCCAAAACCTATACTTTCAGCGACCAAAGGTGCTTTTTTAGTTGCCAAAGATGCTTTTTCTTGTAGTGTTTGTTTTGGATTTTTAGTCCTATGTTGTTTTCTTTGCTTTCTTTTCCTACGGTTTGTGTGTGTTTTTGGTCTATTTGGTTAGAGTCCATCTGTGCAGATTTGTTAAGCTTACCCTCATTGTGATTGGGATCTATGATTTATTTCGAACATGCTCTATTGCCGAACGACTATGATCGGCTCTGATTTGCAGTACGAGCACGAGTACGATATGTACGTCTGAATATTTTCATAGTTTTCTTCCTTAGTGCTTCTTGCTTTATTTTCACTTTGTTTGGTGTAAGTTTTGGGTTGAATGGACTCTTGTAAGTGCCGTTTGACTTTCTTTATGAAATTTTCTTCTGATCAAAAAAAAAAAAAAAAGATGGTTCGAGTCAACACAAATTCAATCTTGAACCCTATTTCAAGCTCTTGAGCCAACTAGTCTCCAAATCCGATGTTGAAATCAATCACATGAATGAACATTGAACCGTCCACAACTTCAAGAATTGTTGAATTGGTGGTGAAATTGGAAAACATGATGATTGGAGAGATGATCGAGAAGTTCTTGTACGCTTTGATTACTTGAACAACTTCTAAAGAAAAGGAATTACAAATCGAACGAGTCGACCCCATGATTAGAGACTGAAGAGCTTCTTTGAAGTACAACGCATCTCTTTGAAGAGGCTTTCCCACCAAAGATGGCAACTATTGATTGAGCTCTCGTTGCAAGTGGTCTTCGATGAGCTCTTGAAGATTACTTGTTTCCTGATATCTTAAGGTTTGCAAAATTGTGATCGACAACGGTATAAATTGGCTCAACGATTCAATACTTTTCAAATTCGAAGAAGCCAAATGGTGAAAACAAGTTAGATTCAAATATCTTAAACTCTAATTTTTGAGGAAGTTTTTTAGTTTCTAAATTCTTGTTTTTTATTTTGATTTAAATTTCAACGCTGATTTTGGTATCATTGTTCTCAAATATAAAGTTTATGTGAATGAAATCACCTATTTAATCTCATACTCTATTTTTTTTCTTCTTCTTAGTATTCTTAGTTTTAAAATTAGAAAAAACTGTTAATGTTCTCAATTTTAAAATTGAAAAAAAAAAAACTGATAATATTCTCAATTTTACTAGATAGTTAAATCAAACCAAAGAGCAGAGGACAAAAATGTTTAATCTTATGCTCTCTTTTTTTTTTTCCCTCGGTTAGCAAAATAATTATCTGGAATATTACTATGCAAAATTGATAATATTTTCAGTTTCAAAAGTGAAAAAAAAAATGATAATATTCTTAGTTTTACAAGATAATTGAATCAAATCAAAGAACAGAAGGGCAAAAACATCTTTATATCTTAAAATAGGACTTGTTAGTTCAAAAAAATTTAGACAGGGCCTAAGGTACCAAAATATTAGTGAATAGGACTTTTAGGTAATTAATCCTAAAATGAATTTAGACTAAGTGGAACATAAGTAGGTGAAGAGAAATTTATAAATAAATATCCCATTTTTTTATTCCTTTTAGTATTAAATTCTTTTAAAATTACATGTTCTTGTAATTTTTAAATAATATAATAATTACGAAATGTACTAGAATATAATAATAATAAGAATTTATTAACTAGTGTATTAAAAGCACTTGTTAATAAATTTAAAATAATTAAAAAATATATAGGACAAATTATACTAATTGTCTTTATAATTCACCTCTCTTGTGTTAATTTGGTCATATACTTTTAATTCTATCAATTTAATCCAACTTATAGCACCTATTTAGAAATTGAGAAGAAATCAAAGGCAAAATCGATGATTCACTCTTTACAAAGTGATTAAGGGGTTAATATCCATTTTGAAATCATTCATTCTCTTTAAAATGAAACATTTTGCCATAATTTCTATTTAATTTCTTAAAAGATGTTAAGAACTTGATTAAATTGACACAATGTGACAAATTAATGACCAGAATTAAGTCAATTAAAATTATATAGACAAAATTAAAGTAAGAGTCAAAATATAACGATTCTAATATAATTTTTCAAAAGATATATCATAAAAAAAAAATAAAAAGAAAGAAGAGAGACCTCTCTTGTCCCTATTGGGCCTTGTTGGACTATGTATATAAATTATTTATGAAAAAATCATATTATTTTCAATAATCATAATTATATATTTTGATGATATTTGTTTATAAAAAATTAGATGGCAAAAGATATCTTAAAAACTAAATCATCTACTTTTTATAATCAAATAAAATTACAAATTATAATTATTTAATCAATGTAATTTTTCTTAATATATTAATGATCTATTTGCACAACAGAATAAGCCTCCGTTTGGGAAGTGGGTTGGCTTTTTGGCTTTTTGGCTTTTTTGGCTTTTTTAGCCTGGGCTTAAAAGTTTGGTTTGGGAAGGGCTTTTTGGTTTTTTGGCTTTTTTAATTTTTTTTGTGAGAGAGGAGTGTAATGATTATGGGTTGGATGTGATGTTTTGTTTTTTGTGGCTAAAAAAGCCTATTTTGTCTTATATGGCTAATTTAGCCAAAAAAGCCCACAATCCCTCTTGCCAAACATAGGCAACAAACATGTGACTTGTTTTGGAAAGTATGTTAAAAGTTAATTTTTTAATTTTTATTAAAAAAGAAACGTGTAAAAAAATAGAGAAGTGATGTAACCTAAAAAAGTCAAAAATCAAAAAAATGACTTTTAATTGAGTTTCCAAAATATATAGATCCATATTTTTTTTAAGTGAAATATTTGTGCGGTGAAAATTAAATTAATATAATTTGAAGATAAATATAAAATAAATTTGAATTATAAATTGTTATTTTTAAATAAAATTCAGAGTAAAATTTCTAAAATTGCAACATTGTTGATGGAATAATAGTGATAAAAACATTTGGAGAGAGAAGAGCATTGACCTTAACGTGCCTACTAATGAAGAATATTAATTAACAGATACGAAGTTGAAGGCAACCATTAGTAAAAAAAAATGTTATGAATCATAAAAAAAAAAAAAAAAAAATTAATTTTATCTCAAAATATAAATTTAAGGTTAGGTTTGACATCTTTTAAAAAAATCAAAAAATCACTATTTTATTTAAGTTATATCATCTTATTTAAGTTGTATCACTTCTTTACCACATCACTTTAAACTCAACTCATATTTCATAAAAAGTTAAAAAATACACTTATTTAAAACATTCCAAACAATTTCTAAATATAATAAGATGTGAATCACACTCATTATTTATTAATTTATTTTTAAATAACTTTTAAATAAATTTTGAAATTTTATACTCTCTCCATTCCAAAATATTAGTCTCTTATTCTATTTTTTATTATTCCAAAATATTAGTCACCCTTCAAAAATCAAGTATAAAAATAATATAAATTTTTTATTTTGTCATTCTTTTAAATTAATAAATAATATAAAACATATAATTATGACATTGATATTTTTAAAAAATGTACTATCAAAATGATGATTTTAAAAAATTAACTTTTTTTAAATGTAATAATTGTAATACGAAAAAAAATTAATTTCTCTAAAAAAAATCATTATTTTTTTAGAACAGATGGAGTAATCAGTGTGTTTGGTTTGAGTTTTCTGAATTAAGTTTTTTGAAAACTGAGTTGTTTGTTTTTCGTGTTTTTTTATTTTTAGTGAATATTTTTTAAATTTTAAACATTTTTTTTTTTACTTTTTTAGATACACCTTACTTAGATGTATCTAAAAAGTAAAAAAATTGTGAAAAATATTTTACAAAATTAAAAAATACATAAAAATATAAAAATTATACTGAATTCTTGTATTTTTATTATATTTTTAGTATTTAGTGAATTTTTAAAAGATTTTTTTTACAATTTTTTTACTTTTTAGGTGTATTTATGTTAGGTGTGTCTAAGAAGTAAAAAATTTGCATAAAATATTAAAAAAATTCAGTAAAAACAAAAAAATACGAAAAATAAAAAAGTAGAATTTTTTAAAAATTGTTTTTAGAAAAGTGGAACCAAGCAAGCTGATTGTTGTTATATCGCCAATGAAGAAGGGAAAAAGATTGGAAGCACTAAATATAAGATTCTAAAAGGGCTCTAATGAGTTGGCATTTATTCTTGATGTGATGTTTGTACATTGTTTTTTTTTTTTTTTTTTTAAACTTTGACACATTACTAAAGTTTAAATTAGAGCTCTAAATTTAGAGTCCTGTATCATTTCTTTTGAAGAAGAGGGAGTAGTACAGTCAACTCTGTACCCCCACTTGCACTTTCCCTCGTAGCCTTGTCCCTAGTTAAAAAAACAGGATCTTTAGTAGGGTCAAAGTTGCATATAGAGTCCACGTGATGCATATCCCTCCAAGCACGTGCGATTAGACCTTTCTACTAATCATAGGATGACACGTTGAGTACTTCAGCTGACAGTCGATCTGACTTTTTGTTTTTGTTTTTGTTTTTTCACTTTTTTTTATTGGATAATTTGCTTTTTAGTTTTTAAATGGGCCACACGACATGGGTTAGTCTCTTAATCATTATAATTAAACCCAAATAAAAAAATAATAATTAAATTAAATTACATAATCCTTATCCATAAAGATTCGAATTATTGTGGATGTTTAGAAAATTATTATTTTAGTAGGTTATTTTAATTTTTACTTATTTTAGTAAGTTAAATTTTTTATGTTTGAAAAGATAGTTATATTTTTTTGTAATTAGATATGATACTTATAAGAGAAAAAATAAAATAATTATGAATTTAATGTGATATTTTATCTTATTAATTATTTTAATTTATTTTATTATTTTATAAATTTTAACTCAAAAAATAACTAAAAAAACCTTTGCCAAAAACCACCATTAACTTTTTAATGAAATATAAAAAGTTCGACCGATCAAGCTACACATTTATTAGAAAGTTCCTCCAAAAGTGTCTCAATATTACCTTATTTTTTTCCTTAAAAGTTTAGATTGGCATAAATTCATGACTATAAATTCAGGGGAAAAAAATACTTCGAATTTTTCTTTTATAAAATTTAAATTGTATAAATTAAATTCATTATTAATATAACTCACAAAACACAAAATTTAATCTACACCAAAAGACATTGTGGGTGTTTGGGAAGTAGGTTTTTATGTAGGTTTTTTTAGTTGTAAGATATTATTAGATAAAAAAAATTTAGTATTTGGAAGATAGTTGGATTTTTTTGTGATTGGATGTGATGTTTGTAAGAGAAAAAGTGAAATGATTATGGAGTTGGATGTGATATTTTGTTTGGAGGTGTTTTTTTTTGTTTTACAAAAAGTTTGTCTTTTTGTGAAAAAAAAAAAAAAAAAAAAAAAAAAAAAAAAAAAAAACCTAAGTCCCAAACTTCCCAAACACCAACATAGACAATTTGAGTATATTTTGCCATCGTTTGCATCCAAGATTGGTAGGTTAAAAGATTAAAATAATCAAAAAAAAAATTTAAAAAATTAAAAAAATAAAATATCACGTTCAAATCATAATCATTTTATTTATATTTTACAAAAAATTCAACCTAAATAAAACTTTTTAACCAAAACTAAAAAGTTAAAATGTCAAAAAATCAATCCATTTCTCAAACGAATCCTTTTTGAGTTTATCTCTTCTATTTGTGGACCCAAGGTGGGACCCACTTCTGATAATTGAGGATATTTTCCATTGAATTATGCGGTGGGGCTACAAGTAACTGTGTGTAGTAGTTTTCCCAAATGAAATCTATTGGAACGTGACTTTAGTTTATGGTATGGTGTGGTGTGGTCAAGGAATGAAAGATTAATGGATTGCGAGTGGTGGGCTGGCTTGATGAATCTGTTGAGGGATTGTAATTTGGTGCCTACTTTAGACCACACACTGTACAAACTAATGTGATATTTCTTCTGCACTTGATCATGTGCCTCAGCTTTGTTTGCAGAATTCGTATATTCTAGTGCTGTAGAAGCAAAACGAAAAACAAAACAAAAAAAATGGGTCAAAATCAACAGAAAATTATTTATAAATATGAAAATAATTAAATTATATTGAACAATTATAGTCGAACAACAAATATCTATTAGTTTAACATCTAACATCAACGACAACTAAAATCTCATATTAAGAAGGATAAAAAATACTAAATATTCACAATTTTAGATCCAAAATGATGTAGTAAGTGAGTTGAATCTATATAATTGAGTGTGTGATAAATCAAAAGTTGATACATATTATATTATATTATTGTATGTCAAATTGAGAATTTTTTTTTAAAGGTATAAAAAATACTATGTTGTTTCTCTTAACTTGGTTCATGCGTTTTTTCTAATTCGCACATTTTGTTTATTTTTGTTCATTAGAAGTCTTACACCCACATCATTGGATCAAAACCCTATTTTGAGTGGGCTAAGTAAGCACAATTGACAACGGCATTTGGGTAGAGCAGTTGATCAAGTGATCCATTTAGTTGTCTTCTGCGACGAAGAAAAGGTCAGGAATTCAATATTTAAGTCGTTGGAACAACTACGACTCTTTTATTGTAATCTAACTTATTAATCCACTAACATTTCATCGCATGCTATAAAAACAAAAAGGAAAATTGACAACGCCATTATTTGGAAGCCCTTTTTGAGTGAGTTGATTAACCATTTTTTGGATCAAAACCCTCATTTATGTAGGGGTTTCATCCGATTCAAGAAAAATTATATAAACATACCCCCCTCAAACAGCAAGCCCAACTCTCCGTGCTTCACTTGCTTTGTCTTCGTGGACTCAGGTTTTTGTTGTTTACATGCCGGACCAGCCCAAGGAGAAATCCATCATCCAAAGTCCAAGTAATTTCACTTCCTTTCAAAATTTCATTTCATTTTTTTGGTAACAAATAAGATAAAATTAATAGGCTATAATTGTGAGATCGGCCTAATTTTTTTAATGAATAATATACACAAAAACTTTTACAAAAATAAAATATTCGAATTTTCAAAATAGGATATGTTAAAAGAGTAAATGATGAACTATTGCCTACACTCCTAAACAAGTTAACATTTCTAATACAAATACAAAAATAATCACAAAACGATACATAATAATACATAGATAAGATTTTATAAGTTTTTTGTTTTTTTTAATGGGTCCACTTTCTAAAAAATTATTCATCTATATATAAATAAATTGTGCAAGATTGGATCATGGATTGGAGTCTCTCTTGTCTCACTTGTTGGAGTTAGCTTTGTCTGGGTATTATATATGTTTGTGATTTGTCTTTTGTGTTGTCTCTTTCCTTTTCTCTTTTTGTTCTTTTCTTTCTTCTCCTTTCTTGTGTTTCAATCCCAATAGATATGTACAATACAAAACAGGCTTGCTTAGGATCAGACCCAATATTGGTTAATGGGCCTAATCAAGAGATTATATAAAATATTGATCTCAAAAAAACAAAGAGCAAATTATCTAGAAATCATATTTAAAAGAGGATAAGTCTATTTAGTCCCACAACTTTTTAAATACTCTCAAAAATCCACTACCTATTTTTCTTCTTCATTTTTCATGTGCATTCGTTCTTCTCTCCGTCTTTCTCTTTCTGATTTTCGATGACCAGTGATCATTCCTTTCTTCTTCTCTTTCTCTTTCTAATATATAGTAATCGACGACCACCATTGCTTGGGGTTTATCGGCAACCACCGACCATTGACTTCTTACTTCATCCTCACCGATGACGAAAGAGACAAGTTTTCAGTGAAAAAGATGATATCTACTCAGATTCACATCATATCTGAGTAGATTTACATGAGATCTAATTAGATCTAAACCAAAAATAATTGCCGGAGTACAATATTCTCTCTATATCTATTTCTTTCCTTCGATTTATCAATTTTTCTATCTTTTCTCTGCTACACACTTCTATTTTTCTATTTTAATGGAGAAAATTTTCAAATTCTGAACAAGTTATTTTTAAATTTTAGTTACAGGCGATGAAAACTGTTTTAGTTTTTTTGGTGCTGAAATAAATTATGCTTTAAAACTATAAAATGTTATATTTTCATAACATTCTTTAGAATTATAAAATTTTATAGTTTCATAACATGTCTTCCAGTTTGATTAATAAGGATAAATACTTAATAGAATCATACTTTGAAACTGTAACATTTTACAATTTTAAAGCTTGCTTTTCAATTTGATCAATATTGGAGATTATTTGTTTAAACCCTACAAAAATTGAAAAATAATATATACATTTTCACATTGTTGTTTGATGTTATTTTATTTTTTTTCCCTTTCAGTTTATCAATATTTTAGCACATTTTGCTATGTTTTTCCACTATAATTTCTCCATTTATTCTTTTTTTTTTTTTGGCAATATTCTGGATATTCTGGTGAGTTTCTAATGATATTCTTGACATTCAACGAACAGTTTGGACATTCTGACGACTTCTAGTGATGTTCAAAACACTCACTCCGGCGATATTCCAATGAACTTCCGGTGATACTTCGGCAACTTTCCGGTGATGTTGAATATTCCGACGAGTTTCTGATAATTGTCTGACGGAAGTCCGGTAGTGGTGGAATGTAGCAGCGTTTTAAAGTTATAAAAAAAAAAAGTTTTTTTGTTGATAACAATTAAAAATATGTAGGATTAATTTGTGCAAGTGTTTTGTTTTAGAACTAAATGAAAAAATTGAATACACGCCATTTGATTGTGATTTTCTTAGTGTTGAAAAAAAAAAAAAACACTCAACAAAAAGGTTGAGACTCATAATTTAAGTCTCGCAATTTTATCCATAATAACATTATAGGTTATGTGTTAATTTTAATTTTTTACAAATTTAATTATATAAGGCCTAACTTTCTTGTCAAATTATTTGATTTGTAGAATTTAAATTGTGGGTCTCCGATCTTTGTTTTTGTGCATATATGAATTTTTTACATATATATGCAATTGACCCCAAAAATTGCTATTTGTCAAACAGACAACTCCAAGTTCATAAATATGTGACCCGAATTGTTTTTTATAATATTCAATTTTTATTTATTTATATTTTTTAGGTACGAGTTTCAGTAGGCCCAATTATAAGAAACTCCAATCCAGCCCATAATTTGGGCCCTTGGGGCCCCAATCCCATCCTACTGCCCTTATCTTTGCCTCACTTCTGCTGAGGAATCAGAGCATCCAAAGTGATTTTTCATAAAGTGATCCGAAGAATTTTATAAATTTTTGCTAAGATTGTTTTTAGAACACAAAAAAAAATGTCAATTTTTATTAAAAAAAAGTTTAAAAAGTTACTAAATTATTTATTATCAGCTAAAAATATCAAAAATTACATTCAGTGTGTTTGGTTTGAGTTTTCTGGATTAAGTTTTTTCAAAACTGAGTTTTTTGGTTTTCATATTTTTTTGTTTTTAGTGAATATTTTTTAAATTTTAAATATATTTTTTATTTTTTTAGATGCATCTTAGTTAGATATATCTAAAAAGTAAAAAAATTATAAAAAAATATTTTAAAAAATTAATAAATACATAAAAATATTAAAAAATGTACTGAATTATTGTATTTTTTTGATATTTTTGGTATTTAGTGAATTTTTAAAAGATTTTTTTTACAATTTTTTTACTTTTTATGTGTATTTATGTTAGATGTGTCTAAAAAGTAAAAAAATTACTTAAAATATTAAAAAAAATCAGTAAAAACAAAAAAATACGAAAAATAAAAAAATAAAATTTTCTGAAAAATGAAAACAAACAAGCTAATTAACTTTTTCACTAAAAAAACAATTCTTTTGTAACTTTCCAAATGCATTAACTAAAAATGTCCCCCCCCCCCCCAAAAAAAAAAAAATCACAAAAAAGCAAACCAATCCCCACTAAAAATAAAAATTTAACAGTGATATCATGTGATTACCCATTGAAATGTAATTTTCATTTAACACAATCCCAATAATAGAATAACCCACATAACAATTTATTATTAGATTACAATACATATATTGGGGATGACATGGTTTGACTATTACGTTCAACTTTCTCTTCTAGTGGGTCTTGAGTCCCCAATCTTCTACAAGTGTTGAGGTAATGCCATTAAACTATAAGGTCATTGGCTCAATTTCTTTTAAAGCAGCTTTATTTGGGCTTTTGAATTTTAATTCTGATTTTATTTTTCTAATTCTTAGTTTGGCTTTTGATAAAATAAACTAAAAAAAGAGGTGTGTTCAAACCAAACACACCTTATTAATGACATGCATGTCAATGACTCCTTGGAGATTTTAGGTACATGCATTATAATTAAGTACCTTCTCTTCTTTTTATTTATTTTTTTGATCTTTCTTCCTTCTTTCCACCAAATCTCCATTAGTGGAAGGCATTTCCAACTAACATATGTAATTCTCTTCAATAATAGTTAGATTTTTGGCAAATAATTGAAAGGTATTTTTTTACTTTTTCCTTTTTGAGTGAAAAATTATAGTTTAAAAATAAATATAAAAAAAACCCAGCTTTTTAATGCCATTTAAACAGCCAAAAAAAAAAAAAAGAAGAAGAAGACTTTTGCGCTATGGTACAACTTCAAAGCATTTGCCAAACAACACACCCTTTACTTTTGGGGCTTTTTGGACTAAAAAAATAATAAACATTCCTATCCATTTCTCATTTTAATCCATTTCAAACATAGAATCGAGAAAATCGGAAATTATATTCTCATTTTTCTTCAAAAAAAATTCCATCTAAATAGAGCATAAAGGTGGTTTGAGATTGATAAATTTAAGGATGAGGGTTTTTTATGAAGAATTTTTAGTTTAATTATGAGAATAGTTTAAAATAATAATTAAAATGATTAAAGGAAGTGTTTTGTAAAAAGATTAAAGGCTCTATTTGTTTAAAATAAAATATTTTTTCGTTATTTGATTGATCAATAAATAAGTAATAATTTTTTATTAAAATATTTTCGATCATAAGGCAAAAATACATTACGCTTTAAAAATCTATAAATTATATTTTTACTCTGAGATAATCTGAAAAGTTAGTTAAAAGTTTACTTTTTGTTTTTAACCTATTTTGTCATATTAATTCTCACATTTTTTACACATAAAAAGACAAAAATTTAAAATTTTTTAAAAACCAGCTTTAACTTTCCAAATCATCTCTCTATTTTGGTTAGCGTTTCTCGAATTTTAAAATTCTTGTCTTACTTTACTCTCTTTTAAAGTTTTATCCATAATTAAATTTTTTCTCATAAAAAATATTTTATCAACCAAACACATGAAAATTAAAAGTTTTTTTTTTTTTTTTTTGTCTAAAATTATTTTACATCCAAACAATGAAAGCCAAAATGTAATTAAAAATAAAAAAGCTAAATATAGTGAGAGTGTTGCGTAGGGAACAACGAAAAAGTTAGATCGTAGAGGGTACAGGGTGTTTAAATACTCAATAATGATTGATTTTTTATTTTTTATTTTTGAAAACTCTTATAATCCCTTGATGGTATAATTTTTATACATACATACATAAATAGATTCTACACATATATCAATAATTAAAATTCAAAAAGAATTATAAAAGCCTCCCAAAAAAAAAAAAAAAGAGAGAAAAAAAAGGAGTCAAGCATTTTTCTAAAACACTCCACTAAGAAACATGATCTACGTTCGTGCGAGATGCTGCTGGACCCTCTTCCCACCCATGGGAAAGGACAATAATGTACGGCCCACAAAAACAAATTAAAGGACGAGTGAGGTAGACACCTCAGAGATTTATCAATAAAATTATCAAATATCTTAATGAAAAATGATTTTGTGCCTGAATTTTCACGCTCGAATGTCTTTAATGTCTAAAATAATATCGTTTTGGACATTATTTTTATTTATTTATTTTTTTCTTCTTCTTCTTCTTCCATTTTCTTCCGTCTGAACCAGAGAACCAGAGAGGGAGAGGGAGAGAAAGAGAGAAGAGAGGTCGCTGGCCGTCGGTAAATCGAGCTCGTCGCAGCCTCGATCACGCCTCGAGCTCGTCACCTCCGAGCTCATGATCCGTCGAGATCGTCATGACCTCGACCGCCTCGGCCTCCGCCTCCGCCTCCTCCCACTGAGTATGTCTCCTCAATCCTCCTCCTCTTTCTTCTGCTGAAAAAAAAAAAAAAAAAAAATGAAATTCGGGGCATTCGGGAGAGCCCAGATTCGGGCTCCCAATCGCTGCTCTATCTTAATATATGCGTGTGAGTTTTACATGAAGATATTTGATAATTTTGTTGGTAAATTCTTAAGAGAGACTCACACTGAGATATTTCATAATTTTGTTAATAAAAAATTATTTGTAATGATTTAAATAAATATATTTTTAAAATTTTATTAGAAAAATAATATAATAAAAAATAAAAAGATAGAAAGTATATTTTTTTACTACACTCCAAGCCAACCTTTACCCAACATTTTTTTATTAAAGGACACCAACAACAAATTAAAAAAAAATTTAAAAATTATATTATGTAACAAGTATCTCTCATAATTTAGTTGATGTAATGTATTATTTTTATTCATTATTTACGTTTGTATTTAATTTAAAATATTAAGTGTTTGATCATCTTAAATTTTAGGGGTTGTTTGGAGTGTTCTAAATAAATGTACTTTTTGTCTTTTTAGACTAAAAAATTAAAGTTAAAAATATGAATATTTAGATTAATTTATTGACTTTTTATGGAAAAATATGTAATAAAAAATTGTAAAAATTAGTTTGTAAAGGAAAATTAAAATTAAAAATTATACAGCCGTCATTGTTGACTTTTAATAAATAATGATAACTTTTAACTTTTTAAATAACTTTTTAAGATGTTCCCAAACTTAACCTTAATCACACTCTTTTTAACATAAGACAAATAATAAATAAAATCACACATCACATCAATTCAAATATATAAGATTGTCATTAGATAAAAAAATATTTTATTTCTGCTTTACAAATTGATGCACCAACAAACCTACATGAATTTTATTAGGACCTTGCTACATCCCTTAAAAATACTCTCCCTAATTCTCCTAATTTTCATATCAAGTAAAAAAAAAAAAAAAACAGTTATCCAAATTAAAAATTAGAAGGATTAGGAAGAGTATTTTTAGGACTCCAAATTATTTTCCATTTTATTATTAAGATTTTTACTCCTAAAAAATGTGGGTCTTGACAAAGATAATCTTGAGCGCACTTATTGATTTAGCCTTTTTATAATTGATCACGATTAGAATTGACATGCCATTTTGAAACAACCAAAAATAGAAAAATAGACTTGCATCTTGTTGATGTCCTAATACACTTACAAAAATCAAAAACGATCGCGATTGGTAGCTCGAAATCGTGGCTCGAAACGCGGCTCGATCCCAAAACGACGTCGTTTTGGGGTCGAATTTTTTTTTTTTTTTTTTTTTCTTTCTTTCCTCCTAGTTTTCTTACAGAACGAAGAAGAAGAAGAAGAAGAAGGGAGGAGGAGGAGGGAGGGGAGGAAGAGGAGGAGGGCCATAAAACCGCCGGAGGAGGAGGGACGGGCAGGATTTGGAGGAGGAAGGCGAGGATGACGGCGGGACTGGGCTGCGACGACCCACTCGGGCAAGCGACCATGAGGAGGAGGAAGGCGAGGACGGCGGCAGACGATCGTCTTCTCTCTCTCTCCCTCTCCCTCTCCCTCTCTTTTCTCCTCCTCTCTCTCTTTTTCTTCTTTTCGAGCCAATCGAGCCTGGTAGCATTCGAGCTACCAGGCATTTTCCAATCAAAAATTGACAAGAATTCTTCAAAACAAATAACATACAATGTTTGGTAATTGACATAATTGTTTTCTCTCCCCCCGATAAGATCTCACAAATAACAATTTCACCTAATATTAAGAAAAATAAAACAAATAACATTTGCATGATTAGAGTAAGGAAGCTAAATTATAAGATTTTGAAACTAATATAATATATCAAAATTTAATTTGACATTAACATTTTAACACCAATCACGGAAGATAAACTCTCACAAGTCAAAACATCACTAACATTAATATCATAATCAAAATTAAAGACAAAACAAGTCCTCCAATTTGAATCTTTAATGCTATTTACATCTTCTCATCTTTTTCCTAATAATAGGAGGGTAGTTCCACAATTACCTTATCTGCCTTCTTACTCGTCCTCACATGATAGAGCAAGCGTTTGGGTTCTCATCACTGAACATTTGCGGAGCATGGAACTGCCCCACCGGATAACCCAACCCATACCCGTTTACATACGGGTTTGGATACCCATATTGCACAAATTGGATCCCATCCTCTTGCTGGCTGCCACCATCACCACCGCCTGCCATTTCACCGCCTTTTCCTTTTCCAGCATCTCCACCGCCTTTCTCTTTCTTCTCACCACCGTCTTTCTTTGGCGGGACTATCTCCACCGGTTTCCTCAGCTTCTCCGTCAGTGACTCGGCCAGTGCCTTCATGTCCATCGTCCCTTTCACCGTTACCAGATTCTTCTGGGCGTCAATGGACATCTCTTGATATCCTGTAACGCCATTAAATCTCCATTAAGCAAATTAAGTACACCTTTACATAGTTTCGTTTATCCTTTTGATACAATTTTGACTAGTAATTTTATTTATATCAATTTAATTCAATTAATAATATCATATAAATTTTATAATTTAATTTTTTGATAAAAAATTGATGTCGGTTGACGTTAACTTACGACTTACAGAATTTAAAAGTTCATAATTTTATTTCAAAATTTATAACACATGTCATGTCGGGCATAATTGATTAGATGATAAATTCATAATGTGAAAATCCAACTACCACCATGTATTAAGGCTATGTTTGGATACGCTAAAATAATTATATAAGATAAAATATGTTATTTTAATAAATAAATAAAAAATATTACATTTAATTCATAATTATTTTATATTTTTCTTATAAACTTTAAAAAAATAAAAAACACCCTTATTTTAAATAAAACTTTTTAATTCAAATTAAAATAATAAAAAAAAATCAAAAAACCAACTCCCATCTAAAGGCAAAGGCAAACCCTATTGATATAATTTACTCAAGCTATCGATGAGGGAATGATATTCTCACCTTTGGTCTTGCTGACGGTTTTGCGAATCTTCTGGACACATCCCTGGCAATGCAGATCCACCTTCATAACCGCCGTTGTCACCGGCGGCTGAGAGATTTACAAACCATAAACAATTAATTAATTAACAAATCAAACAGATCAACAAAAACCATAAAACACAAGAGTGATTATAAATTAGGTTCGGCTAAAATGCGCCACCAACTGGCCACTGACGTGAATAGCAAGGTGGGTAAGGCAAGTAAATGAATGAAATCCGAAAATTCAAATCGTCAATGAAATCAAGTGTTTGATTTGAAATATCGAGAGTAGCACAAATGGCGCTGAATTGGAACTACTAAAATATGCATGCACATGATTTACCGGTTAAATCGGAGTAACTTCCGTTACTTTCAAATTGAATTGAATGAATGAATGAATGAATGAATGAATGAATCACAAGCGCTTTTGATGTGAAAGTTCTGAGCTGGCTAACGTGGACCAGATGCGCAAAACACAAAAGACAAAACACCAGAGTCCAGAGGGAAGAGGAGAGAGGAAATAATACGACACAGGCGTACATTAGGAGAGCGCAATTACCTCTTTGGATTTCTTGTCATCGGACTTTTTCTCCGGTTTATCTCCGGTCTTCTTCTCTCCTCCGCCACCTTCCTTGTCCTTGTTGTCGTTATCCTTCTCTTTCTTAGGCACCGGAGAGACGAGTTCGACCTTCTTCTTCGTCTTCTGCTCAACCATTTCTCGAAGCTTCACCGGATCTACTTTCCCGATCACTGTCAACTTGTTTCCATCGCCTCCTTTCAAGGATTCAACACCTTCGCACACAAATCACAAGCATTTATATCAAATGAATAACAAAATCGAAGACATCATTCTCGACACGGACAAATTCACCAGAATATATTTCAAAAAAATCGGAAATACAAGTTGTGAAGTGAGAGAATTTGTTGAACCTGACAAAAATACACATAAATATGTATATAGCAAAAGAATCGGAAACAAAAGCACAAACAGAGTAAAGACCGTGTGAAAAAGTAGAACCACAACTACAAGAGAGAGACAGGACCAAAATCCGGGGAAAATTGAGAGAAAACAATGAGAAAATCAAAGGAACAAAGTGGAAAAAGAGCAGAGTAAAGTATAGAAGGAAACAGAGCATGAATTTTGGCGAATCTGAAGTGAAAACGCACCTTCAAAGTCTCGAATAGACTTCTTAATTTTGGTAGCACAGCCGTCGCAATGCATGTCGACCTTCAAAACGACAGTGAGGACACCGTCGTCCTTCTTTCCTCCATCGCTCTTCTGCTCGACTTGGTTGCCTTGGTTCTTGCTCTTCTTCTGCAACCATACATCCAAAGACAAAAATATTAGAGAGAGACAGAGAGAGAGTTTGAGAGAGAGTTTAGGCCAAGCTGAGACTGGAACATACTTTGCCCATTGTGAATCTCTGAGATGAATCGGAGAGAGAGAGAGAGAGAGAGGGGAAAGTAGAGGAGTGAGTGTATTTATCGCGAACGACGGAGTGGGGTGGTTGGTGTGAATTGATGGTGTGAAAGTAGTGCAATGATACATACATGTTACTCTTTATTGCATGTGTGTATACATATGCATGTCATAATGTGTTGGAAGAAAATTATTAAAGTTAGATTCACTTAACATTTAAATTTAGGGGGACTTACCTCTAAATTTTAGCACTCGTCGGGAAAGTTGGGTTGGGATAAATTGGGATTAAAATAATTATAAAATAATAAAATAAAATTTTAAATTTTAAATTAAAAAATATCACATTTAAATTATAATTATTTGAAATTTTTACGGATTAATCCTATTTTTAAGGATTGTTACTGTTAGTATATAATATATTAGCCGAAAGTGTTGCATTTTTTATTCACCGAAAGTTGCATTATATTAGGGGATTGTATTATTCTATGCCCTCAGGGCCTATCTTGTCTCTCTTGTAAACCCTAATTTCATCTATAAATAAGGAATGATTTTATATCATACCCTAAGCTTGTTAATCAAAACTTCATGGTATCAGAGCTTGAGCTCTAGGGTTTCGGCACACCCTCACTCTAGGGTTCGAAACTTACCTAGGTGGATCCTCTGCTGGGTCGATCTTCATCAGCTGGTGGCTCATCGGCTTCGGCTTCATCTTCGTCTTCTCCGCCGATCTGCCCCTTCTCCTCCATCTTCGTCGCCGATCACCTTCGCTTCGATCTGCCGATCTCGCCGAGCTCGTCTGCCGCCTCGCCTGTCATGCTGCCTCTCTGTTAGGTATGATATACCTCTGTTTTGTTTTGTATAACACACCGACTCATACATGTATAAATAAATAAATAAATAAATAAATAAAGCAGTATATATATATATATAAAAAACAACAACAACAACAACAACAAAAAAACAAAAACAAAACAAAAAAAATGATTTCTTAATTTTGTTATGCTCTTATAGTGGTCATTGTGTCTGTTCTTTCACCACCACCTTCCGGGTTTGTGATTACCACTAGTTTTGTTGCGGGTTTGGTAGTATTGTATCCATGATGATTCTTCCAAAGGTCCCTTCTTCTCAAACACCGAGGAGTGAGAGTCCCATTATACCTACTACCATGACTGAGAACCCCAACCCTAGTATGAAAATCACCACCTCTCTCTCTAATGGTCAGAACTACCTAACATGGTCTCAAAGTTTGACTATGTTTCTGAAGAGCAGAGGGAAGATGGGGTATGTTGATGGTAGGATACAGGCACCTAGTACCACTGACTTAGGTTATGCCCAATGGGAGATTAACAACTCCTTGATTATGAGTTGGCTTATCCATTCGATGGTTCCATAACTTGGTGAGGGCTACTTGTCTATGGAGACTGCCCAGGAAGTTTGGGATGCTGTAGCTGTCACCTATTCCCGCAAAGGGAATTTCTCACAGGCATTTGAGTTGCGCCACTCTATTGAGAGCTCAATTCAGGGAGCGTATTCTTCAAGATTTTACTTTCTCACCAACTACCGGAAACGCCTTGACCACTTGAAAGACTATAAGCCTGTTTGCCCTGCTGATTCTGTCGGGTACAAGAAGTTCATCGTACGGGAACGGGTCTTTAAATTTCTGGCCGGCCTAAATGTGGAATATGATCCAGTTAGGGGTCGAGTTCTGGGTATGGATACTCTTCCTTCACTCCATGAGGCATTTGCCTATGTACAAAATGAGGAGAGTCGTCGGTCTGCTATAATGTCTCCTGTCTCTACTGACCGTTCAGCATTACTATCTACTCCTCGAGATGGCCTCAGCCTGACTCCCATTCCTCCGTCTACTGCTAAAGAGTCTGTTTTCTGTGATTATTGCAAAAAGCCGCGGCATACGCGTGAGACATGTTGGAAGCTTCATGGGACTCCATCTGGGGGTCGAGGTGATCGGTCTGGTTCTCGAGGCGGTCAGTCAGGTCAATCTAGAGGACGTGGTTCCTATTCCCGGGCTCATCAGACTAGTGCCGTTGATCCACTTGATTCTAATTCTGCTTCTGTTGGCCAAACTTCTGATACTGAGCTAGAGGATGCTTTGCGCCAATTGTTGGACCGCCGGTCTTCTCCTGCTCCCAGTACAGCTTCCTCATCCTTTGCCTCCTCAGGTAACTTAGCCTCTTCTTCTTGTGCTTTCCTGTGTCATAAGTCTTTGCCTTGGATCATTGATTCTGGTGCCTCAGATCATATGTTTAGCTCCTCTGATCTTTTCTCTGTCTATAAGCCCTTTTCAGGTCAGGACAAAGTTAGGATTGCCGATGGTACTGTTTCTTCCATTTCTGGAAAAGGTTTAGTCCACGTCACTCCTACCATACATCTGTCTTCTGTTCTCCATGTTCCCAATTTTTCTGTTAATCTGCTATCCTTAAGTCGTCTCACCCAGGATTTGAATTGTAGTGTGACGTTTTTTTTTCTGATCATTGTCTTTTTCAAGACCTTGTCACAAGGAGGACGATTGGCAGTGGTAGTGCAGAAAATGGTCTCTACTTCCTAAATCAACCGGACAAACTTGCTTATTCTTCTACCACATCTTCTACTACCCCCGCTGATTTATAGCTGTGGCATCGGCGTCTTGGGTATCCTTCATTTCATTTACTTAAGCATTTATTTCCTTCTGGTTTCGCCAATCATCATGTGTCTGACTTTCTTTGTGAGTCTTGTCAACTCGGAAAACAGCATAGAGCTTCTTTTGCTCCCAATTTGAATAAAAGTTTAGTTCCTTTTTCCTTAATACATTCTGATGTTTGGGGTCCCTCTCGTGTCATGTCTGTGAAAGGTCATCGATGGTGTGTTACATTTATTGATGATTTTTCTCGTACTACTTGGGTGTATCTCATGAAAGATAAGAATGAGGTTTTCTCTGTGTTTCGCACTTTTCATAAGATGATTTGTACTCAGTTTGGGGCCACTGTCAAAATCTTTCGTTCTGATAATGGCGGGGAATACATAAATTCTGGGTTAGGACAATATTTCTCTACTCATGGCATTATCCATCAGACCTCTTGCACCAATACCCCTCAACAAAATGGGGTGGCGGAACGCAAGAATCAGCATCTTCTTGACATGGCTCGGTGCATGTGTTTTTCTGTAAATGTGCCTCAGCCCTATTGGGGTGACGTTGTTCTCACCGCTGCCCATCTTATTAATCGTCTCCCTACCCAGGTCTTGCAGAAACAGGCTCCTCTTCACATCCTCCTAGGTTCTCAGTCCTTGTTTTCTATTTCCCCCAAAATTTTTGGATGTGTCTGTTTTGTTCATAATCACTCGCCCTCTTGTGGTAAGTTGGACCCTCGCTCCCTCAAGTGTGTTTTCCTTGGTTACTCTCCTACTCAAAAGGGGTATAAATGTTACCACCCTTCGTCTCGTAAGTGGTTTGTATCCATGGATGTTACTTTCTTTGAGTCCTAATCCTATTTCTTGTCTTCTCCAGTGTCACCGTCCTCATTTCCGGGGGAGCCTATGGTGGAAATGAGTCCTGTGCCTCCTATGGTGGAACCAGTTGTTCTTGCACCACCTTCTTCTACTGGGACTATAGAACCCACTGTCACCAAGGATAAGGTCGGGCATGTTTATGTCCGGGACATAGACAAACAACAAGTTAACTGGATACAAGGGACCACTTCTGCTACTTCACTGCCATCTCCTGCTTCTGATGAGAGTCTAGGTAACTTTGAATCTCTTGAATCCACTGATCTTGATGTTCCTATTGCCAAGAGGAAGGGTGTGAGATCTTGTACTCAACATCCTATCTCACAGTTTGTGTCATACTCTCATTTGTCATCCTCATATAGAGCATTTGTGTCCAATATTTCCTCTGTTAGCGTTCCTAACCATTTTCAGGATGCTCTTGCTACCTCTGAGTGGAAACTAGCCATGATTGAGGAAATGAAAGCACTTAGGAAGAATGACACTTGGGAATTGACTGAGTTACCTACGGGCAAACGACCTGTGGGATGTAAATGGGTATATACTGTGAAACACAAAGCAGATGGGTCTATTGAGCGTTACAAGGCAAGACTTGTGGCGAAAGGGTTGACTCAGACATATGGCATTGATTATCAGGAGACCTTCGCACCCATGGCTAAGATGAATTCAGTCAGAGTACTTCTCTCTCTAGCAGCTAATCTTGATTGGCCGCTTTATCAGTTTGATGTCAAGAATGCCTTTCTCCATGGTGACCTCGAAGAAGAGGTATATATGGACATTCCTCCTGGTTTTGAGGATCATCAGACAGAAGGCAAAGTATGCAAGCTTCGGAAGTCATTATATGGTCTCAAACAGTCTCCAAGGGCTTGGTTTGAGAGATTCACTCAGGCTATGTTTAAATATGGTTTCCAACAAAGTCAGGCAGATCACACATTGTTTATGAAACATTCCTCACGTGGTAAGACTACAGCACTTATTGTTTATGTAGATGACATAGTTCTTACAGGCAATGATAGTGAGGAAATACCTCTGTTGAAGAAATATTTAGCTAATGAGTTTGAAATCAAAGACTTGGGAAGCTTGAAGTATTTTCTGGAAATTGAAGTTGCTCACTCTAAGGATGGGATATTTATCTCACAGAGAAAATATGTGCTTGACCTGTTGAAGGAAACTGGGATGCTTGGTTGCAAGGCATGTGCCACTCCACTGGAACCTAATCAGAAATTGAGGGATGATGAAGGAGGAGAAGTTGTTGATAGGGGGAGCTATCAGCGATTAGTGGGTAAACTCATTTACCTATCTCACTCCCGTCCTGATATTGTTGTTGCTGTCAATGTGGTTAGTCAGTTTATGCATGCTCCTCATCAGATTCACCTTGAGGCTGTCATGAGAATCTTGAGGTACTTGAAGTCTGCCCCTGGTAAGGGTCTTTATTTTTCAAAGTATGATCATCTTCGTGTGGAAGCCTATACAGATCTTGTTGAAATTTGGATCGATGGCGATAGGAGATCGACTTCAGGGTATTGCACATTTGTTGGAGGCAACCTAGTTACTTGGAGGAGTAAGAAACAAAATGTGGTTGCCAGGTCAAGCGCAGAAGCTGAGTTTAGAGCTATGGCACAAGGTGTGTGTGAACTTTTATGGATCAAGTTATTATTGAGTGATCCAGGTATTGATCAGAAGGACTTCATGCGGTTATACTGTGATAATAAGGCCGCCATCAACATTGCTCACAATCCAGTTCAACATGACAGGAAAAAACACGTTGAGATCGCCACTTCATTAAGGAGAAACTCACTAGTGGTACCATTTGTACTCCTTTTGTCCAGTCTGGTGAACAACTTGTTGACATTCTCACCAAGGGGGTTGGGAATAAACCATTTCATGACATATTAGGCAAGCTGGGCATGAGAGATATCTTAGCACCAGCTTGAGGGGGAGTGTTAGCATATAATATATTAGCCGAAAGTGTTGCATTTTTTATTCACCGAAAGTTGCATTATATTAGGGGATTGTATTATTCTATGCCCTCAGGGCCTATCTTGTCTCTCTTGTAAACCCTAATTTCATTTATAAATAAGGGATGATTTTATATCATACCCTAAGCTGGTTAATCAAAGCTTCAGCTACCCAATAGGTTCTTAATGGAGACTTCTTTACTTATAGGTATTTATTCCATTTTTGCCCTCATGTGTTTTATACTCAAATTTGGAGATGAAAAAAATAAAAATAAAAAAAAATCTCTCTTTCTCTTTGTACATTTCTCCACCAATGACCATTGCTATCTCCATCGTTGCCGACCGCCGCCACTTCCACTGTCGTCATTGCCGACGACCTCAACTGACATCTTCTTTCACTTTCACCATTGCTTCTACCTCCACCGACGTCTTCGCTTCCACCTCCAGCTCCACCTCCACCGTCGTTGCTGACCACTACTATTTCCATAGTCATCGTTGCCTCCACCTCTAGATCTAGGATCTAGGCTCTTTGTTGTCGAATTTTCTCTCTTTCTCTTTCTGTATATTGGGAAAGATCCCAGTAATAAATCTGTTTAAACTAATGATAAATTTGTTTAAACCAGTGATAAATTTATCACTGATGAATTTTTGTAAATTAGTAAGTGAGTGTGTATGTATGTGTGTATGAAGTTTATCACTAATAATATTTTATTAGTGATAAATTTATCACTGTTAAATTATTGTGAATTTGTTTTTGTGAATTAGTAAGTGTGTAGATGTGTTTTTGTGAATTAGTGAGTGAGTGTGTATGTATGTGAGTATGAGAGTAAGAAATAATAAGTAATTTAAGTGGTTTGGTAAATATTGATAATATTTATCAGTGTCTGTGTGTTTCTCACGAAGACGATGGCCGGATATTGGGTTGCAGTGTTGAGTTTAGGGGTAAAAGTGAAAAACAATGTTTAATTTTTTTAGATAGGACCTGCTGGGTAATAAGACCGGTCTCTAGGACCGGCCCGTAACTCCCCCTAATTATTTCATATTTTTTCTTATAAAAGTTAAAATAAACTAAAACAAATCATCCCAAATGAGATTTTTTAGCCCCAGGTTAAAATAGCCAAAAAATCAAAAACTCACATCCCAAATGAACTCTTAATAGGCAAACTTATTGTTTAATAGGTATTGTGAAAATTAATAGCATTTTTCATCAAATATTATTAAAAAACATCACTAATTATTAATTTTTAGCAACAATTTTAAAAAAATATCATAAAAAATGTCACTAATTATAATTTTTAATGATAGTTTAAAAAAATCTTCACAAAAAAAACACTAACTTTCAGCGACAATTTAAAAAAACTCGTCATAGAAAAATGTCACTAATTTAGTGACAATTTATAAAAATCGCGATTAAAAAAAGTCACTAATTGTTAATTTTTAAAAACATATATAAATAATTGTTACAAAAAATAATTTTTTGTACCAATTTTACTAAGACTTATTTTCAATAAAACTTTATGAAAATTAAATCTAACTATTAAAATCTATTAGTAATTTATTCTAAATTTAGAGTATTACTATTCAAGTTTAAAAATTAGATTTATTTTTCAAATTTAATAATGTGACAAGGTATTACAACATCAAAAGTATAATATCTCTCTCACAGTTTTTTAATTATCTATTAATTGTCTCATTTACGCATCATTCTATAAGAGGATTGTGAAATGGTTTCTTTTTTGGATGATTTGAATAATTAATTTTATAGAGTTTTAAGTATACAATATCTATAAAAAAAAAATATTAAATTAATTTGATAATCGTAATATTTTTATTTTATTACGTTGTTTTCTTGAAAATAAACTATTCATTTTTTCAAAGATAAATAAGATATAATATAATTTTAGGATTATCGGATTAACTTGTTTTTTCATAAATGATATATAAAAAAAAAAATCTTACAAAATGAACAATTCAGATTATCAAAAAGAGACCTATGATAAACCTCTTATACCCCTCAAATTTTTTCAAATTCAAATTTAAACATAACAGAAATCCAACACATTATTATATATTTTTGAAATATTACATACATTGTACTTTTCTTTTTAAAAAATTACAGTATAATAAATAATAAATCTATAGTCATTTATCTCTTAATAATTTAATAAAATGAATGTCAATATATCTCACTAAAAAAAATTAATGAAAAAAAGATTGAGAGCTCTAATGGGTGAGCTTTAGAGGAGCTCTAATAGGTGGAGTCTACTCTATGATGTGATATTTTGTACTAGTTTTATTTTTATTTATTTTTATTACTTTACCACATCACTAGAGTTCAAATTAGACTTTTAGATTTAAAGCTCTATGAGGTGTTTTAGGAAGTTAATTAAAATCTGATTTTTTTGATTTTTTTTATCTTTTTATAAATAAAAAATATGAAAAATAATGTAACTTAAAATAAATTAAAATTCAAAAACTAACTTTTAACCTACTTTTCAAAATGGTCTACAGGTCATTTCCCAAAATTTATTACCTAATTAATTATGACTGTCAACTAGTATTGCAAGTGCAATTTCTATGGCCATGTCTGGCCCTTCTCGCAAAGAGGTTAAAAAAAATAAAAAATAAAAAATTGGCATTTAACCTCGTTTAGGTGTATATCACTTTTTTATTTTTTTACATATTTTTTTTAAAAAGTCAAAAAAAAAAAAATAACTTACTTTTCAAAATCAAAACATTTATTATTACCAACATTATTTAGCCTCTGTTTGGCAAGGGCTCATTGGGTTCATGAGCCACAAAAGACAAAATAGGCTCATGAGCCATAACAGACAAAACATCACATCCAACCCCATAATCATTACACTCTTCTCTCACAAAAAAAACCAAAAAAGTCAAAAATCCAAGAGCCCTTCCCAAACCAAGCTTTTGAGCCCATGCTCATATAGCCAAAAAAGCCAAAAAGCCAAAGAGCCAGCCCACTTCCCAAACGGATAATTAGTATATTCTCTTTGTTAGACGGTTATATATATATATATATATTTGAGCGGGGATTATAACTATAATAATATTAGGTATTATGAAAAAAATATCTTAAAAAGTCTATATGAAAATTCTCCATCATTGAATTAGTTTATATTATTTTATTATATGTTATGCAGTCACATTAAATTAGTTTTATGAAATTTTTTATAATATTTATTTCATAATAGCATTACTTTTATGGCTATATTTATGTCTATCTAAATTTTGATGATAGTAGTAGGACGAAGAAAGGGGGGAATTTTGCTTAGGGGTCAAGATAAAATTATCTAAATTTTAAGAGGATAAAATAAAAAGTTTATCTTTCTGGTGGACCAAATATTGTATAAATACCTAAAATAATATAGGGTTAAGAGACATTTTTTTTAAAGTTTGAAGGGATTAAAATAATAATTTCTTGTATAAATATTTAAAATAGTATAACATTAAATAAGAATTTTTAAAACTTCTAAAGGGTGATCTCTCCAACCCGTCATCAATACTCGACCATGGGAGGTGGGTTTTACCATTTTTTTTTTTTTCAAAGAAAAAAAGTAAAAGAATAGGATTTGTGGGGATATATTTTTTGAGTACCAACACGTGGCAATGTGATGCCGACGTGTCAGCCGAGGTGCCACGTGTCCTGGTCGTTGTGCCGAGATGATCTCGGAGGCTGAGGTTATTTCCGAAGATATCGAAATCCGAGATAATTGGATAAGGGACAAGAGTCCAAGGATGAAGAAAGATTTCAGGATGGATAAGGATAACACTCTTAGGAAGTCTATCCTTATCTCTTAAGGAATCCAAAGTAAGTACAAAATTGGAGTTCATAGAAGTCATGCTTCCAGTGGGACTGGGATTGAGTAAACTATAAAAGAGAGGAACCCCCGTGTGTCTAAGGTACGCAATTTATGCTTAGAGTAGTAAATTTAGCACTATTGACTATCTTTGAGAGATATTGAGTACTGACTTGATCGTCGAAGTATCCCCGGGTGGAAGGACCACCGCCGGAGCCTTCTCTTTCTGTGTAGGACAGCAGGCTGCCATCTATTCTTTCTGTGTTCTACAGTTGAATTACTAAGGTGGGCAGTGTGATTGGAAAATTACTCACACAATTTGGCACCGTCTGTGGGAAAGAAAGACGAATAGATGGCCAGTGACGGACAGAAGGAAAAGATTGGAGGCGACACTCCTACTGGGAATGACAGACCTATTGACCTTGATATCGAAGGAGACAACCACAATGTAGAAACTCGTGATCAGGACCACGGAGAGAAAGACGTCGGCTGGAAGGGCGACACTTCGAAGAAGACGGACCAAAGCAAGTACCATAACGAAGGTAACCTCCAGGTATGGAGGGATAGGTGCCTACGGAAGGATGAAGAAGTAAAAGAATTGGCAAAAAAGTTAGCAGACCTGTAGTCGGTCGTCAACTTCATGATGCAAAATAATGTCATGCAGCCACCGTACCTGCTGCAGGACACGCCGATTCCAGCAACTAATACCCAGAAGGGAAGAAGGAAAACAATCATCGAAGCCCCTCATCACACCGAGAGTGGAAGGCACTCTCACCGGCCTTCCAGGGAAGTCAGACGAGAGGAGCCAAGACAAGAGGAGTCCCAAAGGACGCATCACACGAAGGACCCAGAGCCCAAAGAACATCGGCATGTTCAAGGGCAGGCGCTTTGCTTTGACACAACCCATGGAGAAAGATCAAAACGGGCCCACCACGAGGCCGAGAGTAGTGTGCCGAAAAGATTGAAGTCCAAAGATAGCCGAGCTCCCGGGCGGAGCAAAGAAAACATGAGAGATTACCTTAAGAGGAGGCAGCAGAACGCAGAAGCCGAGGTAACCTCCCCGGTTAAGCCAAGGACACCATTCTCGGTGGAATTTGACAAATTTGAAGCACCAAAAAGATTCAGTATGTTGAGATTTCAAATATATGATGGTAAGTCAGATCCCAACTTTTACGTTGGACTATACCTAAACTCAATGGCATTATATAGTGGGAACGAGCCGCTGCTTTGCAAAATGTTCCTCTCGTCCTTCAGGGAGATTGCATCAAATTGGTTCCACAAACTACCGAAGGGAACCGTGAAGACTTGGGAAAGCTTGGCCGAGATGTTTGTAGCTAGGTTTGTAACGAACAAACTACAGCCCTTAAGGGTCAATGCACTGATGGCTCTAAGAATCACCCAGGATGAAGGCCTTAGGGCCTATGCAAAAAGATACTATGAGGTATTCAATTGAATACCAGAGTACAATCAAGAAGTGGCGGTCATATCCTTCAAGAACGGCCTAAAGGGTGACTGTCCACTACGAAAATCTTTGGCAAAAATATTGCCAAAAAGCATAGAAGAACTCATGGCCAGAATCGAGAAGTACGCCAAGGCCGAGGAAGATACATCGGGACCAAAGGAAGCGAAACAAAAGAAAGGAAACGGCTCGCCTAAGCGAGGCCGAAATAACAACACACCCAACAAACAGGAGACAGAGTTGAGGGCTAAACAGGTAGTGACAACTGTGTTCCGAATTCCAATTCAAAAAATCCTAGAAAAAATTCAGAGTGAACCCTATTTCAGAACACCGGCAAGGGCACCAGGAGAATTTATGGGAAGAAACGTGGACAGACGTTGTGCTTACCACAATGAAGACGAACATACAACAAAGGGCTGCAAAGCCCTAAAAGCACACTTGGATGATCTGGTGAGACAAGGCCACCTGAGAGACCTTGTCGATGAAACCAGAACAAGAAAAGAACAGGCAAGACTGCCTCAGGCACCAGCAGCTCCGTCACCTCTGACACAACAACCTCGGGTGGTTAATGTAATCCACTCAAAAGTCAACGAGAACGAAGTTAGAGGAGAGACCCAGAGGGTAAGGCACTTACAGCATGTCTACCAAGTCGGGGAAAAGAGACATTGGCTAGAGGAGTGCCAAAGACCGATGATAGCCTTTACTGACGCAGACCTAGAGATGGTCCAGCATCCGCATAATGATGCCTTGGTAGTATCCCTCCAGGTTGGGGAGTGCCAAGTAAAACGCATCCTAATAGATCAAGGTAGCTCTTGTGACATCATGTATGTAAGATGTTACAAGGAGCTGGGCCTTCACCCAGACGACATGGAGCAATCGAACGGCCCGATGGTCGGCTTCAATGGAACGCCGACGTGGCCACTAGGCACAACAAGCTTGGACGTACAAGCCGGCACTAAGAAGATCATGATAGAATTCATCGTGATTGATACGCCTTCGCTTTACAACGTCATCTTGGGGAGGCCATGGTTACATGCAATGGGGGCAGTTCCCTCAACGTTGCATCAACTATTGCGGTTCCCAACAGAACATGGGATTGAAGAAGTCAGAGGAGATCAACTGCAGGCAAAGAATTGCTCCATGGCAGCAATGAAAACTAACTACAACATTCAAGAACCAGGGAATGCAGAGATTGAAGACGAGGACATGGAGGTCCTAGATGATGTCGGCAATGAGCCAGCCGAGAAAAGTGAAGAAACACTAAAGAAAATCCTCATCCAAGAGGGCAATAAAGAACGCTTCTTTCTTCTCGGCTCAGGCTTAGCCGAAGAAGAGGAAAGAGAACTGGAAGTTTTTTTGAGAACAAACATAGAGTTGTTTGCTTGGACACCCTATGAAATGTCTGGCATTGACCCCGAGGTCACATGTCATAAACTGAACGTCGACAGGTCGGCCAAACCTGTAATACAACGAGTCAGAAGACCGACGTTGATACACGTCGAAACAGTGGAGGAGGAAGTCGATAGGCTTCTGAGGCCAGAGCCATCAGAGAAGTCAATTATCCGACATGGCTATCAAACACTATGGTAGTAAAGAAGAAGAACGGTAAATGGAGGGTCTGCGTAGATTTCACGAGCCTGAACAAAGCCTGTCCCAAAGACAGCTTTCCTCTACCCAAGATTGACCAGTTGGTAGATGCCACATCTGGACATGGAAGGATAAGCTTCCTAGATGCATATAAGGGGTACCACCAGATAGCTATGTACCCCCCAGATGAGGAGAAGACAGCGTTTATCACCCCAAAAGGCCTGTACTGCTATAGAGTAATGTCTTTTGGGTTGAAAAATGCAGGAGCAACTTACCAAAGGTTGGTAACCAAGATGTTCAAACATCTGATTGGCCAAACAGTAGAAGTCTACATCGATGACATGGTCGTAAAGACCAAGGAACCAAAGGGTCATCTTGCCGACCTAAAAGAGGTCTTTGAGATCCTCAAAACATATCGGCTCCGACTCAACGCATCGAAGTGTGCGTTTGGAGTTGGATCTGGTAAGTTTTTGGGGTACCTAGTAACAAGAAAGGGCATTGAGACCAGCCCAGATCAGATCAAGGCCATCTTAGATCTACATAGCCCGACATCGGCAAAATAGGTACAAATGCTTACTGGAAGGGCTGCAGCTCTAAACAGGTTCATAAGCCGAAGCTCAGACAAATGTAAACCTTTTTTCAACCTGGTGAAAAAGGCAACGGACTTCTTATGGACTGAGGAATGTGAGGCTGCTTTGGCCGACCTAAAGAAATATCTGACCACGGCTCCAGTCCTCTCAACACCTGAACCTGGGAAAGAACTGTTTTTGTACTTAAGAAAAATGGGAGCAGAAGGCTGTTTACTATATAAGCAAAACCTTGGCCGATGCAGAAACAAGGTACCTACCACTAGAAAAATTAATGATGGCCTTAGTAATGGCTTCAAAAAAGTTAAACCATTACTTTCAGGCACACACGATTGTGGTGCTAACAGAGCACCCACTGAAGTCCTTGTTGCAACAAGGAGACTTAACTGGTAGAATAGCAAGATGGACAGTGGCCCTGGGCCAGTATAACCTGGAGTTTAGACCGAGAACAGCAATCAAGGGCCAGGTTTTAGCCAACTTCGTGGCCGAGTTCACGCCAGAATCCGTCGAACATCGAGCTCCGTTGAGCCAAGATGAACGATGTCCAAACAAGCAGGGAGAAGCCCAGCCTAAAGCAAAAGAACAAAGGAAGGAAAAATCCAAACCCTGCAGCATTTACATCGGCAACTCTTTTCGACTGTTCGTTGATGGGAGCTCAAACCGACAGGGAATAGAGGCGGGAGTAGTATTAATATCTCTAGATGGAGAGATATTGGAATAGTCCATTCGATTAGGGTTCAAAGCCTCGAACAATGAGGCAGAATATGAAGCTTTGATTGCAGGACTGAAGCTGGCAGTAGCGGCAGAAGCAGATGAGGTAATAGTTTTTTGTGACTCACAACTTATAGTGAATCAGGCAACAGGAGAGTTTGCAGCCCGAGATGAAAGAATGTCGGCATACGCAAAGGAAGTCATCAGGCTGGCAACCTTATTTCATAACTGCCGACTTCTTCAGGTCAGTCGAGATGATAACAGCCACGCCGACGCGTTGGCCAATCTGGCAAGTTCAATGCAAACTGAAAAAACAAGAACAATAATGATTGACTTTTTGTCGGGCCCGAGCATAGAACAGCCGATCATAGAGCAAGAAGTATTGTGTGTGAACTTGGGGCCAAGCTGGATAGATACAATTGTTGCATTCCTGAAAGAAGGAAAGCTACCAGAAGACCATAAAGAAGCACACAAGGTCAGACTGAAGTCGGCAAAATTCGTTCTAACAGCAGAAGGACATCTCTATAGAAGGTCTTTCACTGGACCCCTTCTAAGGTGTGTACACCCATTGCAAATTGAAGATTTTTTATATGAAATCCATGAAGAAGTTTGTGGAAGCCACACTGGGGACAGATCTCTAGCCTATAGGGCCATTACCCAGGGGTATTGGTGGCCCTACATGCAAAAAGATGCAGAAACCTACGTGAAGAAGTGCGAACAATGCCAGAGGTTTGCACCTTTGATACACCAGCTAGCTGCTGACCTGAACCCAGTATCCAACCCTTGGCCGTTTGCCCAGTGGGGCATGGATCTTGTTGGACAACTTCCCCAAGCAACTGGACAAAGGAAGTACCTACTGGTGGCAACGGACTACTTCACCAAATGGATAGAAGCTGATCCCCTAGCCAAAATCCGAGATGTCAACGTAAAGAACTTCATATGGAAGAACATCATTACCAAATTCGGAATTTCAAGAGCAATAATTGCCGACAACGGAATGCAATTCGACAGCAAACTCATCAAGAACTTCTGTGCAAAATTCAAAATCAAGAATTACTTTTCAACACCAAGCTTTCCCCAAAGCAATGGGCAAGCAGAAGCATCCAACAAGGTAATTTTGGATGGGATAAAGAAGAGGCTACAGGCAGCAAAAGGGAAATGGGTAGACGAGTTGCCCAATGTACTCTGGGCATATCGAACTACGCCGAGAAGATCAACAGGAGAAACCCCCTTTGCCATGGCCTATGACACAGAAGCAGTCATTCCACTAGAGGTCGGCATCCCAGGGATCAGAACCCAGGGAGTTGAGAATGAGACTAACGATATACTTTTAGCCCAAGACCTGGATCTCTTAGAAGAAAAAAGGGAGAAAGCTGCAATTCAACTCACAGCGTACCAACAACAGCTTGCAAGAGCTTACAATAAGAAGGTCAATCCAAGGGATTTTCAAGTTGGCGACCTTTTCCTGAGAAAAGTCGTCGGCAACAAGAAGGATCCTAGAGAGGGGCAAGCTTGGCCCAAACTGGGAAGGACCCTACAGAATTACTTCGGTATTAGGGAATGGGGCATATCGGCTTGAAGATAACGAGGGAAAAACATTGCCTAGACCCTGGAACACTTGTAATTTGAAATATTTCTACCATTAGATGTTCCTTGTTTTTTTTTAGTTTGGCTTTTTGTCGACGTCATCAATAAAATCTTAGCAGAATTATTCAACACTTGTGAATTAGCAAAAGATGCATGGTATTTCTGAATAATGAGAACCCAAGTGGAACTCAGGTTCACATTGGGGACAGAGAAGAAGGCAAAACAAAGTTTACCACTTGTTGAAATTTGTAGCAATTTACAAGTCGGCTAAACCGATACAAAGTTTACCACTTGTTGAAATTTGTAGCAATTTACAAGTTGGCTAAACTGATACAAAGTTTACCACTTGTTGAAATTTGTAGCAATTTACAAGTTGGCTAAACCGATACAAAGTTTACCACTTGTTGAAATTTGTAGCAATTTACAAGTTGGTCAAACCGATATAAAGTTTACTACTTATTAAAATTTGTAGCAATTTACAAGCCGACATATGATGTTTAAAACTTGTAGCAATTTACAAGTAGGTTAGACCGTGATCACTGTTTAAATACTTGTTGAAACTTGAGAAAAGTTTACAAAACTAACATTGAATAGTATATGTTTTACACTCGTTGAAATTTATGAAAAATTTACAGGTCAAGTTCTTACCGAGGTAAATTATCAGTGGTGATAGCCGAGGTATGTAACCCCGAGAAGATTATACAAAGAGGGAGGAGTTTATAAGACATGCAGAATATTCTAAGTATAGAATCATACAGAAGCAACCAAGAGAAAATAAAGATTGAAGCATTCAGAGAAAACAGTTATAGTTTTTCACAAAAGAGGGTACAATCAAAGAGTAACTGTTCAGAAGACGGCACATCGGCCATATAAAAAGCTCGCAAAGTACAAAAGAAACGAAAAAAAAAAACATGGAAATTAAGGTTCCTCAGCATCAATAGCAACTTGGGTCTAGACCTCAGACGATTGTTGTGTAGATACCTCGGCAGCCTTTTCCGTCTCGATCTCGACGTCGATCTGAGCTACGGTTTCATCAAGGCTTTTGTCGGCTACAAGAACATCGGAGGAAGCCTGCTCCGGGGTAAGTTCCTTGGCAACTTCGTCACCATTATCGTCCTGAGTTAGGTCCAAGACCTGCTCATTCAAAGAAGGAGACTTAGCCCTAACAACCCCCTTGGATTTCCTAACCAAAGCCTCATCTTCATCTTCAGACTCAACTTCGCCATCAGATTGAGCTGGTGGAGGTGGAGGGAAAGGAAGAGGAATGGCGTCGGCCTTTCTCAGAGGCGAATCCTCAGGAACATCAAGCTTTTTGGCAAGGGACATCCAACCAAGGGAGAAACCCCTGTTGCATGCCTCCCTCACTTGTTTTTCATAGGCCTCGGTGACGTCGGCTATGCCTTGATCGTATGCCTTCGCGTCAGCTGCATCGATTTTAGCTTGCTTGGTGGCCAGGGCCTTCTCAAGTTCCTTCTCGGCTTGGGCCGTCTTCTCCTCGACCTCCCTCTTTTGAGCTTTGGCAATTTTTTTGATAGCTTCGGTAGATTCAGCTTTTTCCTCGGTTACCTGTTGGGCTGTAATGGCAGCCTCGGCCTGGTCTTCCAGCTTCTTCATTTTTAATTGAAGACTTTTATTGGTTTTCTGAAGGGCAGTTAACTCCCTCTTCATGTCGATCAACTTCTCCCTATTCTCAAAAGATTGTATGGAGAAGGAGTGGGCATGCTGAACAGCCTGAAAGAGCATGAAGCGAAAGTTATTACAAAGTTTTACAAGTATGAAAAAATGAAGAAAGACGGGTTACCAAGTGAAGAAACTTACTTGAACACAACGTTGAAACATGAGAGCGTAGTTTTCGTACTCGCTCATCTCGGCATTCTTTTCAAGATCGCTAGGAAGAAGAAGAGCAGTACTGAGGGCTACGCTGATATTGATGTCGTCGGCACTGTCGCTGGCCATGACAGGCTTATTTTCCAGAGTGATTGCAGGTGCCCAAGGGATATCTGGTTTTTTAGACCCCGAGGTCGTCGCAGACGATGACTTCGGCTTCTTCGATTTAGAGGACTCAGAGGGTTGGGCTTCAGCATACCTTTTTGCAGGAACAGAAGAAGTCTTCTCACTTTCAGCCAGTTTGGAAATAGGCAAATTATCCTCAGAGTGAACCTGAGTTACTTTGGCCTGTGGCTGGGCCTTTTGTACTCTTTTTGGCTTCGGTGGGGACATGGTCTGTGTTGGCTGAGCGTCAACATCGGTAGGAAGACTGGACAAAAGATCCTTGGCAACTGGTTTTGCGCGACCCATCTTGGCAGTGAGGACCAGACGACGTCAACGTTTTCTTTCTAGTATTGGTATTAAGTATGGAGCCGAAGTTGATGGCTGATCAACTGGATCAGAGGTTAATCCTTGGTCTGTTCGTGATGTAGATGCAGTCAGTGAAGTCATGGCAGATGGTGGAGAGAGACTTTTCTTCTTCCTTTTCGGGACGTCGGGCAACGTTGACTTGTATGTTAGGATGAAATTAAGAAGCACAGGTGCTTTCCTTTTATGGACTAGCAAGTCCAATAGTTTCTTCAAATCCTTGCCAGGAACGTAGGATTGGCGAAAGCTTTTCGGTGGCTTACGAACATCTGCAAGAAGAACAGACATTAAAAATAGACAAAGTAAAGAGGACTTGAAAAGAAACAACTAAGTGTTAACACTGGGCTCTTACCCTTGCCCTCTTTAAATGATTGAGGAAGAGGGTAGAGATGGGCATCATCGTCTGGGGCAAACTCCCAATTTCCTGAGGTAATGAAGTAGTCATCTCCAGCTCCCTTGTTGGAGTCTGGGAGGTCGGCTACGATTTTGAATTCTGTTGACCTCGGCTTAAGGTAATAAATGTAGCCTTTTTCTTTCAAGTTAAGGGCACACATGGTATAGCAGTACTGGACGTCGGCTAAGGTGATCCTGGCGTTTTCCTGCCTAGCTAAGGCTATGATGCCATTGATCACTCGATAAGAATTTATGGCCAACTGTATGGGGTTCAACTTGTAATAGTGAAGGATCTCGCGGAAGAGGGTGTTGAGTGGAAGCCGGAGTCTACACTCAGTGAAAGATACAATGGGAAAGGGCATTGTATCGTCTATGGGCATGATGGAATCATGGTCCCCAGCGAACCTCAGATGAACATCGACAGGAATGGAGAACTCTTGCCTAAAGTATTCAAGTTTGGTCGGGGTGTCTACCCTATGTCTCCACATACCCATAACGTCGGCCTAAATTTAGAGGGCTGGGTTTCAGAAGAAAGGTATTTCAGAAGGGTTGCCGGAACCTCGACTTCAAAACTGGGTAAAGACTGCTAAGGGTTGTTTTAGTTTTCTTAAAGAATTTGAAAAATCTAGAAACCTCCTAGATGTTGATTTATGATTATGTAACAATTTTAAGCAGAATATAACAATCCCAATCAAACAATCGAGAGAAAGAGACACAACGATTTTACGTGGAAAAACCACAATTGGACAACCTCCAACTGTGATAAAAAAAATTACGGACAACAGCCACAAAACAATCCACTAAGAAGATTTAAAGGAATTACACAGGTATACTCTCAATTATCTAACGAATCCACAACGCCTAATTGAACCAACCTCTATGTGCCTCTTCCAACCCCATCTTCACCACGGAATTGTCTTTCTGATGAGCCACTCCAGAATCCACTGAAGCTTCAGGCTCGAATTCTGCAAAATCCACCGATGAACAACTCTCTCTTTTGTTTAACAAACAAAACCTTTGATGTACTCTTTTTTAAACCATGAGTTGAATACTCAATAAAAATATCAAAGAAACTAACAAAATATCCTCAGATATAAACCTTAAAAACCACAAAGAAGATCTGGAGGAAAAATTAATGAGTAGTCTAGTTTTGGGAGAAAACCAACTACTTATAGAAAATCCAAAGTAATCCTGTTTTTGGAAGAAAACCAACTTCTTAAAGGACTCCAAAATAATCCTAGTTTTGGAAGAAAATCAACTTCTTAGAGAAATCCAAAGTAATCCTAGTTTGACCCAACATGTGAATTTAAAAAATTACAACATTGGGTTTGATCTATGGAATTTGACAACAAAGAGTCCTAACAGAATTGATAGGCTTTACAAACAAATCCCAAACCTAAATCTATGAAAGCAAAGATTGAAGGCAGAGATCTAAAAAAAAAAAAAAAACACAGGAAACAAGGAATCGGAACGAGTTGGAGAATCAAGAACGAAGGTGGGTTATCAAGAGTATAAAGAAAACAAGAAGTCTATGGCCAAGAACAGTGGCAAAAGTGCAAGAAGTAGTGAACAGTAAGTATGATTCACGGAATTAACAGTTTGAACAAAACAGTAAAGGCAACAAAGGATGAAGAAAATCAACAGAATTGAAAACGAAAGGGACAATGGCTTACCAGAAAAAATGGAACCGATACGGGGATCGCCGAAATCAGACGACGGTTACAGAAGTATCAGAACGACAGAGCTTCACCGGAAAGGAGAAATTAAGGCAGTTGCAGAGCTTAAAATCTGGAGCAATGGCGGATTCAAGAGAAGAAAGCTAGAGAGAGGAAAAGTAAGGGAAGTCAAAGTACAAAGTGAAGAGGCGAAAAAAGGAAAAAAATGAGTTTTGTCAAAAACTTGAAACGACGGCAAAGATAGAGCAATTAATGCCTCTTGAGCAACGTATACGTCAAACAGCGTCTGCAGACGCAAGACGGACTTACAGGCGCGTCGCAGGCACGAGCCAATGAGGATACAACGCGTTAGTGAAACAGTTGAAAAATAGTGTATGACAGCTCAAACGCATGAAGGAGTTCATTTGAGTTATTACTCTTTGAAGAAGACATGTCGGCCTGAAATGAATGATCTCGGCTAAGGAGTTCTTGAGCCGATGTACAGAAAGAACTACCGATATAAGTTTCATCACCTCGGAATGCCGAGGTAATAGAACCTAGGGGGCAGCTGTGGAGATATATTTTCTGAGTACCAACACGTGGCAAGGCGACGCCGACGTGTTAGCCGAGGTGCCACGTGTCCTGGTCGTTGTGCCGAGATGATCTCGGAGAGGCTGAGGTTATCTCCAAAGATATCGGAATCCGAGATAATTGGATAAGGGACAAGAGTCCAAGGATGAAGAAAGACTTCAGGATGGATAATGATAACACTCTTAGGGAGTCTATCCTTATCTCTTGAGGAGTCCAAAGTAAGTACAGAATTGGAGTCCATAGAAGTCATGCTTCCAGTGGGACTGGGATTGAGTAAACTATAAAAGAGAGGAACCCCCGTGGGTCTAAGGTACGTAATTTATGCTTAGAGCAGTAAATTTAGCACTATTGACTATCTTTAAGAGATATTGAGTACTGACTTGATCGTCGGAGTACCCCCGGGTGGAAGGACCACCGTCGGAGCCTTCTCTTTCTGTGCAGGACAACAGGGTGCCATCTATTCTGCCTGTGTTCTATAGCTGAATTACTAAAGTGGGCAGTATGATCGGAAAATTACTCACACAGGATTTATCGGTATTTAATCACATTTAAGTTTTATTGGTCTTTGACAATAAAAACAAAACAAAAGCATAATCAAACAATAAAATACAAACATTTTGAAAAATGATAATCATTTTAAAAAATGATAGATGGTGGAAATTTTACAATTATAAATTAAAGCAATTGAATTTTTGATTTACAATGAACAAAATAAAAATACTTAGAAGACTATATATATAAACCATGTTTGTAGAAGATTACCCAAACAGTTTTTTGATCAAATAGTTTTGAATGTTTCTGTCACTAACCACATGTAAATTTATTTTAATTGCAAATTTAAATAAAATAGTGCCAATCAAAACGCAACATGTGGTGTCAAGACAGAACAAAGAATATTCTACCTACTCATAAACGACCTTACTTGGTCATTAAAGGGGCAACACTCCATTCACTATCCCTAATGTAATGTAAAATATTAATTTTGTGAATAGGTAGTTGTTTCCTGTTCAATCAAATAATATTAAACAATAGGAATAAGTATATTCAACTATTAGATTCCAAACCCATGTGGTAAAGGGTACTCTTTAGCATTGTGAGATGATTGCATGACTTTAAAAGATATGGAAAGGGAATTTATGTATAAATAAATAAAAAATTGTAAGACCTTTGACTTTGTGTATTTTGATCTAGTCTTCGGACCATGAGTCCATGACCATTGTTGGGTTTGTTTTTCAAGTGGGGTACATGCATGTAGACATACATAAGTTTTATTTACTTTATGGTTTAATTACATTTAAATTCCTTCAATTATTAGTAAATTTCATTTTATTTTTATTGATAGACTCAACTATTAAAATTATACAAAAATAACCCTTCTAAAGGCGATCTAAAAGGGTAAAAGTGATACATCACACAAATATAATTTTTCTAAAGGTGATTTAGAGGAGATAAAAATGATACATTTTCATGATTCATATAGCCTATGTTTGGGAGTTTTTTTTTTTTCAAATAATTCAAAAAAAGAAACTATTTAGCGAATTGACCCGCTTTTCAAACTATTTGATAAACTAACTTGCTTTTGAAATCACATTTTGAAAATACGATTTTGAAATTGAAATCGCATTTTCAACCTGCGATTTCACCTTGAAATCCCATGTTCAACATGCGATTTCACCACGTCATCATTTTTAACTTACGATTTTAAGGTGAAATTACATGTTCAAGATGTAATTTCAATTTTAAAATCGCATTTTGAAAATGCGATTTTAAAAAGTAGGTAAGTCTCCTAAATAGTTTAAAAAGTAGGTCAATTCTCTAATTAATTTTTTTTTTTGGAAATATTTTTAAAAAAAATTCAGGAAGTTGGATGTCACGACCCAAACCTGCCCCTATGGGTTTAGCACCGTAACCGACCAGTAATCCGAGATTACCGAAGGCCTGCTTAACAGTAATACAGTAAAACAGAGTACAGGGGCATGGCGGAAGCCATTACAGTAATAAAATAATGTCCAATGAGCTGTGATAGTCTATATGCAAAAAGACTTTTCATACATATAAACATTCAGTACAGAACAGTTATGCACAATATTTACTGATATTCAAGACAGGACTTAATCCCTACTAACAAGATAAAGATAGTCTATCATGATATTACAAAACAGTATAGAGACAAACGGGGAAATAAAAACACCCCTAAGCCATAGCTTGGCAGGCTCGGAACCTCGCAGTGAGGTACATTGGTTGGCTTGACAAAACTGGAGTTTACTCCGACGCTTCTAGCATTGGTCCGGTGCCTGTACACCTACATATATATATGAGCAGTAAGCTAAAGCCTAGTGAATAACACAATGCGTAAAGGGGTTAAGAATGAATGTCCTTACAGCAATGAAAACAGTTCATTAAACAGTATTTCAGTCTTTCAGTCAGAATAGTTATTCAGTCATATGTGGTACATCCATTAGCATAGTAGTACGATGGCAGTAGGTCTTAAAAGACGAGCGATCGATGATGGCCATCAATCGAAGAAATGAGTGGTTCCAACGGGAACCGCGAGATCTCTATATGATAAAGATGGCTGTAGGTGCTAAGGATGCCACAGTATAGTTCAAAATATAGGATATACATTCATTCAAGAACGAAAGCAGTTGAGCGATGCGATTCAGCTTGTTGAAGATAATCATTTTGAACATATCTTTACACATTTGTTACTCACAGAGTTCTGGACTACAGTGAACTAGAGCGTCTCCTCGGAAGCCAACCCTACACAGTTTACAGATTGAACACACACTAAGCTACACAGTTGACAAAGATGATAACTTAATCTCTAATTTGTCTCGGTGTGTTCTACATCTATATCCTCATTAAGATGTCTTAAATATGCCCTAGGAATGCCTAGGATGGAAAGAGGATGTAAAGATGCACTCAGAAAATATTTTCAGAATTTTCAGTGAAACAGAGTCCCGCTCGAGCGTACAAGCAAACAAAGGTCCCCGCTCGAGCGTCAACTTACTCGCTCGAGCGAACCAAAAAGTACTGGATATGTGAAATTCACGCTCGACGCCCGCTCAATGCCCGCTCGAGCGTGTCACCCAATCCTCCGCTCGAGCGTACACTCCTTCGCTCGAGCGGACTGATGAATAGTGCAAAGTACTGGGAGTTCGAATTTTCCGCTCGAGCGCCGTTCTCCCCACCCGAGCGGAAGACCAAAATCTAGAAAACCCAGATTTGAGCTCCAGGTTCAAAATCATGTTTTCAAACACCAAATTCGATCCTCTTGGGCCCCTTTTCTGGAAAAACACTTCAAAACTCAATATACAACAAGTTTCAAAGCTCAATTTGTGAAATCAAAGCGCAAGGGTGAGTCACTTAAATCAAATTTTCAAACCCATTTCCATGAACATGATGAACATGCAAACATGCATGAATTAAACTCAATTCAAAGCTTCAATCTCATGCTCTAGTGAGTCAAATCTTTCAAAAACATGGTAAGTTCATGGTCTATTGTAAGAATATGAACATGCATGTACAATTTCATGAAGAACAACATCAAAACTCAAGGATGTAAACATGCATGCATGGAATGAGCTCCAATTCAACATTATTAGACCAAATCTTGACTTAGCTCACCAATTGACATGAACAATGCAAGAATAACCTTAAATACAAGTTTAAGAAGGTGGATGTTCTACCTTATGTCTTGTGATTCAAGCCTAGAAGCTCAATTATGAACTCAACCTCCAATTTCTTTAAGTCTCCAAGCAAAACACAAGATGAACTCAATTCTCTCAATCTCTCTCTCTCTATGGTCGGCAATAACAAGGAGAATGGCTGATGAAATGTTATGTTCTGAGTGTGGTAAGGCTCAACAATGGTCCATGTAGTGGGCCACTAATTAATAACAAAAAGGTAAATAAGTGCAACAATGCAATTTAACCCATTTTAATCTAATTTAATCATACCAAATCACTTTTTCAATAAATATACCAGAAAATCGCATAAATTCTCATAATCCTAAATCATCAATCAATTTCCGGTTCGGCCGCCGATAAGGCCTTCAATTAACAGTTTAAACATAAAAACTGAACAGATAATCAAACAGTTAAACAGATAGGAATGCATTTAAACTAACACATACTCAATCAATCAGTTTCGGATTTCAGTCAGTCAATTCAGTATTTCGATTACTTCAGTTATCAATCATAATCAGTCTCGGTTTAACAGTAATCAGTGGCTATTCGGTAAACAGTAGTGAGGGTTATTACATTGGATTTGAGGATTTTTTTTTGACTAAAATAGTCACAAAAAACAAAATAAACTTTTGAGTCTAATAAGACAAAATATCACATCTAACCCATAATCATTACATTCTTTCTTTCATAAAAAAGTCAAAAAAATCAAGAATCCTTCTCAAATCAAGCTTTTTAGCCCCAGGCAAAAATAGCTAAAAAAAAATCAAAAAGTCAAAAAGTCAACCCACTTCTCAAACGAAATCATAAATATAATCCTTCTAAAGATTGTTAAAAGGAATAAAAATGATACATTTTTATCACATTTTTATAATTAAAATATTTAAAATATGCATGTTCATAAATGAATGGTATAAGTTGATATTCACAAATAGTTAAGAGGTCCATGTAATTAACTCTTATTTTATTTATTTAATGTTTACATCAGACAATATATTATAATTATCACATTTTTTAGCGCATTTTGTTAATAGGCCTCATCATTTCTCTGTTTTTAATGGAGTGATGACAAATCACATAATAAATCAAATATGATATAAAGTTTGATCATTATAATATTATTGTACACCTACTCTTGTAAATAATTATGAGAATTTATAGCCAATCTCATCTAAAATTTAATAAATTTTAAAAAATAAAAAGAAATTACATAGTTCAAAAAATTTAACAGCAACAAAAAAATCTTCTTAATCTAATGGTTTATCAAAAGAAATCTTTCTTAGTTAAATGCTGAACAAAATAAAAACTCTTTCCCCCCAATAAACTGAATAAAATAAAATAAAAAACTAATGTAAATTTTAAAAATAGAAAAACCTTTAAAGGTTTTGTAGAAGGTTTCTAACAGTATTTGGCCGACTTTGATAAATGACAAAGGGGAAAAAAGATAAAAAAAGATTGATGAGATATTAAAAAATGTGAATTGGGCGAATCACAAGGAATTCAACAAATATCTTGTTAAAATTATCATAACGGTCCGGTTGTTTTTAAAGGTAGAATGAAAGAAATTTATAGTGAGGGGATTGTTAGTGAAGAGATTGATAGTGACGAGATTAAGTAAAATTGTATTTGTTTTTATGGTAGTTGTTAGTGTAGAAATTGTTAAATTATTTTTATATAAAATAATAAATCAAATAAAAAAATATAAAAAATTAAACATTAATATTTTAAAAAAAATTCCCAATATATAAAAAATAAAAAAAAATTCTAATCCCCTCACTATTTTTCTAATATCACCTCCACCTCCTCCATCCCAATCCCCATTCCAACCTCCATTTGTATCCCCTCCTCCATCATAATCCCTTCTATAACTTTACAAACAAACACAACACTAAATAACCCCACCTCCATCCTAATCCCCTCCCATCCATTACGCCCCAAAACAAACGAGGCCTAAAGATAGAGACTCAGAAAAAATGTCATGAAATTTATCTTAAATTATAATGTGTGGATCAGATTTAGTAAAACTTACACTTAGAATGAATCTCACCCACACAATACTTATTTTTAATAAAATTTTTGTTTCTAATATTACTTTAAAAATTAATTATTTTTCTCAAAAAAGGCAAAGCTACCTTATTTTTTTTCTTCCTTTCCTTGATCTTTTTTCTTGGATATGGGTAAAAGACAAAATCATTTTTTCTTGGATAAGTATGTCATTTACACACAAAATCAACCCAGCCTCCTTTTAGTCAATTTTGGTTGAAAAAAAGAAAATAAAATCTTTAGGTTTACTCTTTTGTTTTGAGAGTTGCCTTTGAATAATTTGAATAAATTCTCAAATTTCTTCTTGATTACATCTATTATTGAAACTTCATGACCAAAAAAATAAATAAATTAAAAGTTAACATGATGATCTTATCAAATTTGAGATCTTGACACATCAATTTCATGAATCTATATAACAGAAATTAGCCAATGATGTATTGATGATGGATTGATGGGCAAACAAAGCAACTTGGTGGGGGGATAGGTGTGGTTGCAAATTGCAGTGTCTTGACAAAAAGCAGAGCCAATAAAGGGGGCAGAGCCAATAAAGGGACTTTCAAATGTTTGAAACTGATATTTACACTATATTTTTTTACTGTTTTCACATAAAGAAAGAAATATAAGAGGCTAATAGTTGAGTATGCATTTTTTTGAGAAAAATATATATTGAATTTTATCAATTTAACATAATTACATCACATTCCTTTAAAGTTTTAATTTACATAACATATATATATATATGAAAAATGTTTCAAACCCTCTTTGTTGCCATATATATACACCCCCGTTTAAGAACTCATTAATCAAATAAATAAATAAAACTACGTTGCGATATTTTTTACAGAAGTGTTTGGTTGAGTATGCATTTTTTTGAGAAAAATATATATTGAATTTCATCAATTTAGCATAATTATATTACACTCCTTTAAAGTTTTAATTTACATAGCATATATATACCCCCTCCCGCATAAGAACTCATTAATCAAATAAATAAAAAAAATTATGTTGCGATATTTTTTATAGAAGTGTTTGGGTATATAAGGTTCATATCATATGTACTTGCGTAAGTTTTTACAAATATACATAAGTTATCTCATAAAATCGTGTAAATTCTCACAAATATATGCAAGTTGTAATTTCTTAATGTTGTGTTTGGTTGGGGGATTTGGAGAGGAATTTGGAAAGGGAAATGGAAATGATAGGTGAAATATGAATAAAACATGCCTATATTTCACCTACTTTCACACACCTTTTCTCTTTCCCTTTCTAAATCCCTCCCCAAATCCTCTAACCAAACACAGCATAAATTTTTATAAGTTAACTTACGAATATTTGTGAAGATTTATGTAATTTTATAGAATAATTTACGTATATTTATAAAAATTTACACAAGTATATATGGTATGTACTTATATATTTAAGAATTGTCTTATTTATTATATTTAAAAATAGGAAAAATTATTTAGAAGTCCTATTAGGGTGACTTATGCTACATATGGTCCTACTAAAAAACTTATGTTCCCATAAGTCCTGTGGGAAGTTTGTTGACACATTTACCCTCAATATTAGTTGTTAATATCATAAATAAGTAATAAAACCATATATAGGAAATTGATATAAACGTAACGTAACGTGACACCTACATAAACGTAACGTGACACCTATATAAACGTAACGTGACATATGTACATAAACGTAACGTAACGTGACACCTATATAAACGTAACGTGACATATCTACGTAAACGTAACGTAACGTAACGTGACACCAATATGAACGTAATGTGACACCTACATAAACGTAACGTAACGTGACACCTATATAAACGTAATATGACATTTACATAAACGTAACGTAATGTGTCACGTTACGTTTCGCAAATTATTTGGCAATCTTAGAACATTGCTCCACACCACACATGTTAGGACACTTGTCCTCTTGTCTACTCAAAGTGATGAAATCCACACATTCATACCATCCCCATAAGGAGGGACTCAAATGATACCAATGTCCACAGATCACCTTCCAACTAAGTTAAATTTGCATCTTTGTTCTTTTACTAAAGAAAAGAATTGAAGGTGTGTGTACCTGCAATGCTGCAAAAACAATGAAACGACCTTCATTGACCCAACCAGAGAACAATTTGTATAAATTCTAATAGTCTACAAAAATTCCCTTCCGAGGAGGAGGATAAACATTTTAGTCACATCACAAAAAGTTTTTGTCAACTGAATCATTTCGAACCGCCCTTATCTTGGAGCTCACATCTTTCCCTTCATAAAGTTCAGCAAGCTTTCTTGGTTATCAGTAAATCTTGAAATCCAAACAAATTTTGATACCCCCAAAGGATTGTCAATGAGTTTACTTGATGGTAATGTAGCGATTTGAACCATGTTTGGACCAGTATTCCTTGAGATCCAGTGGTATCGACAAATCATGGCCACCCGCTACCAACCGACTAAGCAATCTAGTAAAAACACTTCCGCTCATTTTCCGGCCGCCCATTCGCACGTGTCGTTTGTTTGGCATCTGAGGCAGTGAGAGAGAGCGAGGGAGGGAAGGTGTGAAAATGGGGGGTAAAATATTAGGATATTGTGGAATACATTCTTATGAAAATAGGACTTGAGACTCTATAAGAAATTACACAGGACTTAGCCTAGCATAAGGTTCTGAAAAAGAACTTATAAATAAGTCTCCCTTAAAAATATATATTATTATTATTTATCTCTGTGTCTGCAAAGTAATTTTGATTTTTTTAATATTAATAAAAGAAATTATGATGTAATTATGTTAAATTTTAAAAATGATTGGTGTGATTTTTGTATTTTATTATTTTTTCAAAGTTGATATTCAATTTCTCCTTTACATGACAGCAAAGGCAAAGAAAGAAGAGTCCACAAGGTAAAATTTGGGCAGAAATCAAAGGCAAAGGTGTAGTACATTTCACATGATGTGGACTAGAAAGCAACACCATCATGAAGGGGAGGGACGCACCTCTGCACAAGAGGATGAAGTTATTGGGGAGATTTTCGCTCATTTTGAGAAGTGTGTTAAAAAAAAAATTTAATTAATTTTTTTTATAAAAAAAAGTCAAAAAACATCTTTTAATTATTTTCTTAAAATATCCTTTTAATCACCATTACTCACTAGTGTTTTGGAAAATGATTAAAAATTAATTTTTTATTTTTTTAAAAAATATATAAAAAAATATGAGAGATATTATGATTTAAAATAATTAAAAATTAAAATCTAACTTTTAACCAAAATACTTGAGACCACTAATTACTAATAATGTGATAGTGGGCCATAATATTATTGTATTTATTTATTTTTTTTTTTTTCACCTCCTTAATGATAATTTAATAGTATCAAATTAGTGATAAATAGCTTGTCAATTTGCCCCTAATTGGATAAGGATGATCAAGACTACTCATCTCATTACACATATATTTTATTCTGTTAATTTATTTTGTTTCTCTGTCTGCCTATGATTGGATCACTTGGGCACTTTCTTCACCACATATATTTCTACACTGCTTTTGTATGCCTTTTCTCGAGACTTTTGGGGAATGGTAAATAAGAAAATGTTTGGTAGTTTAAAATTTTATATTTTAAATGGTTTAAATTATTTAATATGATATTGAATAACGTCGTTTTGAGTGATTTGAGTCATAAAATTTTGAACTACTTAGTATTGTTGTGGTAAATAATCTTTTACAAACACAAATATATAATCTATATTTTTGTTTAAATTATTAAGATTGTATTTGTATCTTTGATTTATGAAGGGAGAAGCTAAAAAAATATTCATTTGGTTATTTTATTTTTTTTTTTCATTTCCATTTTTCATATTTTTATAAATAAAAATAATAAATAATTTAAAAACACCCATCGTTTTACCGTACTGTTTTCATTCTTAAGCGAACACAGTTTTTGAAAATTTTGAAAACAACTTGCCTTTCATTGTCATATCATTTTTATTCTTGTGCAAAAATATTTTTTGAAAATTCAAAATTTTGTGTTTTTTTTTAAAGAGTAACTTATTTTTAGAATTTTTTAGTTTTCTGAGTTTTTCAAAATAAAAACAAAAACAATCAAACATATCTAAACTTCTACTTCATTTATTTTTTTCTTTACTTTTTTTTTTTCCTTGATTTTATCTCTATAAATTTAAGATTCAAATACAATCTAAGTACTCTAATAACCATGAAAGTTATCTTAGGACTAACAAGTGTAGAAGATCAGAAGTTAATGTCAAAATTAAGTATAGACTCAAGTGTAGAGGTCGTCTCTATTAGCTGATCAAGAATAATTAAAGGAGCATGGGCTAAAACTTAAGAGAAGTGGGTCAAAAGTGGGTTGGAACAGGGCTGACCCGCCAAGGGTTTGAACAAGTGCCATGAAGAAAAATGTCTAAGTCAAGTTGTGGAGGCAACACTTCCAATAGTCAAGTTGTTGAGACACTTTATCTCAGCACCACCATTCCTAGTATTGCCGGTGTCACCATCTGAAGTTGCTGAGGGAAAGAGAAAATTGGAGCAACTAAATTGTAGAGGCAATACTTGCAATGACCAAGTTGTAGAGGTACTTTCTCTAGTATTGTTAGCGCTGCCATTTGGACTTGCTGCAGGAAAACAGTCGCCAAAAAAACTACAACCATGGCAACTGACTTGCGAAAAAAACAACCTACCAAGGTGACAACAACCTTTGGGAAAAGCTTCCCTTTTACAAATAGAGGCTAATGCTTAGCGCCGATAGCAAGTCCCAATGCATTACTAGCCTGGGGTTGATAGCAGGCTCGCAAAGTTTACTAGTTGGAGCTGATAGTAGGTCTAGAGACACTAATATACCGTGGCAACCCTACGAAGATAGGAGCAAGGTAACCCCAAGTATTAGGGACTCCCTTTTTATTTACCCAAGTCATGGACCTGCCTTAGTTGCACATGTAGGGCCAAGAAAGCCCCATTGGGCTTGGTATTAAGGCACAACATGACTGATAGCAGGTTTGGCTGTGGCCTTTGCTCTGGGAAACTGGAGAGTTTGTGGTTATGTGGCTAAAGATGGAGGCGCCGCTGAGGTGAATGCGAACATAGCTGATAGTAGGTTATGAAATCTTGAAAATGCATGTCCTAGCTAAATAGAACTAAGAAGGCAAGTGCAACAACAAGGTTTACCGCTGTAAGTACACTTACTAAGGTTCAAGTTAAGAAGGTAAGTGTAGCAGCGAACACTACTGCTGCAAGTGCACTTGCTGAGGATCGAAAGGTAGTTGAAACACCAAACATTACCACTGCAAGTGCACTTGCAGCGGCTCAAAAGATAGTTACAGTGGTACTTTTGCCAAACAGATATGACATAGTACATGCAAAGGGATACGTGATACCTTTAACCTGGTGGTTTAAGGCAAAATATTCCATATAATTCTTAGGGACACATGTCCTCATTTTATTTGGCCACTTGGTATCCTTTTGGTGCTAAAGAAAAGTCTATAAATATGACTCATTTCCAAAGGCCCAAAGGAGGATTTTTGGATGTTGCCCATTTGTGCATTGCCATTCTATTCTTCTTGAATCACTTGCTCCACCCTCACCCAACTACTCATTCTCCACCTTTCTTAGATTTTGTTTGACTCATTTCTCCAGCCATTCCAACTTTATTGGACCATCAACATAGTTTTACCTCTCTAATCACTCTCTTAATCACTGTTCACCTCGAACTCCCTTACAACAAGTCAATACATTTATCTATCCTCCTATGAATCACACAAATCAGAATGCTTTTGAAACCTTATCATTTTTGTTAGAAAAATAATAATTTTTTTGGTGACTTTAATGCAATATTAAAGTGGGTGTCAATCCTCAATTGAGATGGATTAAAGTGGGTTTAAATTCTTTATAATGAAATCTTTACTCTACAAAAAGAATGACCAAAAGCCATTAAGATTTGAATGAGAAATTAATTCATTAAGTTGGTCTCATGAAAGAGGTATTGGGAAAGATGTAAAACCTTCTATCCCACATTAATTGTAGAGGAGAGCATTGATGGGTATTTAAATCCCATTTTTTTGCCTAAGGGTGTGAGCCCTTTGGTGCATCTAAATTTTTTTAAGAAATGGAATTATGGATACTTCAAGGATAAACTTGGGCCAAAACTATGGTCCAAGTTGGTTATGGAAAAATTGCCACGTGCGCTCCACTCGCCCGGACTGAACCGGGTCCGTGATTAGTGGATCTTGGGCTTGAGGCTTGCTGGATTGGATTGAGTGTGGGGGTTGGGCTTGACCCACCCATCTTAATATTTTTAGGCCAAGCTAGATTTGTGGGCTACAGAATTATACGCATTACACAGGTGTATAAAATGTGTGTAACTCCTCTATAATGATGATGAATTATTCTAGCAGTTTTGCAGGTTTAGTACAGAATTTATTTGTGATGGGCCTTGATGGCAGGATTCTTTTCCTCTCTTCCTCCATATGTATAAAAGGAGGCCCTTTCCTTCTTTGTCATTACCCGAAATATTTGCTCTTCTTGGTTTTCAAAAGTTTTCCTTTAATTTTATTTTTCCTAGTGAGAGAGTGCTGTCATAGTTCTGTTTGCCGAAACTACTCAATCGGTGCATTACTGTAGTTGGTCCAATCGTCGTAACCTAGAAGACAGACATCGAAGAACCTCCAGCACCCAACCAGTGAGGCGACAAATCTGTTTGAAAGATACTGACACTGTCTAGTGCAGGTTTCGGCTTGCTTTCTTTTTTGCCATTTTATTTTATTGTGTACTTCTGTTCAACTTGTAATTTGCAACATGGTTCTTGTTCTGAATTGTTAATTATGAATCTATTTATTTTAGTTAATCACACAATTTATATAACAACCCCCCCCAAAAAAAAAAAAAAAAAACTCATATTTCCAACCAATCTTCCTCATTCATCAAATTACTAAAAAAAAAAAAATTAAATACAACCCCCCCCCCTCCAAAAAAAAAAAAAAATACTCATATTTTTAACTGTTAATACATTTTAAATCCAACCAATCTTCCTCATTCACCAAATTACCAAAACAAAAAAATTTAAATGCAAAACTGTAAATGCATCCACGGCTACAAGGATGCCAACACATTGTTCAATTATTGGTGAAACAGAGCACCAAACCCTAAAGTCCTCTGTTTTACCATTAAAAGAAATAATAATAATAAAAAATAAAATAAATCTCAGTAGGAAAGCAAGGAATTGAAGTTTCAGGTGTACTGTTGTAATTATTCCCTGAAACAAGACGACGAAGAAGAAAAAAAACAAGAATTGCATATGAACTGTTGTAATTATTCCCTGAAACTACAAGAAGAATTGCAGGTGAATTTTCACACCTACCAAACAGATTTGTAGGTGTGGGAATACATGAGGGTTTGGGCTAATTCTAATGGGCCATAGTTTAATCAATTAGTACTGAAAGTGGGCCATGGGTTGGCCCGAGCTCGACTTGACCTCTTTACAGGAGTGGTACCATGTTTTTTTTGGGTGGGTAAATGTGGTACTATAGTCCTGTTTGGTGCAACTTAAAAGTTATTTATTTCAGCTTTCAGTTTAATTTAAGTTATTTTGATGTGTTTCATTTAACTTATAGCTTATAGCTTTTTGGAAGTCAGAAATCAGCTTATTCTTTGAGTGGGGCAGGAAATGCTTAATTTATAAGTCAGAGATCAGCTTATATTCATAGTTATAAGCTATAAGCTGTATAGGTATAAGCTATAAGTACTTTCCCATAACTCTACCAAACAGGGCCCATGTTGATTCCAATTAAGCCATGCACCTACCTACCTACCCAATGACAAAAAAAAAAAATAAATAAATAAATAAATAAATTATAAATACATCCCATAAGATTTGATTAAAATACGAATTACCCCTGTGGTTTTAAAAATTACATTTCACCCTTGAAGTTTTTAATTTTATAATAAATCACTCATTTTATTAATAAATTATTAAGTCAATTAACAGTTTTTAATGATATTAAAAATATATTTAAATTAATAATTTGGATAATTGTATTATTATATAGGAAAATAATTATGAATTTTATTTTTTTTAGTTAATTATTTTTAATAAAAAAAATCTAAAAAGAGAATATTTGTAATTTTTCAAACCACATGGGCCAATCTTTACTTTAAACAAATCTCATGAGGTGTATTTATAATTTACCCAAAAAACAAAAATAAACCAAATCAAACCACACCTTAACTCCCATCAAATAGGATCGGTTACATGAATTCTTCTTCTACACCCGACTCTATCAAAGGCCATTTAGTTAGTTAAATTAAGGAGATTCATAATCTCCATTTACTACACTAGCCTACGTCAATTTAGATCTGTCCCTTCCCTTAATACTTCCATCTACTATCACTGTATCACATCTTCACTATTGCTTTAGTTGGTCTCCGTTGTATATGACAAAATCATTTTAATTTATTCTTTCTTAGCTTATTTTCTATTGATGCTACTCCTACCCATTCACGAATATACTCATTCTTAACCTTGTCTTTTCCAGTTTTGGCACAAATCTACCTTAGCATCCTCATCTAAGTAACACTAATCTTATGTACATATTGTTTCTTAATTGCTCAACATTCTATCACATATAACATCGCTAGTCTAATAGTCGTTCTATAAAATTTTTCTTTTAGTCTAATGGGTACTCATTTATTGCACAATATCCCAGACACACTCCTCTACTTAAGTCACCCCTGTCTTAATTCTATAGATCATATCTGCTCCAATCTCCCCAATCGTTATGATAATTAGTCTTACATAATGAAAACATCCATTCTGAAGTAGTTCTTGATTTATAGGCCTCGTTTGGCAACTACATGTTTTCGCCAAGGCAGTGGCTTCCCTCTAGTTTGAGGGACTGAAGGGTGCTGTTGAGCCCATAGAGGCCCACCATGAGTCTCGTTTCGATAATCTGAACCGTTCAATGTGTAAAATTCATCGAGTACTATATGTTTACAAAAAATTACGTTGATCGGATATCGATAGCTATCTCATCAGACCAGTTTTCTATCAACCAATTTTTTTTCACCGTCTATTTTTTTTTTTTTTTTTTTAATACAAAATTGATCTGATCACGTAACTATTGATATCCGACCAACGTGATTTTTTACTAGCATATAATATTCGATGAGTTCTACATATTGAACGGTTCGAATTATCGAAACGAGACCCATGATGGGACCCGCGCCATCTAATCTAATCTGAAACTAAAGAGAAGTCAGGCCCTTCAGCCAAAAAGTCAAAAAGTTACTATAAGTTATCACATCATTCGCTTTACTTTTCTATATATCTTTTCATAAAAAGTTAAAAAATTACTAAAATAACTTATTCCGAAACGAAGCTTTAATCTAAAAAAAATAAAATAAATAATGTACCCAATAGTCGGAGAGGATTAAAACCAACTGCGCAACAAGTTTCATTTGCTGATAGGCCACACAAATACGTGAGCATAAATGTACACACTAGAAGGTGAAAACGCGTGCGATGCGGGGTGATTCCACACATCATATTATCATAGTCCATACATTTTTTTTTTTTGGTTCAAATATTAATTTTTGAATAAAAGTACATAATTCAAAAATCTACTTCTGAACCATAACAAAGCACCACAAGGGGGAGGTTGGTTCTTACTCTAATGAAAAATTATCAGTAACATGGCGGTGAGGTACCATTGTGATCATCATCATCAAGACTGAGTTTGACTCCATTGTTCTTAAGAGCATTTACGATGGCCCAGACCTTAGTACGGTTCTTGAAACCTTTCTTCTCGATTTCTTTGTTGATATTGACATGAATTCCTCTCTCTTGTCCCCACTCGAGACCCTCCACCTTGAGTCGCATTGCCAACACTTCTCCCACAACCGCTGCTGCCTTGGCATTGCAAGACCGACCACACTCGAGTGTGTTCTTGAGGGAATGTTCCACTGTTGACGCTGTTGCAACGATCCGTCCATTGTTTCTGTCTACTACGTTTGCTGTGATGTACTTCAACGATATGAACAACCTTAGCACATACCTCTTCAGTACCGTCATCTTATAGAACTTGAAGGATCTGTCTCGCAGTGAAAATTAATCAGAATTGCATATGCTATTGCAACTTTTAAGTACAGTGCATAGGGTCCCAACCCCATCCATTGTTAAGCGCCTAATGGCAAAGTTTACAGTAGATTCTCATCCTGCAATTTTAATCAAAAGTTGTAAAACTTAAATTCATCCTTTACAGATTAATAGCCGCGAACAGTTTTACATCTTAATTACTTTGACACATCTGAAATTTATATAACACTGTAATTATCACAGAAGTCCCTTTTCCTGGAGAGATCACATAACAAAATGAAAGAATAGAATATTTGAATTTCATTTCAGAAATGCCCTGCACTAGACCAAATTAACCAGAAACAATTATTTCATGAATGATGAATCAGGACATAAATCTAGTCATGTACGAGGCAAAAAGGGTACTTCCGGTTCGTTTGAGCCTAATAACAAGGTGAAGCTTCTGGTGAAAACACTACTCAATGATAGGTTTATTCCCTCCTTGTCTTATATTTTTTGTCCAAGGGGTGCATTGGAAGTATTGCCAGCAGTGTTGAATTATTGGCTGCAAACATACTTAAAGGCATGCCAACATGTGAACACATTAAATTCTAGCAACAAACCTCGAATGCAAATGAGTAACTATTTTACTCGAGCATTACCAAGATAGCTGTTCAAGATAATACTTCACTTCTAGGTACAATATCTAGTCCAAGCTTTTGGCTTGTGTGTCACTTCTTTGAAGCTTGTGGACCCTTGGGGTTGTGTAATGAGCATTATCGTAATATCTATATTTTTGGGTATAAAACTAACCACTTACCAACCACAAAAAAACAAAACAAAACAAAACAAAACAAAACAAACCAAGCACACCACATGTTGTGCATTGCCATTTAGATACCAAGTTTGAACAATTGTGTGTGCTAAAATAAAAGAAAATAAACAAAAGCATCAATATGTACTATTTCAAACCCAGGAACAAGTTTGCTCAATGACCCTTTTTTTTATTACTTTTACACTCAACAATCTCTCCTGATGCAAGATGGAGTTAGGAAACTTACCTATGGCTGCTTAAAATTGGAATTATGATGAGTTATGGGTTCTGGGAAGCTTCTATGGTTGGGGTTTTAAAAGAGAAAAGAAAGTTTATATAGTATAGAGAAGAATAGGTGTGAAATTTGGTTTGATTTTCCAAATGTGGCAGCTCGTTGAGTTTTCAAAAGTTCAAGGGTATAACAGTTTAGGTTCCTTAACATTATCAGGCCCTGTCTTCTCAGTATCAACTTGTTGGTTGATATGAGACAATGAAAGAGTAGAATTAAAAGATTCTAATTCTTGAGTTGTATCTGTTGTAGAATTCTTACATAGTAAAGCAACAATAACTTCACTCTCTTGAATAGAAGAATGACATAGGTATTTATAGGCTACTATAGTTCTATTCTATGCTTACATGGATTTTGACTAAAAATACAAAATTAGTAGACTTTTACTAATTAGAACTTCAAGAACTTTAAGAAATTAGCAAAGAATGTAAGTGACAAATGTAACACTAATAAGAACTTTCCAAATGGACTCAGCTTTAAAGCTTTTCTATTATGTTCATCCAACATGAACCAATTAACTTTAAAAGTGAGACACAACCATTCAATTTTTATTTAAAAACTCTAAAAGGGAGGAAATAACTGGATTGCAGCCTCACTGACTGAACAGGTCCAAAAAAACCTGGAAGCATGGCAGAGGGAAGGTTGCCACCTTACAAATATGACAGCCACCAAGCTAAAAACTAATAGAATTTTCCTTGTCTCAAGCATCTCATCAGTTGTTCACACTTCATAGAGTGGGCGTCCAAGTGAGGCCTTGGCTTTACAAGGGTCTTTAATGTAACAATCAAGCCAGATGGAAGACTTCAATGGCATTAAAAGATTTTTGGACCAAAGACAAATGAGGATTTAGAAGAGAAACAATGTAACAAGATTATAAGGTACCTATGTTACACGGACTCTTCAAAATAAATCAAATACTTGTGTCGGACACCCCACACTCGGACAAGGGTATGAGATATGTGTCGGATACTTTTCAATGGATACTTCTCAATGGATACTTCATATATAATTGTATATAATACTATTATTATATAAACATATTGTTGTATAATTGCTATAAATGCCTTTTTGACACTATAAAGTTACATATAACATCATTTTATCTCACATACTTGATTAAAAATATAAAAATATGACATATTTTTTGCCGAGTCCACGTACCCTTAAATTTATGGTTTGATGAGTCCAACCTCTACCCACATTCGAAACCCGTACGCGAGTCCATGTAACAGAGTAAGGTACCAATAATGTTGTCAGGCAAGGCTTTCAAGTTATATAGATCCTGATTCCTGTGTTAATAGAAGGAAATAAAATCTTCAAATGTTCAAAGTCACTTGAGTTTTCGATATGTTGAGGACCTGAGTACTCAATCAAAATAGATAAATAGATTATCTATATAACAAAAGAGAAAAGAGCCGTACTAAACTATAGTCACAAGACATCTAGCCACAAAACTTCACTTCATACTAAAAAAGGATACGTAAAATGTGGATGCCTCTTCAAGATTTCAGTAAGGTGCACAAATCAGGACAAGCCAACCAGGATGAAGCGAACAATGTATGATGTGATTCGTGGTCTAACTTGCATTGTAGTTTATTGCAAATCTTTCACTTATTGATACTGAAAACAATATAAAGAGGAGAAAGGGAGGATGAAACCAACACCTATAAACCTTTCACTTGGAGACCTCGAAACCATGTGATCTAAGTGTGCTTCGTGATGCATGCCTTGACTAAAACAATGGATCCCGTGATCTACAGTGTGCATATAAAACACAATAATGTTGTTGCTAATTTAAGAGGAGACACTCTTTGATGTACACTAGCCTCCTGCCTATTGCAGTACACAGCACATTCATAATGGTCATGACTCGAACAACACCACATAATAACATCACAGATCTCAGTAAACAAAAAAAAGATGACTATGCCCATGATAAAATGATTAGAACAGTGACAACATGAATGGACAGTAATGTAAATGTGTAGCAGATGAGCACTATAAAACAAGCAAGTTTTTCTACAACTATAGCTGACAGACAATAAACATATGATATGACAAAGATGCAAGGACAGTCATTGAGATCAGTGATTGTTTAATACTAGTACTAAATGTTATGAACTTGTGTATTATGATAATGATCTTACTGCAACATTTGTCTTGACCAAAAAATTATCATAAAGATATTTTCAGTATTTCTAGGTGTTGGGTTGCTCATAAGATGGTTTCTTAAGAGACTTAGAGAAAGTGAATAATAACAAGAGCTGGGCATGAATGACAAAATTATTCATTTTTTCTGTTAAATTTTTGTAACCACAACAAAACCAAAAAAACACAGGAGAAAAAAAAAAAAAAAAACCTTATGGCTTTGTTTGGTTTGTTTTTCAGAAAAAATTTTGGAAAAAATTCTCTACAAACAAATTTTCAAAAGTAATCAAACCAAACAAATTTTTTCAAAAAAAATCTCAAAATTTTGTTTGGTTACCTACTTTTCAAAATCACTCTCTCTCATACACATTAAATCAATCACTTTTTTTAAAACTCTCTCCCCAAAACAATTTTCCGAAACCATTTCTGAAAAAAGACAAACCAAACAAGTTTTCGTACTTTTTATCTCAAAAACTACTCTACAAACACAAACCAAACACACTCTACATGTTTATATACTTTACACCCAGACAGATGCAAATACACACACCACGCCTTTATATGAATGTAAACCTGCAGACCTTGTTTACAAGGTATTGTCCAATTGTCAATATACATGCATTCTATATATATTCACATATATCTGCTTTTTTGTGTATGTTTCTATAACTACATGCATACGGGCATGAATATTGGCCATTTGTGTAAGTATACACAGCTACATCTGCCAGTCTATCCATATTGCCCATGAATGCCCCAAAACATAAGTTCATGATATCGTGTGATTATAAACTAGGCTCCCTTTGTAGGATATACACATGCAAATATTCTTGTGTGCATGTAGTATCTTCTTGTTACTGGTACATTATTTTGAAAGTTTCAATCAAACACACAAAAAGGAGGAGGAAAAACAGTTGTCTTCATATAAAACGTTTACATGGAAATATTTGACAGTGAATAACACGTTACACAAAATATGCCACTATAAATAAGCCTTGTAATCCCATTTTTCACTTTCAAATAGTTGCCAAGAGTCTTGTAGAAAATGTAGTTGCGGACATTAGAAAAGGTGATAGGATTATGTTAGTTAAACTAGTTATTAGAGAAAATATAGTGAACGTTATTAGTGCAAATACCCGTAGGACAGAACCCAGTTATAAGGGGTGATTTGAATGGCCATTTAGGAGTAGATAAACTAAGGTATGAGAGGGTGCATAGTGGGTATGATTTTGGTGATATAAATGAGACTGGAGAGAATATTTTAAATTTTGCATTGGCTTTTGACCTAGTGGTAGCCAATACCATGTATAAGAAAAGAGAAGAGCATTTGATAAACTTCAAGAATGGATCAATTAGGAGCCAAATAGATTACTTTCTAGTAAGCAAAGGTGACCGTCTAAAATGGAGCGACTGTAAGGTGATTCCTAGAGAGAGCTTGATGTCTCAACATAGGATTTTGGTACTAGATTTATGCTTTAAAGGGCAATACCAAACTCGAAAAGATAGTGGGCGTTGTAGAACTAGATGGTGGGACCTAAAAGGGGATAACCTAGACATATTTAAGAATAGAATGGATAAATAAGGTACTTAGGACTTGAAAGGTGATGCTAACACAATGTAGAACTCGATGGCCAAGGAGAATCTCAAGGGAAGTATTTGGAGAGTCGAAAGGAAAGGAACCCAACTTTAGAAAAACTTAGTGATGGAGGGAGGAGGTCTAAGTGGTAATAAAGACGAAAAAAGAGAGCTTTAAAAAGTGGTAGAATAATAGAACTGAGGAAAACTTTAAGTGCTAGAGATTGGCCAATAAGGAGGTCAAAAAAGTAATGAGAGAGACTAAATTGAAAGCCTATGATGCCCTATGCACCAGACTAGATAGTAAGGAGGGAGAGAAGAGGATATACAAACTTGCTAAGATAAGAGAGAGGAAAACAAGAGATTTTAATCAGGTTCAGTGCATCAAGGGTGAGGACTCTAAGGAGTTGGTGAAGGATGAAGAGATTAAAGAGAGGTGGAAGAACTATTTTAAAAAATTGTTAAATGAGGAACATGGAGGTAGGTCAAAAGGGGGAGGAAGTAGGCAGTAATGAGAAAAACTAAGACTATAAGTTCTATCATAAGATTAAGGACTTTGAAATGGAGTTTGCACTTAAGAAGAAAAAATTGAATAAAGC